>JALGBA010001046.1:0-527464 GCA_023970755.1 Azemiops feae | reverse complement strand
TGGATTGTATTGGGGGCGC
Organism: Azemiops feae; assembly: GCA_023970755.1. Taxonomy (NCBI): domain Eukaryota; kingdom Metazoa; phylum Chordata; class Lepidosauria; order Squamata; family Viperidae; genus Azemiops; species Azemiops feae. The sequence continues at coordinate 527,445 of JALGBA010001046.1, read as the reverse complement.
CCTATATAAAAGCCCCCCCGCAAAGGTGGAGTGTCACAGAGTGTTGCACATCCATTCCCAGCCAGCAGGGGACAAGTTTAATAATCCCTATAGGTCATCCAGCGTTTCTCAAACTGGGCAATTTTGGGGGACTTCAAGTCCCAGAATTCCCCAGCCTGCATGCAGTTTGCAGGTAACTAAATGGTTTATCCAGGGAAAGCAGGAACTGTATTAAATTGGACTCCAGGGTTGATCGAGTACACCACCTCCAAATTTGTGACGTCCCCTAAAATTTGCTGGCGACCCCCAAGAGATCGCAATAAATAAATAAAAACACAAACGTATTTATTTAGCGTATGGCACAATACACTCCGATATTACCTTTTCACTAGTCTCCACTAGTTGTGACACTGCTTAGGTTTTACAAAAGCAGCCAAGGCCATTAAGTCAGAGCTGAAGAAGCTTCTTGTATGAGAAGCGAAACGTCTTCAAAGAAAATCAAGAAAGTCCAGTTGCCTCCTGAAAAAGCATCTTTGGGACAATTATGACCCGGATGACTGTGAGAATCTCCATAGACAGTGAGAGACAATGCGGGATACTTAAGGCACGGGACTAGAAATCGGAAGACTGTTGGTTCTAGTCCCACCTTAGGCATGAAAGTCAACTGTGCTGACCTTGGGGTCAGTCCTTCTCTCTTGGTCCTAGTAAGGAGGCAATGCCAAACCACTAGCTTCCCATCATTGCTATCTGCAATTGCATTGACGCATGACCGAATGTGTGCAGCTGGGGCCTGCGCACACCTGCAACATATCGTGTAGATCTATCTATCTATCTATCTATCTATCTATCTATCTATCTATCTATCTATCTATCTATCTATCTATCTATCTATCTATCTATCTATCTATCTATCTATCTAATATAAAGGAGGCTGCGCTTCAATGGTTAGACGGCCTATTGGTATCTGAACAAAAATCTTTTTAACATTTATATTTTATTGTGTTTTTCTAATCTAGGTGAAATGTTAATATATACTGCAAGTCCATGTATGATATGCCATAGGCTAAATAAATAAGTAAACAACCGCCCAATCAAGAAACTACCAGGAACACCTCCATCAACCCTGATAGGACAAGCCACTAAGTATATAAAGAGAGAGCAAATTCCTCTCTCTTCTAGCACTGATGATGTTACCTAGTTGGGTCACGAAAAGTCTGCAAAAAAACCACCAAGCTCAGAGAGCACCAAGGACCCCTGAAGAGACAATGTTGTTGGATGATGGACCAAGTGGCCCCTTTAGCTCCGGCTTTATTATTCATATAACAACAATGATATGCGTGTGTGTGTGTGTGTGTGCGGTTTTGCGCTGTGCTTGCGTGGGTGTATGATATACTATATAATATATTATGATGAATTTACTGCCCCATCTCGCCCGTTTAGAAATCTTTTAGCTTCCCAGGCCAGTCAATATGGGACTCGAGCAAGTGAAGCTGGGGGCAGCCGAGATTCCTTCCCTCTCTTTCCCCGCGAACTTTTCAATGCCCAGAGGCACCCGTGCACACTTAGAAGCACTGCCGGCCGGCCTTCCCGCCCCGATCCTTGTTTCTTCATCCCTAAACCTCCATTTCCAGATTCACCCGCCTGGGATTGACTCGAGGCCTATTGCTTTGCGGACGTAAAAGTGTGCCGAAAGAAATAGACCGTTTTTAAATGGGATTTTAAAGTATTAGACTCTAGTCTTTATTAGTAACGCCTTATTACATGTTAAAGGGAGAAGGGAAGCCCTTTTGCTGCGACGCGGGGACACAAAAACATCACCTAATATTACTGAGGTTTCGTTAATAAATACTACACTTAAAACTCCATTTAAAAGCTTTATTTCTTTTTGTGGCTGCTCGGCTCACCTGCGGTAGTACGAGGCTTTTTCCCCTTCTTGCGGCAGCGTAGAGCAGAAAAGAGGACAGGAAGTTGCCGACGGGATGGAAAGGAGGTCTCTATGGCGAGAAAGTCGCCGTCAAAGGCCCTGGGGGACGATAGCAGCAACGGACAGGAAGTCTCTATGGTGAGAAGGCCGCTGCGAAAGGAAGTTGCGAGGGATGACTAAAAGCACCGGACAAGGAGTCGGCCATAATAGGAAGGTCGATTCCAAATGAACTGGGGGATGGCCAATTTGAACGGACGGGAGGCCGCCATGCCGAGAAGGTCTAGATGTTAATGCTATGGGACGGAAAAACGTGCCCTCCTGTGGTCAAAACGGGCATTGCGGCCGCCGAAATAAATAAACCTTTTGAATGGGATTTTAAGGTTATTATTCTCTATCTTTATTATTAACGCCTTATTAATATTAATAGGGCGACGGGAGGCCCTTTTGCTGAGACCCTGGGGCAGAGTAAGATAACCTAATATTAGTATGGTTTTATTAACAAAGAATAATAAACTTAAAACGCCATTTAAAAGGTTTATTTCTTTTGGGGGCTGCTGTACCTGCTTGTCCCTTAGCGATAGATGGCGCGGCCTTCAAAAAGGCCTGTAATGATGAATTAAGGTTACTTTGATAGGTGCTAACTTTAAAGATAAACCTCACCAAACATACATAAATTTATTGCTATGCTTAATATTAAAATGAGTGGGATTAGATTTTACCTTCGCTGCTAGTTTTGAAACTGACGCATTTATTAAAATGTTTTATGTCTACCTACATCACACTAATTTCTTGCTGCATCTTAGTTTCTAATATTCCTAGTATGCCCATTCGTGAATATCATTTCACTGGGGTGAAAAATAGACAGCTAGTCAATTGGGGTGGAAGGTGCCAGGCTAGAAATTGGGGGTGGGGGCTGAGTTTTAGTACCACCTTAGGTATGAGAAACCAGCTTTGGGCCAATTCCTATCCCAGTCAGCCTAAGTCTAACCCTAACCCTAGGGCTGTTGCTGCATGGCGAAAATAAGAGAAGGAAGGAGCATTAGATATATTTGCCGCCTTGAGTTATTTATAAAAATAACAAAGGCTGGATTAAAAAAATACGCAAAATTTAGAGCGGCTTTGGTCTAGTCGTGGTTAAGGCAGCAGACTAGAAAGTGGGAGGCTGTGAGTTCTAATCTGCTTTTAGAGGCAGAAAAGTCATCTGGGTCAGTCACTCCAAAACCAGCTTTGGGCCAGTCACTCTCTCTCGGCCCTAGGAAGGAAGCAACGGCAAACCATTTGTCTGAAATGGTATAGGGTTGTCTGCCTAAGCAGGGGGTTGGACTAGAAGACCTACAAGGTCCCTTCCAACTCGGTTATTCTATTCTAACCGCAGCTGGGGGAAAAAACCTTGCCAAGAAAACCGCAGGGATTTGGTCAGGCAATGGCCAGGAGTCGAGACTAAGTGGAAAGCACCAAATAATATTAAGAATAACAGCAATAACTTACTAAACGCCCGGCTCCCTCCGGTGATGTTACTAGAAGGGAGTGCGGACACAGGCAATTGAGTTCATCGGGCAAGGCGTGTCGTGGGAACGCAACTCCTAGTACCCACGCCGCCCATGAAAAGGCAGCGTCGAGCGGCAGATTCGGGGAAGCTTCCCTGAAGCCCCCGCCTCACCTGGCCTTGATGCAAAGGCAGCAGCGCCGCCGGCTCCACCTTTGCCTTCTCCTTGGCCGCGGGACAGCCTTCTCGGGGCGTCGCCGGGCTGTGACGCCATCAGAAGGCGCGTCCCCTATTTCGGCAGAGAAGCGGAAAGGCACCATAGAGGGAGGAAAGGAGAGCGGAGAGCAGACTGGGCTTTCCCCTCTTCAAACCGTCGCTCTTGGGAATCGCCATAGATATGTACACAGAGAGCTCGGGTGGAAATGGTAGAGCGGCCGGTAGAACCAAGACTTCCGAGTTTGCTGGAGCATATATGGAGGAAGACTTTGGATTGGAGTTAAGGACGGAAAAAAGACAATGCAGAAATCTGGATTGTATTGGGGGCGCCCTATATAAAAGCCCCCCGCAAAGGTGGAGTGTCACAGAGTATTGAACATCCATTCCCAGCCAGCAGGGGACAAGTTTAATCCCTGTAAGTCATCCAGCGTTTCTCAAACTTGGCAATTTTTGTGGACTTCAAGTCCCAGAATTCCCCAGCCTGCATGCAGTTTGCAGGTAACTAAATGGTTTATCCAGGGAAAGCAGGAACTGTATTAAATTGGACTCCAGGGTTGACCGAGTACACCACCTCCAAATTTGTGACGTCCCCTAAAATTTGCTGGCAACCCCCAAGTGATCGCAATAAATAAATAAAAACACAAACGTATTTATTTAGCGTATGGCACAATACACTCCGATAGTATCTTTTCACTAGCCTCCACTAGTTGTGACACTGCTTAGGTTTTACAAAAACAGCTAAGGCCATTAAGTGATGCTCCAGTCAGAGCTGAAGAACCTTCTTGTATGAGAAGCGAAACGTCTTCAAAGAAAATCCAGAAAGTCCAGTTGCCTCCTGAAAAAGCATCTTTGGGACAATTATGACCCGGATGACTGAGAATCTCCATAGACAGTGAGAGACAATGCGGGATACTTAAGGCACTGGACTAGAAATCGGAAGACTGTCGGTTCTAGTCCCACCTTAGGCATGAAAGTCAACTGTGCTGACCTTGGGGTCAGTCCTTCTCTCTTGGTCCTAGTAAGGAGGCAATGCCAAACCACTAGCTTCCCATCATTGCTATCTGCAATTGCATTGACGCATGACCGAATGTGTGCAGCTGGGGCCTGCGCAGACCTGCAACATATCGTGTAGATCTATCTATCTATCTATCTATCTATCTATCTATCTATCTATCTATCTATCTATCTATCTATCTATCTATCTATCTATCTATCTATCTATCTATCTATCTATCTATCTATCTATCTATCTAATGTAATATAAAGGATGCTGCGCTTCAATGGTTAGAAGGCCTATTGGTATCTGAACAAAAATCTTTTTAACATTTATATTTTATTGTGTTTTTCTAATCTAGTTGAAATGTTAATATATACTGCAAGTCCATGTATGATATGCCATACGCTAAATAAATAAGTAAACAACCGCCCAATCAAGAAACTACCAGGAACACCTCCATCAACCCTTATAGGACAAGCCACTAAGTATATAAAGAGAGAGCAAATTCCTCTCTCTTCTAGCACTGATGATGTTACCTAGTTGGGTCACGAAACGTCTGCAACAAAACCACCAAGCTCAGAGAGCACCAAGGACCCCTGAAGAGACAATGTTGTTGGATGATGGACCAAGTGGCCCCCTTAGCTCCGGCTTTATTATTTATATAATAACAACGATATGCGTGTGTGTGTGTGCGCGCGCGTGCTTGCGTGGGTGTATGATAATACTATATAATTTATATTATGATGACATTTATCTGCCCCATCTCGCCTAGGTTTAGAAAGCCCCTTTTAGCTTCCCAGTCAGTCAATATGGGCTGAGCAAGTGAAGCTGGAGGCAGCCGAGATTTCCTTCCCTCCTCTTTCCCCTCGCACTTTACATATGCCCAGAGGCACCATGCACACTTAGAAGCAGCTACCCGCCGGCCTCCCCGCCCGTCCCTCGTTTCTTCCATCCCTAAACCCTCCATTCCAGATTCACCCGCCTGGGATTGCCTCGATGCCTATGCTTTGCGACGTAAAACTGTGCCGAAAGAAATAGACCTTTTGAATGAGATTTTAAAGTTATTATCCTCTATCTTTATTAGTAACGCCTGATTAATGTTAATAGGGCGAAGGGAAGCCCTTTTGCTGCGACGCGGGGACACAAAAACATCAACTAATATTACTGAGGTTTCATTAATAAATACTACACTTAAAACTCCATTTAAAAGCTTTATTTCTTTTTGTGGCTGCTCGGCTCACCTGCGGCAGTACGAGGCTTTTTTCCCCTTCTTGCGGCAGCGTAGAGCAGAAAAGAGGACAGGAAGGTGCCGACGGATGACTAAAAGCAACGGACAAGAGGTCGGCCATAATAGGAAGGTCGATTCCAAATGAACTGGGGGATGGACAATTTGGACGGACGGGAGGTCGCCATGCCGAGAAGGTCTAGGTGTTAATGCTATGGGACGGAAAAACGTGCCCTCCTGTGGTCAAAAAGGGGTATTGCGGCCGCCGAAATAAATAAACCTTTTGAATGGGATTTTAAGGTTATTATTCTCTATCTTTATTATTAACGCCTTATTAATATTAATAGGGCGACGGGAGGCCCTTTTGCTGCGACCCTGGGGCAGAATAAGATAACCTAATATTAGTAAGGTTTTATTAATAAAGAATAATAAACTTAAAACGCCATTTAAAAGGTTTATTTCTTTTGGTGGCTGCTGTACCTGCTTGTCCCTTAGCGAGAGATGGCGCGGCCTTCAAAAAGGCCTATAATGATGAATTAAGGTTACTTTGATAGGTGCTAACTTTAAAGATAAACCTCACCAAACATACATAAATTTATTGCTGTGGTTAATATTAAAATGAGTGAGATTAGATTTTACCTTCGCTGCTAGTTTTGAAACTGACGCATTTATTAAAATGTTTTATGTCTACCTACATCACACCTATTTCTTCCATCTTCAAGGCGCTCTGCTCTGTCCCTCCTGACACCTGCGTGGGGATCTCAAAAATAACCCAGCGTTACTGGAATTTATATGCAACCTGGTGACAAGTTTCATCTGCCACCTGCTTGCTGCAAAGCTACCCGCTTACCTGTCTCTACATATAAGATCTCTTATTTTTGAACTGGGCTAATTTCTTGCTGCATCTTAGTTTCTAATCTTCCCAGTATGCCCATTCGTGAATATCATTTCACTGGGGTGAAAAATAGACAGCTAGTCAATTGGGGTGGAAGGTGCCGGGCTAGAAATTGGGGGTGGGGGCTGAGTTTTAGTACCACCTTAGGTATGAGAAACCAGCTTCGGGCCAATTCCTCTCCTAGTCAGCCTAAGTCTAACCCTAACCCTAGGGCTGTTGCTGCATGGCGAAAATAAGAGAAGGAAGGAGCATTAGATATATTTGCCGCCTTGAGTTATTTATAAAAATAACAAAGGCTGGATTAAAAAAATACGCAAAATTTAGAGCGGCTTTGGTCTAGTGGTTAAGGCAGCAGACTAGAAAGTGGGAGGCTGTGAGTTCTAATCTTGCTTTTAGAGGCAGAAAGGTCATTGGGTCAGTCACTCCAAAACCAGCTTTGGGCCAGTCACTCTCTCTCGGCCCTAGGAAGGAAGCAATGGCAAACCATTTGTCTGAAATGGTATAGGGTTGCCTGCCTAAGCAGGGGGTTGGACTAGAAGACCTCCAAGGTCCCTTCCAACTCGGTTATTCTATTCTAACCGCAGCTGGGGGGGGGGAAACCTTGCCAAGAAAACCGCAGGGATTTGGTCAGGCAATGGCCAGGAGTCGAGACTAAGTCGAAAGCACCAAATAATATTAAGAATAACAGCAATAACTTACTAAACGCCCGGCTCCCTCCGGTGACGTTACTAGAAGGGAGTGCGAACACAGGCAATTGAGTTCATCGGGCAACGCGTGTCGTGGGAACGCAACTCCTAGTACCCAGGCGGCGTCGAGCGGCAGATTCGGGGAAGCTTCCCTGAAGCCCCGCCTCACCTGGCCTTGATCCAAAGGCAGCAGCGCCGCCGGCTCCACCTTTGCCTTCTCCTTCGCCGTGGGACAGCCTTCTCGGGGCGTCGCCGGGCTGTGACGCCATCAGAAGGCGCGTCCCCTATTTCGGCAGAGAAGCGGAAAGGCACCATAGAGGTAGGAAAGGAGAGCGGAGGGCAGACTGGGCTTTCCGCTCTTGAAACCGTCGAACTTGGGAATCGCCATAGAAATGTAACCAGAGAGCTCGGGTGGAAATGGTAGAGCGGCCGGTAGAACCAAGACTTCCGAGTTTGCTGGAGCATATATGGAGGAAGACTTTGGATTGGAGTTAAGGACGGAAAAAAGACAATGCAGAAATCTGGATTGTATTGGGGGTGCCCTATATAAAAGCCCCCCGCAAAGGTGGAGTGTCACAGAGTATTGCACATCCATTCCCAGCCAGCACGGGACAAGTTTAATCCCTGTAAGCAATCCAGCGTTTCTCAAACTTGGCAATTTTTGTGGACTTCAAGTCCCAGAATTCCCCAGCCTGCATGCAGTTTGCAGGTAACTAAATGGTTTATCCAGGGAAAGCAGGAACTGTATTAAATTGGACTCCAGGGTTGACCACCACCTCCAAATTTGTGACGTCCCCTAAAATTTGCTGGCGACTCCCAAGAGATCGCAATAAATAAATAAAAACACAAACGTATTTATTTAGTGTATGGCACAATACACTCCGATAGTATCTTTTCACTAGCCTCCACTAGTTGTGACACTGCTTAGGTTTTACAAAAGCAGCCGAGGCCATTAAGTGATGCTCCAGTCAGAGCTGAAGAAGCTTCTTGTATGAGAAGCGAAACGTCTTCAAAGAAAATCAAGAAAGTCCAGTTGCCTCCTGAAAAAGCATCTTTGGGACAATTATGACCCGGATGACTGAGAATCTCCATAGACAGTGAGAGACAATGCGGGGTCCTGACTGATGCAATTAGTCTATGCCAAGACTCCATCTGAGCCGCCCTTTTCTTTTCTTTTAGAAGAGTCTTATATTGTGCCTTCAACTGCTTTAAGCAGTGAGTGTGATCCTCAGATGGGGCATTTTTACTTTTTCTGTATTCCTTATTATATGTTTTTTTTAGTTGCACGCAATCCCTGTCAAACCATTTTTTATTCTTTAAAACTGGCTTTTTTGGGTGAGCTAGTATTCTATTAGTGAGGACCGATTTCAAGTTTAAAATTAAAGTTTCATACCCCTTTAAAGTATGATCCTTCAAACTTATTCGTTAATAGAGATGTATGTAGTTCTATGGTTTCTGGGGCTAACATCCGTTTAGTAACTTCCATTGCATTTTTCTCTGTCCATTTAATTTTTATCTGGGTATTGTGGTTCTCTAACCTGGATAGATAGATTGAGCCAGCCCTTAGCAGTTTCTGGTGTAATGTAAAAGTAAGGGTTAGTGGATCGTGATCGCTTTCCAGTCACGAGTCTACCTCCATTTTCTGCAGGAACTTCAGGAGGCCGTATGATACTATCCAATAATCAACTGTGGATGTTCTTCCTGCTCCCCGATATGTATAATCTGCTGGGTAGTCATCCCATGTGGAACCATTAAGGATACAAAGGTCCAAGCGTACAGTCATCTGTCTTACACACAAACCTGCCCGATTTGCCTTGGTGTCTTTAAATTGTCTGGCAAACAGGGGTTCTCCTGGTACATTCTCTTCATAATAGATCTTAAATTGATTGAATAATGCTTGATCGCTTGGGCCCATCCTAGCGTTTAAGTCCCCCCCAATAATTATTGCTGTTGTGGGATATTTGTCTAAGCAGCCCAGGATAAAATCTTCTATACCCTCCCAGATCTTATTGATCAGATTATTCTTGTTGAGTGGGGGAATATAGATATTAAAAAGCAAGATCTCCACCTGTTTAAATAAAAGTAGGGTAGTCACAACCCATGGCTGAAGAGGTGGCAATGGTACACATTTAAAATGCAAAGATGTGTTCACTAATGTCACAATACCTCCTTTAGCTCTCCCACCCACCTTACTTGGAACTGCTGGGATAGAGTTACCCCAGTAACCATCTAACTGTATCTCTGTAGGGGCCCAGGTTTCCTGTAAAAAAAGAATGTCAAATTGCGATATATAGTCCAGAAAATGTTGGTCTTTTGATGGCACAGACCAGCCTGCTATATTCCAGGTTATAATGGAGAGGGGATCCTCTTTTGCAGCTCGTCAGGAGATTTGATTTATACAAAGGGAAGTTGTAGAATTGTTGCAATGGCTTGAAATGTTGTCCCGCACGAAATTGGCCTTCTCTAAAAGTAGAGGAGCCCCATCAAAATTCTGTGAAGGCTCCTGGGAGATTTGTTCGAGGTAAGAAGATTTAGCCCCAGCTAACAAGGCTTGCCATTCTGGAGCCTCTTCTCTAGGTGTAGAACAGGGGGTTATTAGGTCATGTTCCATTCGGGTTTGAAATGATGGCACTGATGTGAGTCCTCTCTTGAGAGATTGATGTGTTGCAGAAGGTATCATCAGAAAGTCACTTAAGGATGCTAGCATCTCCTTCTCTATTGGGGCCTCTACTGGCCCCTGTGTATCTTGGCTTCTGCTTTCCATGAACTCATATTCTTGCAAACCCTTGCCCCCTGGGGGAAAAGTAAGAGGCTCAATTATAGGGGAAACCAAATCAATAAGCGGTTCAGCCGTATTCATTGTGACCAAAAAGGATTTCTTTAGGTTTTCTAACTTGATTAGTATGTTATCTTGTTCACTCCTTGGGAGAGCGCCAAAAGCATTAATGAGTCCTGTTTCTGTTTCTGTGCTGTTAAGTACATCTTCTCCAAACGTGGCTGACTTACTCCCTTTTTTCCCCTCTCCCTTTCCCAGGGTTGAGAATGCGGAAGAAACCACAACCTTGGGAGCTCGCATGTTAACAATTAAGGGTTTAACCCTTTCCTCGCAGAAAACTCTGATGGGAGAGATTTGAAAGGAGGCTAGATGAGCCTTCATTTTAAATAGCATCAGCGGTATGGTGGGCTATTTAAAGGAGAGAAATATCCGCTTCCAATTTGGGGCCTCAGGGAGCCACTCCGCAGTATCAATCTGCCCCCAGTGGCAGTGACAATGAAGAAGCTGGCTTAGGGAATTTAGTATAGCCCTCTTGGAATTCCAACGACCATGATTAAGCCTATTCATGTGGATTCTCAGCACAACCTGGTGTGTTTGTAGTGAGCGATGTGATTGCTGTGATTGATGTGATTGTAGGTGGGGTGCTTTATTGTCTTCCCATGAAACTTCACTATTAATACCTCCTCCTCTTGTTGCCTTAGCAGTAGAAGGACTGTTTTTCTGAGTGGGCTGCCACTTTATAGCAGGCTCTCTGTCTGTTTCCCAGGGTCTGTGCTCATTTTCAGTGGGGGCGCCCATAGCCCAATGCTGTGCCTGGAGCAGAACAGCTATATCTTTTTTCAATGTCTCTACATCATGTTGAATGGTTATTAGTTGTTCAAATATTGAGACTACCGTTTGCGCTGTGAGAAGACATTGCTTTGCCATGAACTCTGTTGTATTCTCCCATGGTAAGCTCTCCCCACTCTGAGTTAGATTGTTGTTGTTAACCTTTTTAGTCTTTATCTTAGTCTCCATGCCGGCTGTAAGTGGACTCGTTATTTGTGAAAATAACTGGCTGTCATTTTGCTCCCCTCCCCCCAGATCGGGAAAGTCCAGTATCTGCTGTTTTATCAGATCTCTTTGCAGGTCCCATTCTAATCTCTCCGGCTTGTTGGTAATGAAGGGGGGGGGGGATAGTTTTACTTACAAGTGTCTTGCCAGCAAAGTGCTCCTCAATTTTTGGTTGTTTTGCATTCCTCACTGGTAGGAGAGATCCCGGGCTGGTGCCTTGTTGCTTCTTTCTTTTACCCATTCCTCCGTCTTTCTCCGGTGGCTTCTGTTTCCAATATATACTGGCCTCTCCAGTATATATCAAACAAGGTTTAAAACAGGTTTAAAATGCAATGTTAAAAGAGGTTAAAAAGATAAAAAGTTTAAAGTTTAAAAGTTTAAAAGTTTAAAAGTTTAAAAGTTTAAAAGTTTAAAAGTTTAAAAGTTTAAAAGTTTAAAAGTTTAAAAGTTTAAAAGTTTAAAGTTAAAAAGTTAAAAAGTTAAAATAAAAATAAAAGAAAATAAAAGAAAAGAAAGCTTTGCCTTTGGAGGAGGCAGACAGCAGAGCAATAGATCGCTTGGCAGAAACTATGGAGCCAGAATATTTCCCTTGCAACATTAAAGGCTTTAAGTTCTTGCTTATTGATTACATTTATATTCTGCCTATCTCATCTATATAATTCAGGGGGGGGGGGGCTTACAAACTGTTAAAACAATGTAAAAAAAGAACCAAACAGTATCTCAATTTATTGTTTGGATTGCCACTGGTAACCAATAAGTAAAATCCACATAAAGTAGCCAAACATTAATAAAATACATTAAAATGTGTAAAACCCATTAAAAACATTAAAACATTGCCGAGCAATATCTATTTGTCTGTCTATACATACATACATACAGTTCTGGTTGTTTCCTCTTTCTTCTTAACAACTCTATGAAACAGGCTACCTTGGAAGCTGACAATGAATTTACCTGGCCTGACATTTCAGCTGCCTCTTTCCTCAATATTATTCCAGCATAATAACATTGTTATCAGAGAGCCAGTTTGGCCTAGTGCAGGCATGTCAAACTGCCGGCCCGCGGGCCAGAAGCGTCACACCGAAACCACACCCACCCCATTGCCAGCAATGGGGAAAAAGTCACGATACGTCGCGCAACGTAACGTGACGTCGCGAGTTTGACATGCCTGGCCTAGTGGTTAAGGCACCAGGCTAGAAACCAGGAGACTGTGAATTCTAGACCCTCCTTAGGCATGAAAACCGGTTGGGTGACTTTGGCCCAGTCACTCTTTCTCAAGCCAACCTACTTCACACAGTTGTTGTGGGGAAAATAGGAGGAAGGAATATTATGTATGCTCACTCTTGAATTACTTATAAAGTAATAAAGGCGGGATAAAACTCGAATAAATAAATAAAGGAATAAATAATGGAATAAACCCAAAAAAGTTAAGTTATATGATAAGCCACACATGCTATGGCCGAGTAAGGACAATAACTCTATTCACAAACCACATTAAGGCAAAACGAAGCTTAGTATATTGTATGCAGCTCTTGAGAGTCATCCCCTGCGACAAACCACAGTATGATATGTTTGATTTTGCCTTAATGTGTATGAAGCTGATCTTGTAAACCATATTTTATGGGTTTATGTCTGAACCTAGCCCTCTGTAGTTAATTCAACAATGGTAAAGGGAACCATGGATTTGCACAGTGAATGTCAGCATAAGACACTTGCCCAAGTTTAACATAATCATAGTTCATTAAATTCAAAAAACAGGCTGAGTCAGAAATTAAGTACATTGCCTGGGATCACACAATAATGCTAGCATAAAATGTTATTTATGGTTCAGTGGGTCATATAAACATAGACAACATCTAAGTTGAGTCTCTTTCTCTTTCCTTCTCTCCCCCATTATGACTGTTAAGGCAACTTGGTTTCACAATACTCCAGACTGACAACTACATGTCACCCAATGGTGAAATTTTCCACTATACATAAGCAGAATTCTCCCGAACAAGAATGCTTATCTTAGCGTGTAGCAAAAGGAGAGCCATCAATCCCACCCTTTCTTTAGAAGAAAAACGTTCATCTTTTAAAAATTAAAGCAACAGCGTACCAGGGCCTGGGGAAAAAGCAATTGTTTCTGAGCCTCTGATTAAAGATCAGAATCTCCTAGAATCTGGAAAATTTCAGAGAAGCAAGCAGAAAAGTTTGTGGCAATAACTCCTTTATCTCTAAGGGATAGGTAACAAGTTTGAACTGGAAAGATGGTATAAGGTTACTTTCATTTCCAATGTGAGATGCTATTAAGGTTTATGGTCTCTGATATCTGTTTTCTCTGATGTTTATTTTCTATGCAAGCTTAGGAGCTGTATGTCTTAGATAACAGACCAATCTTATGTATTTTTCCCATTGGAGATTATCTTGAGATCCGTTTGTGAGCTTCATATCCTTCTACTTTTATTTCCTCTGCTTCTGGTTATTTCATGTGCAAATGCTTAAGGTTAACAAGGATTGTTTTTCCTCCCTTCCATCCACTCCCCTTTGCTTCAAACACATTTTGTTTATAACTTGTGAACTTGCTCCAGCTTCTTAGTTACATACCTCATGCTATGGAGTCAGGATTGCACAATTTATTTCATTTTTTCATTTCATTTTTCAATTACTTGTCCCAAAGGTACATAAGCTAGGGCAGGGAGGGGTCTTCAAACTTGGCCCTTTTATGACTTGTGGACTTTAACTCCTAGAATTCCTCAGCCAGCGTGCCTGGCTGAGGAATTCTGGAAGTTGAAGTCCACAAGTCATAAAAGGGCCACGTTTGAAGACCCCTGAGCTAGAGTCAGCAGAGGTAAGGCATCTCCTTAGAAGACAAACATTGCCAGTGATAGCAAATGCACCAAAGCAATAAGGTGAAACAGGCAGAGAGGGTCTCTGGAAAGGGTTTCATCCCATTTATTCAACCCTGTCACTCCAGCTCCTTTCATGTTTTTTGTCTACTAATGCACATACCAGCACCCACTTCTGACAGTAATTAGATTAAGAGCACCTTGTTCTCTACAACTGAGCCCAGTTCCTGGTGGACACAACCTTGGCAGGATTTTCTTTAATAGTTAGGAAATGACTTATCATTGTCACTTTCCAGGATTTTTTTTTAATTTTTCAAGGCTTGTCTACAGCCTATGGAATTACTAAAATTTCCCAAGTACTAACCAAGTTTAGTCCTGCTTAGTTTTTTTGAGATGACTCAAAGTTGGTTCAAAGCAGCTGCAACATGCTTAATGGTGAAAAAGTTATTTGAATCTCCATCAGCCTTTCCATAATCATTACCGAGTGCAGGTTTTTGCCATCAGAGTAACCTATAGGTATTACCAATATAACAGAATGTGTAAGCTCAGGGTTGAACTGTGGAATATCAGTGGTAATGACAGTTGGGTAAGAAAATGCTTGCAAGCAAACAACCAAGCTCAGAGAATCCCAACAACTCCATCTATAGGTGTGTTAGATTGCACGCATTATCCTGGAAAGCTGGGAAATATTGCCCAGTTACTATGCAGGTTTTGACATTTTGACTCCTGAAAAATGAATTTGCATTCAGACAATTTGGTGACCCCATGATTAAATCAATTATAGTTTATGGAATTGACCCCATTTTCCAGGTTCTCACAACTGACTGGACTAACAACACGCATGGGCTGAGTTTGGAGCAAAATTCATCCTAGAGCAAAATTCTTTAGATGTTTTTATTGTTTTTAACAGTTTTATAGTTTTAGAATTGTAAGTCACATGGCTGAGAAGAGTGGCAATAGAAATTGAATGAATAAATAAAAACAGTCTAATTGATTAATTTGTGGCTCAGTGTATCTTGCAAACAGCTTGAATGTGAAGCAATTTCTAGCTGATAAGAATGCCTGTCTGAGTTAGTAATGGCTGAAGGAAAAGGACCATTAGCAAATAATCACAATATTAGTGAAAAATTTCTCAAGTGGAGAAGACATGTCCTCTTTCAATTGATTGCTTGGGAATAGTAATATTTCATTGTTGGAGGGATTGCAGAAGATGGCTATCTTGATGTTCGATAGGGCTACCACAAAGAGGGGGTCAACCTATTTTCTAAAGTACCAGAAGGCAGGACAAGAAACAATGGATGGAAACTAATCAAGGAGAGAAGCAACCTAGAAGTAAGGAGAAATTTCCTGACAGTGAGAACAATTAACCAGTGGAAAGGCTTGCCTTCAGAAGTTGTGGGTACTCCATCACTGGAGATATTTAAGAAGAGATTGGACAACCATTTGTCTGGAATGGTATAGGGTCTCCTCCTTGAGCAAGGGGTTGGACTAGAAGACCTCCAAGGTCCCTTCCAACTCTGATGAAGAAGAAGAGCATTGGGTTTCATTAAGCACATATAAAAGATTTCCAATTTATATCTGAGACTATGCATTTTTAATTTGAATGCAGGACTTAAATATGAGAATATGCTTTCAATTTGACCTGAAAAGATCCTTCCAACTCTGTTATTCTGTTATATCAAAGTCAATCCTGCCAAGTATTTTCTCAAATTCACAAGCTCACTTCCCGTATGCCTGTAAAAAGAATATGTATGGAAGCAACAATTTGATTGCCCCTTAGGGTTTTTTTCCTATTAGAAAGCAGTGGCATCAAAGCAATGAATGTAAACAGAGTAGCCCTGCTATGAAGAATTTGGCTAGGTTCCCATATTGTGCTAAGCCATAAGGTTTTGTCAAGCTCTTGTCATCTGCCTAACCAAAAATATTTTTCCCCAAGCATGATTCTTGCAGTCTCTTTAAGATGATTTATTGAAAACAAAGAACTAGGATTACACACAAAAAAAAATGCTGCAACTGGACAATTCTTATCTCCACTCGTATATCCCACAGGACACTGAGGCAGCACATTCTTAATTTCCTCTCTGCCTTTTTTTGAACTAGCAAAATGGTGTACCGTCACTGATAACAAAGGAGCTTGCAGCTGATTGCTTGGTCTCCTGGATCATTATTATTATTAATATTAGTGTATAGCGTTGTTACATTAGCCGGGAGACTACAATGCTAATGCAGATTAATAGTTTGGCTGCCAAGTTACTAGCTCTGTTGTGGTACACGCTCATGGACTTCCCAAGGTGTGCCACAGGAGGGCGAGCTAGCTTCGCACCAGAAAGGAAGATGAGTGGCTCTTCCTGCAGCAGCATCCAAGGCCCCCTCCCTACACCAGAGCCGCCACGCAAAAAGACATCGCAAAGGGGAAGGTTCAGAGCCAGCAGGAATTTGACCGCCTGCACAGAGTACCAGCTCATCTCCCCACCTATTTATCTACTCGCATAGAACTGCTAGGTGGGCAGAAGCTGAGGCAAGTGATGGCAGCTCAGCCCGCCACACAGTGCTAGGACTCGAACCACTGGAGTAAAGGCCATCTCCAGCATCATTAAGCCACTGAGTTACCGAGCCTCTTCTACTGGATCATGATCAGTCTGGGAACCAACATTACAGGCTTCTTCAGTTTGGACTTTGCATACGGATGAACCAAGCTAGGCTTTTCAAGCCTAACCAGTTCTGGATTATTCAGTAAAGCTTACTGAAGTAACTAAGTAGCCTACGCTGTTGCCTTAAATGTGAACCCAGCTGCTGATCTATGAAGCTTGCACGCTAGGGGGACCATTTTGCATAAATTCACCATTCCTTTGCCCCATTTTCTGCCTATTATATGCAGAAGAGCAAAGCAAGATTTCAACAGAATCTTTTTTTTTTTTTTTTAGCTTCTTGGTGCTGAGTGTTCTGCTAATGGGCTTCATTTGGTCCAAAGAAAGTAGCACATTTGCATGCAGCAGACTTAGAGGCATTATGAAAATGATGTGTTTATGAACTTACATTAAAGCAAAATAGGTCATTAATGTTTCATTTTTTACGGATAAGTCAGAAAATTACTAAGTGCAAGATTTTAACCACAGCAATAACTCTGCTTCTCTCAAACATCTGGAGCTCATCCATCTTATTTATTTATATATTTATTCAGGCGACAGGAGTTGAAATGCTTGGGCTTGAGCGCAAGCAACTCAGATTGGGACCTTGAAATGTATTGCTATTTTTTGATGCAAGTCAGCAGTTGATTTCCCCTGATAAGGAAAAGTCCAAAAATGGAACACCATGAAATAGCAGGCATTTGTAATCTCTCCCGGGATATTTCTAGCAAAGCAACTACAAATGGAAATAAATAGATAAATGATCCGTTTTTCAAGGCCTGGAAGGGTATTCACATATCATGATCAGGAAACAGAAAAAAACCCAATCTCTGTTTCACCCTGACTACTGTATATTTGATGGCTTTCTGCAAACTAAGACTGTAGAACAGTGTTTCTCAACCTTGGCTACTTTAAGAGTTATGGGCTTCAACTCCCAGAATTCCCCAGCCGACTTGCTGCCAAGGTTGAGAAACACTCGTTTCTATAGAACAATCATCTTGTCCAATTAGCAGTAAGAGGAAGTTAAAAACAATTACTGTGAACATTGTTGGCTGGTTTCAACAATAAAGGAGAATATTTGTTGCTCAGGGTTGAAATGAGGGGTCCTTGGTGCTCTCTGAGCTTGGTTGTTTTCTTGCAGATGTTTCATTGCCCAGACCAGGTAACATCATCACATAACACTAATTTGGATAATGAAATGTCTGCAAGAAAACAACCAAGCTCAGAGAGCACCAAGGACTCCTGGGTTCAACAATTCCAGGGAATGCTAACTGGAAATGCAAATCCAGTCCTGGTTTGGATAAGACACTTACCCAATGGAATAGAATAGAATAGAGCTGGAAGGGACCTTGGAAGTCTTCTAGTCCAGCCCCTGCTCAAGCAGGAGAACCTATCATATATACACCAACTATGGTTATGGGGAATAGGATGGGAATCCTATAGTAGTATATATAGCCCTGAGAAACAGGCCTTTCCAGTAAACAGACATATCCAAACACAATTCAATGGGAAAGCAGAAACACACAGAGCTGCAAGAGTTATTTCCTATACAAAAAAAACTGTCAAACCCTCTTATGGACACCACTAGTAAAAAGGCTGGAAAGTACTCAAGTAACCCTGTTTGCATAATTTCCCCTGCTTTGTTTAAATCTACATTTTGACCAATTTTGGGAAAAAATACCATTCTGGTCACCAGGAATGTTGGAAAAATTGCAGGAAAAAATAACCCCAAAAGAAAAACAAAATCAAGGGGCAGAAATAGCCTGTATTTGAAAACTGATGGTTTGGGACTGTACAGATAGTCCCTGGACTTTTGACCACAACTGAGCCCAAAATTTCTGTTCTTAAGTGAGACATTTGTTAAATGAGTGTTGCCTCGTTTTATGACGTTCCTTGCCACAGTTGTTAAGTGAACCACTGCAGGTGTTAAATTAGTAACACAGTTGTTAAGTGAATCTGGCTTTCCCATTGACTTTGCCTGTCAGAAGGTCACAAAAGAAAATCACATGACACCAGGACACTGCAACCGTCATAAATATGAGTCAGTTGCCAAGTGTCTGGATTTTGATCACGTGACCATGGGGATGCTGCAACATAAGTGTGGAGAGGTCATAAGTGTGGAGAGGTCCTAAGTCATTTTTTTCAGTGCCATTGTAACTTAAAATGGTCACTAAATGAGCTGTTGTAAGTTGAGGACTATCTGTATTTTTTGTTTGTTTCATTGATTGTGTGCCATCAAGTCAATTTCAACAACTAAATCTACTGAATAGATTTTCTCCATGACCATCTATCCCTAACCTGAGCCTTTAGGTCTTCCAACTGTGCTCCCACGGCCTCTGTAACTGAGTCATTCCACCTTGCTGTTACAGTAGTAGCCTTCTTCTCTTTCCTTCCACTTTTCCCAGTATTAGAGGCTTTTCCAGAGCTGGTCTTTGCATAATGTGTCCAAAGTAAGATGATTTGAGCCTGTTGGAACTATTTAGGTCAGAACAAAATAAAGTGGTTGTAGAGGTTGATAAAACAACCTCTGGCAGGCCGTAAGTAGATGATATATTTTTCCTTTTGCACAAGGTATTGAGAGAAACCTAGACTATTAAGCTTAGAGTGGAGACCTCCCAATATTGCAACACAGTCTGCAGCATACAAAATCATTTACCATTGAGGGAATTGATTCTGGGTTTCTTTTTCTGGACTGACCATGTTTGAACTCAATCTCTCTTTCATTGCCTTCTCCCACCATATCAAAATTGGTCTCAGTTTTACTCTGATTTTGGTCAGTTGCCCCAACTGACAGTCCAGAACCCTTTATGAAATTGCTTTTTCGACATTTTGAGTTGGAAATAAAAATCGCCTATTTTGTATTCCAAAGTCTGGTAACCACACCAAGCAATCACTCGGGGGAGGAGCGCTTTTAAGCTCAGGCTAAAAGGTTTATTTTTTTAAAAGGTGCACCACCGAGTTAAGTAGCTTGGAACCATATTGCTGTTCTGTGATGCGGTTTTCATTCTCTGCGGCTATTGATACGTTCTTGTTTTTATGGCTGCCGTTTATTGTTCGGCTGTGGGAAGTCACCCCCGGAACTTGATTTAATTTAATTAAAATATCGCTGCAGCAAGGGACCGTCCGTTTCTTTCTCTGCTGAAACACGCATGCTGCTGTATATATTCTTGCCTTTGCAATTACCCTTGCATTTCCGTTTTAGGTTTGTCAGTTATTATGATAGTTGCTACTGCGAGCCCACCATAAAACTTCGTTGCCTTTCGTTTAATAACGTCTCGCGGCGGTATAAAGAGGCTGTTTTCATTCTGCGCGGAGATACCCACACCCGGCGCTATAGGTTGCGATTTACGGCTGCATTATTTTACTGATTTCTTTTACTGTTATTGTAAATCGCCCAGAGAATTTGATGAGGGCGTACAAGCGCGGATAATTAATTAATTAATTAATTAATTAATTAATTAATGTAGGTATGTAGGTAGGTATGGTATGTATGGTATGTATGTATATGCGGGCAATATAGCATTTCCCATTCTTCAAAACTTCTCCATCGCTCCTAGCATCAAGGGGGCGGGGCCACTGCGCAGAAGGTGGGATCGGGACGGAGTCAGTGCGTTCATTTAGTACTGCGATGACGTATATTTAAACCGCCCGAGTAAAGTGGCGTGTCGTCATCACCGCCGCGCCGCGGGCTCTAGCGCTTGTTGCCATTAGCATGGCGGCAGTCGGAGGGTCGCAAGCTCGGGCGGTGCGGTTCCTTTTTGGTTACGGCCTCCGCGCTCGGTCAGCCGTCGCAGCGACGCAAACGGGGCCTCGAGGACTGGTCTATGAGCAGCATGGAGAGCCGGCTCAGGTCCTACAGTAAGCAGAGAAAGGCTGGGCTTGGCATCCTTTGGCCCCCGAAGTGGCGCTGTGTTATTGAGGCATCAGTCGCAAGTTAGATTAGGACGATTTTTATTATTATTATATACACAACAGTGTGAAATCACAGCTGCCAATTCTTTAGCTGGCGCTTGGCCTTCTACGTCTCGAGTGTGCTGATAGCCAATAGGACCACCCTGTCTGGTTTATGCTATAATCTTTCAGTTTTCAGATCTTGATACTTTGTGATCTTCTCCATTTCTTGGTCTTCTGTTCTAATATCCTCTGATATTACATCAATTATCCACACTTCTTTTCAGCCACGGTTACATCTGGTGTGTGACATGCCAAGACTTTTATCTGTATTTGGAAATCCCATAATGTTTTAACCTCATTTTTGGCTACTTTTTCAACTATATGTCCCCACCAATTTTTCAGTATTGGCACATGAAAATTTTTTACAGATGTTCCAGTGAATCGGTTTAGTGTGTTACCTTGTTTGTTGACTGTTTGTGCTCACCTTTTTTGCATGAGGTGATTATATGATCTGTTGATTTTACTTCTTTGCACAAGCTGCACTTTGAATAATTTGATGGTTTTTCTATTCTGGCCTTGATTGCATTAGCACATTATTATTATTTTATCCTATCTCGGCAGTAAACATACCTAATATTCCTTCCTTACTCCTATTTTTCACAAGAACTCTGTGAGGTGGATTGAATTGAGAGAGGGGACTGGACCAAAATCTCCCAGCCAATTTTCATGTGTAAGGGAGGCCTAGAACTCAAAGTGTCTTGGTTTCTAGGCCAGCATCTTCACCACTACACCAAACTGCCTCTCTATTGTTTGTATTGCTAACCTTTTCCTCAGGGCTCAATATTAGCTAGAGTTGTAGTGAAAGCAGGCTGTAAATGTACAAAGGACACTGGATCAACATTACTTTCAAGAGATGTGGATTACAGCAGGAAAATAGGGTGGTCCCATAGATTGTTTCTCAATTTGCTAAGCTGTTCTGTGTTGTGTTTACTTTCAGGGTAGAATATTGTTGTTTTTCCTATAATTATGAGGGGATACCTGCTGCAATTGAGAACCATGAACCGTGGTTTGCAAATCATGACTTAGGGTTAGATGATATGTATGAACTCAGGCAAATTATGGTTGAATCAGTTAAGCAAAAATGGCTTACTGTGGAGGTGAACAGAGCTGTAAGTCACTCTTGGGCTTTTTTTCATGGCTTGGCAGATGAGTAAAGGTATCTCAAATCTTCCATTTTGCATGATGTTGGATATGCATCTATTCATCTTTCCATCTATAATGGTTCAAACTCAATAGATCCATAGGAGATGTTTTGCTAGCCTTGTAGTAAGTAGTGAATCCTTCCGTTCTCCACTATTCAGTCAGAACTGAAGAAGCTTCTTGGGTGACAAGCGAAACATCTTCAAGGAAAAACAAAGTCCAGATGCCTTTTGAAAAAGCACCTTTGGTTCAGTTTTGAAAAATGTCTGAAATCTTAGGGAATGTTTATTAATCAGTGGCTAGATTCATAATGTGAATTGAAATGAAGCTTTATGGTTTGTAATAATGTAAAGGGAAAACTAAGCATTTAAGTTCCACAATATTGTGAGAATCAGCATTGTGATTACAGTATTTGAACAGTAGTATTGTGTTTATTTATTTATTTGTATTCCACCTGTATTATTTTTACGTGATAATACTGAACTTTGTGTTGCAAAGGTCTCCTGTACAGAAAACGTAAAGAGTATAGCTTAAGTACCAGGAATATTGTGCACAGTAATAATCTCTGTTGAGATAACACATTAAAAAAAACCAGCAGAACTTTCTCTGGCTTTGATGAGATTTTAAATTCTGATTGTTATATTATTAAAATATGTTCCATGTAGATTATTATATTATTAAAATATGTTCCATGTAGATTATTATATTATTAAAATATGTTCCATGTAGATTATTCTGACTTGATAAAAACATCTGCAGCTTTGGAATAGAGCTTTTGATTTAGCTCAAATATTGAATGCAATTGTTCTCTGCCCGATCTGAGTCTACATTGGGGGGGGGGGATTTTTTTGCAGAAATTCTAAATTGCCATTGTCGATTTGCCAAAAGTCTCCATTTGCTTGGAGAATGGGTGTTAAATTCAGTATAGCAAGTTTTGAAGGCCTGAGGTTATAAAAAGGGAATTAAAGAAATTATGTCAGCATTTTGTTGATATTATAGAAAAAAAGCTATGCGAGTTTAGGATAACCAAAATCAAGAGGAGTCTGGTAGCCCTTTTCAGTCTAACAAATTATATTAAACAGCTTGTAATAATAATAATAATAATAATTAATAATAAAGTTGGAAGGGACCTTGGAGGTCATCTAGTCCAACCCTCTGCTCAGGCAGGAAACCCTATACCATTTTGTTTGATTTGAATGTTTGCTATGTGCCTTGACTGAGACTTAAAGGTTGTGAATGTTACTTTTTCAAGAAATGGTAAAATGTGTTAAGGGGAAAGAGTCAAGAGGTGTGTGTACATTACTTCTCCCTACATAGATAAAACAATGTATACTAGAGAGTCATTGTGGTTGAAATGTTCAATCAAAACCAGGAGGATGCTCAACCACTGAAACATGCTGTTCTATATAGATAAAGCCAATAAGATGATAGTTAAGGTTGGTTTACTTTACAGGAACCCAGCCAGCTTTCCTTTTCCACATGATAAGAAAGAGAGTTGAGAAGGAAGAAATATTACTAGTAAGGCAGTCTTTAAGGGGCCCAGGGCATATTAAAGTTGTGCTTGTTGAGCAATCTGCAGAAACGGAACTAGACTAACTGGAAATTAATAAAACAGAATAACAGAGTTGGAAGGGATCTTGGAAGTTTTCTATCCAAGCCCCTGCTCAAGGAGGAGACCCTATACTATTTCAGACAAATGGTTGTCCAGTTTCTTCTTAAAAACCTCCAGTGTTGGAGCACCCACAACATCTGGAGACAACTCATTCCACTGATTAATTGTTCTCACTGTCAGGAATTTTTTCCTTAGTTCTAGGTTGGTTCTCTCCTAGATTAGTTTCTATCCATTGCTTTTTGTTCTGTCTCCAGGTGCTTTGGAGAATAGGTTGACCCTCTCTTCTTTGTGGCAGTCCCTTAGATATTGGAAGATTGCTATCATATCACCCCTAATCCTTCTTTTCATTAGATTAGACAAACCCAATTCCTACAGCCATTTTTTCATATGTTTTAGCTTCCAGTCCCCAGAGAGAAAGAACCAGCAAAATGAAATGCTGTAAATAATATCTAAGGTAAGAAAGTGGGGGCTGGACAGTTGTTAGTAGATCTCACTTAGCTGTCATATAGATTTCAGAAAATGCTGCCTCAGGGGTGGGGGGGGGGCTTATTCTTTTTTGATTCAAGAGAGTTTGGCTTACAGTGAACCTATACTCTTTCCATCACTCTTTCTTTTGCAAGTGCTGCTGTGGTATTTAATTTGTGTCCAAAAAGGAAATCAAATATGATATTGGCCGTAAAATTTCCTGGCCAGCAGCTTGTAGATTAAGCGACGGGCTTCTTACACAATTTACATGATCGTTGCAGCAAGTGACCATTATTCAGCTGAGTGGTATAATATATTTGAGCAAATCTGGACAATTAGGTTTCTGTCATACTTTGCAGGCGATGTGGTAATTAATGGTCTGTCAGCATTTCCATTATAACATCAGTTTTTCAAGGGAGCTATAAATTATTGATTGAAAAAAGATGGTCTGTGCAACATAATGAGATGTGTCTCGTGGAATTTTTCTCTGTGCTGGTTTTATTATATTTAATTCTTCATTAGCCACAAAACCTATTCATCCAGCATCTCTTAAGAACATTGTAATTAGCCACATACCTGTTCTGGACTGGAACTTAGCTGACAAAAACCGTAGAATTAAGCTGCAAAAGTAAAAGACTCAATCAACATTACTGGGTTAAAATGTCCATTTGTAGCAGACTTTGATTAAGTTGTGAATTGCTTTGACTTGACCTGGGTTTGAGTGGGCCAAAACTGTTTTATCACAACAAACTACAAATTATGGTTTGCTAAAACAATGACTAGATTCATAACAAACCACATGATTAGTGAAATATGTGAAACCTGTCTACAATTAGCAATGGAATGCTTAGGCTGTGATGCTTAGGAAAGTGGTGATTAGAGAGAAAGAGAGAGATCGCTGCAGAATGGATACTTTTAAAAAAAGTTTTTAAAATTTAGCATGTGCTTTATTAGTTTAACACTAGGACACACATTAGCAATAGCACTTAGACTTATAGACCGCTTCATAGTGCTTTACAAAACTGCAACTTTGCTCTCTGCAGTCCTGGAGAGCAGAAATAAAAGGTCCTCATTTTCAGATGACTAGAATCAATTTCTCAGGAAGGTTAGAACAGTTTAGTGATGGGAACGGTCGCAATAGCAATAGCACTTAGACTTATATACCGCTTTACAGTGCTTTACAGCCCTCTCTAAGAGGTTTACAGAATCAGTCTATTGTCCCAACAATCTGGGTCCTCATTTTGCCAACCTCAGAAGAATGGAAAGCTGAGTCAATCTTGAGCCAGTTAGGATTGAACTCCTGGCAGTGAGCAGAGTCAGCCTGCAATACTGCATTCAAACCATTTGCACCATCACGGTATAAGATTTTGTTAAAGATGTTTCCTGTATTTGTATCTCTTTAGATTGCAAGTCATCAAAATTAGTATAATTGAATGCTACCCTACTTCGCAACTAACAACAACAACAACAACCCTACTAGCAAATTAAATGTGTTATTCCCCACCTCAAAATTATCTTATTTCTAGAAAACTTAGCATGCGTACATGCTTACTTTTGCTTACTTTTTGCCCTATCTTATACCTACCTATTACCCTTTTTTTTTTACTGGAACTAAATAAACTTCCCTGTTTAAAATTGGTATCAGAAACTTGCTAGTTGACTTGTGGGTATAATATTAAGTATTCGGTAGACGTTGAAAATTAATCTTTTCAGTCACGTCCCCTTCATTGTGCAGCTCCAACCTAAGGGAAAATTGGCTTTATTTTTCCCTTAAGGCTTTAAAGATCCATTTGTTTCTAATTTCTTCTAGCTGAGATGCATTTCTTTTACTGTTTGTTTGTTTGTTTGTTCATTTTATATAGCGACCCAAATTTATTGTTATATGGACTGCCCTGAATTAAGGAGGGGCTATATTATATTGGTGAGCTTATTATTTAATGTTCTGCATCTTTCATTTTTTATAAGATCCATTATATAAAAAGGAGCCTAAAAATATTTAAAATATATTTTAAATTAGACCAGCACCATCCCAGTTGAATCTGTAAACTACTTATAATTGAAGGGGAAATAATTTGTGCTCTTGGGGGAGGATAGAATTGAAAAGCAGGGAAATATATAGTACTCATTTTAATGATAGAGCAAGGCTGTGGTCCAGGAAGAGAGTAACACCACAGCCATGTGGATGATGGATAACTCTATTCTAATTAAGTTCAAACAGATGAGCAGTAATTCCAGACTGAAGTAAGCCATAAAACCTCATTGAGTGCAGCACAGATGTTACTTGGAATTTAAAAAAGGCTTTGGGTTTTGTATTGAAAAGCTTATATAAACATTCCTATGGCATTAATAGTTGAAGCTGAACAACTGTGTTTGTGATCAATTAGTTTAAAACTATCTCAAACTGAACATTGAGTTATCAAGGCTGTTCTGTTGAAACAGCCAGTCCCATTTTAATTCCAGCAGTATGTGACTTTTTTCTTTATTAAGAAATGAAACAATACTTTCTATGTTCAGGTCTCCTGAGAAATAATAGGACTTGTGTTATCTGGCATATCTCATATGTCTAAAAATTGGTGTGATGGAAGGGGAAAATATAGTAATCTAAAACTAGATTGCTTTATAATCTGATGGCAGGTTAGAGTCCTCTGGTTTGATTTGAATTGATTTTACCAACCTATTGTGCTTAATAATGCTAAGATTAAAGAGCTGGAATGTGTTCTTTCTATACATTGCTTTCTGTATGTTGGTTCTGGCTGAAAATTTTATATTAAGAGATTAAAACCCACAAGTAGGTATTTTAATGCAACCTGTTAATTTCCAGGCTTATTGAGAATTATTTTTTATTTTGTAATATAATCGGCTAGTTTTGGAGATATTCCTTTGGAAATAAATCAGGAAGATAAAACCAGCTATCAGATAACAATTTTTTAAAATTTAAAAATAATTATAGCACTAATAGAATTAATTTAGCACTTAATAGAATTAATAAGCTAGCACCTAAGAGAAATAAATATACTAAAACAGTATTCCCCAGTCCTCTATGCTCAAACTGATATTTCTGCTGAGATGTGATGTTAACGTTGCTACTGCAGATTGGAGTCTTCATTTCTTTATCACGAAACAAAATTAAACATTTTCAGTAGTATCTTGCTAGCACTTAATAAACTGGCATTGTACTAAACTGGGGAAAAAGAATAATCAGGAATTCGATTCTAAAGAAAACAAACTGGAAGGGCAACATTAGAAAAAGGGCCAGCAGTATTATCTGGAGTGTTCGCCTGTCGAAATCAAGTGATTCTCCAGCATGAAGAATGGATAATCCACGAATGGGTTAACTCTGACCTCCTGCCCAATTAGACCAAGTCAGTCAAAGTTGCCATGCCTGTCCTGGCTCAGGTCACGCCCCAGTTTCGATTTGGTCTTCAGCCCAGACAGACGTGGTAGATTTGGCTCCCAGCTACTTGAGAACAGCAGGTTTTATTAAGTTTATTCCATTCCTGGATTCTTGTTGATATTCGTGCCTCTCCCCCTCTCTCTCTATTTCGTTATTGTCAGTGCTGATTTCTTGCTTAAAGTGAACTTTTTTGGGGGAAAAGAGTTCCCCGTTCTTCAGGCCTTGAAAATTACTGGGCCGATCTGGCTCCTTATAGTCATTACTCGTAATTACTGATTTATCTTTTAAAGAGAGCAGTTTGAGGGAGTGCTCCCTGTTATCTAGGCTGCCTTGGGCCTTGAAATTATTTAGCCGATTGTGGGCCCCGCATGGCAAACGGCCCATTTCTCCTTTGATTTATTTATTCTCTCTTCAGAGGACCAAAAGGGAGGCTTGGCAGCTCTTAATTTAACCAGGATTCAAGGAAAACTGTCTTTTCCTGGACAAAGCAACTAAATCAGCTTACTTTCATTTTCCCCTGGTCCGGATTACTGGCGGCCGCCATTTTAGTCTGCAGCAAGCAGTCAAGGCCTTGAATTCCGGACGGAGCAGGGGAGGGAGTAATCCAAAAGGCCACTCATTTGCATTCCTCCTGTTGGAATCATTATTCAGTGTGTGTCAGGGGATTTTGATTCTAATCAGGCCTTTGGTTGCTTGCCATTTTAGGCCTTACTTGCTGCTGGCCACGAGGGCTCTGCTTGACCCTATATTGCAGCACGGATACTGTGGCCCCCTGTATTTGTACACACCAGGCCTAACAAAATTGGACCCAGCATCAGTTGCTCTCTTCTAACAATCATCACTCAACGCGTATATGGGCCTTGCCAGTTATAGCCTGTTGCCATAGTCTGCATCTAGTGAACGGTCAATACTGAGCTTGCCATCACTAAGTGAGACACGTGTGATCCCGTCACTAAACGCGAACTTGACCTCAACGATAGGTCTCCCACGCTCAGTTTCATCATCGCTAAGTGACGTGCGACATCCGTCGCTAAGTGTGACTCCGTGCTTGCTGGTGGGCCGGACTATCACAGATCCACGTGCAGGCCGGTCCCACCTTGGTGGTTAACAGCCGCATCTCTTGCAGACTGAGACGCTTCAGCACCCCACTGAAAACTCTCGCTTTACAATGGCAGATAACACCGAGCCACAGGCTTCCACTTCAGATGGACACACAAAGCGTAAGTCCTCTAGTCAGGAGGCAGCTACAAAAATCAAGGCCAAAACTAAGGCCGGCTCAAACAGGCGGCCGACAAACAGGCCAGCCGCAGGCATCGTGCCTTGGAGAAACAGTTCTCCCGTGCACAAAAACTGGCTGTAGGGGAGACGGTCAATCCACCCCCTACCACAATGGCGACACTGCCTTGTGGCCCACACCCTGAGCCCCCCGCACCCATATGGTCCCCAGAACGGGACTCCGAAGGGCCTTTTTCAACTGGCCATTATCAGGAGCACTTTTCTCTCTTTGAAGAGGAACAGGGGCCTCAGGATCCTAAGGCACCAGAAGCCACATTTACTCCAACTGCAGTGGGGCTTTGACCTCTTGAGGGATCGTCCTTCGCGGGCCAAGTGCAGGCTCCAACTGCCACTTTTACCCCCACAGCAGCGGGGCTTCGCGATCTGGAGGACCCATTCTTCAAAGCTCATCTACAGGCTATGGTTTCCCAGGCAGTTGCTCAGGCTATGACGCCCACGGGGCGTACACAAGTGGCCTCTGCTCCCATGGTCTCCACGGCATCACCAGACCTCTCGAGGTCCGGCGCTCTCCAATACCCAGAATCAGATTCACCACCTCACTCCTTTGCCAGCGGTGTCTCGGAATACGCGGAGTATAGCCACGCAGAGGGGCAATGGTCGGACGATGAGGAACCTCCTCAGGAACCTCCTCCTCTCGTAGGCTTGTTTAATCCCGCGCTCTTTCCGTCCCTGCTCCGCAAGGCCTGTGCGACCGGTAAGATAAATCCGGTTCAGCCATCGGTACCTGAACAGGTACCTGAACAGGCTCCTAGCCAGGACACAGACCCGTTGTTTTCTGAACCGGTTGTGATACACAAACAAATCCCTTGCCCCCCCATGTTCTTGAAATCCATTCAGGGGCAATGGGAGTCCCCAGGTACTTTCCCCTCAATAGGGGGAATCAACCATAAGTTGATTGACACAGTGCTGGTCTTGAATGAGGCGCTGGAAGTGCCTGAGGTGGACGAGTCCTTAACCCCTTTGTTTTCAGACTCCAAGGTGCCAGGGGATATGGCGGAGGCCTTGAAGGCCGAGGATAAAAAGTCTGAGATCTCCTTCCGCAGGGCACACCAGGCTTCGGCTTGGGCAATAAGAGCGTCCACCACAACTTCCTTCTTCGCCCGGATCTCTCTCATCTGGCTCCGCCAACTCCAGGCCAGAATTCCTCCTGAGGAGGTAAGAGTCCATCAGGACTTAACTAAGTTAATGGCGGCCTCGGAATATATGGCAGATGTGTCTCTGCATGCCGCCAGATTCTCGGCCCGTGCCATATCCTCCAACATCGCCGCACGCAGGTTACTATGGCTCAGGAATTGGAGGGCCGACACCAAGCACAAATGGCGAGTGGCCGCCGCCCCGTACCGCAGCGGCCGTCTCTTTGGGGAGGCCCTGACTCCCTATTTAATAGAGAACAGAGAGAAACGGAGGGTAATTTCCCACCTTTCAAAGAGGTCGGGCCGACGGTTTTTCCCGTACACCCGCCGGCAGTCCTTTCGTTCCGGACCAGATCCCTCCTCAGGCCAGGCCTCCCGGCCTTTTCCTGCCGGTCCGGACCGCTCATTTGACCGGTCCGGCTATAGAGACAGATCCAGACCCCAGGTTCAGGGTAAGCGGTCTTTTCGAGGCAGGGGCGGCCGTCCCTTTCGTAAGTCTAAATGACTCAGGGAGGACCTCTCCCATAGGTGGCAGACTAACATACTTTCTCCACCAATGGGAGACCACGACCACGGACTCTTGGGTGCTAAGCACCATCAGAGACGGATTGTCTCTGGAGTTCGTGACCTGGCCCCCTGGACGCTTTCTGTCCTGTCCCCCTCCAAGGAACCCAGTCAAAAAGGGCCTTATGAGGGAAGCCATTCAGCACCTGTTAAATATAAGAGCCATAGAGAAGGTGCCAGAGGATCAACTAAAAAAAAAAAAACGGCTTTTACTCCATCCTCGTTCCAAAGGCCTCAGGGGGATGGAGGGCGATACTCGACCTCAAGGGCCTGAACTCCCATCTTTCATACCGGAAGTTCAAAATGCAGACGCTCCAGTCCATTTTGGCCAGCGTCAGACGGGGAGACTTCATGACATCAATAGATCTGACGGAGGCATATCTCCACATACCGATACATCCAAACCACCGGCAATTTCTCCGTTTTTGCTACTTCAACAGCCATTACCAATACAAGGCCCTGCCGTTCGGCCTTTCGTCGGCTCCCAGGGTTTTCACCAAAATCCTGGCAGTACTCGCTGCACAACTACGGTTGGTGCCGGTGCGCGTCCAGTGTTACCTGGACGACATACTCATCCAGTCGTCTTGGCTCGGTCAGCCCAGGCGGACCTGGCTCTCACTATAAAGACACTGCAGGACCATGGGTTCTCGGTCAATTTTCAAAAGAGCCAGCTGATTCCCTCAACCCGCCTTCTACACTTGGGCGCGGTCATAGACACAGACCTCTGTCGGGTCTACCTGTCTCGGGAACGTCAAAACAGCATTCAAGCCATGGTCCTCAAGGTCCGCAGGGAGCGTGTAGTGGCACTGGCTATCCTTTCCCAGCTACTGGGCAAGATGATATCATGCATAGCGATAGTGCCTTGGGCCAGACTACACTCCAGAAACTTTCAATGGTTCTTGCTCCCATTTCAACGACTGGGCACAAGCTCTTCCAACCAAAGGGTACGGGTTCCATTCCAGACCCTAGGATCCCTTTTGTGGTGGACCTCCCCAGCGGTAGCCAGAGGATCGCTGTTCAAGGATCCCATTCGGCTAACCCTGACTACAGACGCCAGTCTGTTTGGCTGGGGAGCACATTTCCAGTGTCAGTTGGCTCAGGGCCGGTGGTCCCGGTCAGACCTGAAGCACAACATCAATTGGTTGGAACTCAGAGCTATTCATCTGGCCCTCCGCCACTTCCACAAAGAGATTGCGAGGCATCACATGCTAGTCCTCACGGACAACGTGGCGGCAAAAGCCCATGTGAACCGTCAAGATCCTGGTCTCTCATGGCCGAGGCTCAATTATTCGGATCCTGGGCAGAGCACAATCTCCTCTCCCTGAAGGCTGAACACATCTCGGGAGAGGCAAATCGGCAGGCGGATTACTTAAGCCGGGCTACAGTAGACCACTCAGAGTGGGGCCTACACCCGGATCTCTTCAAGGAGATATCAGAGAGGTTCGAGCGACTGGTTCTGGATCTGCTCGCCTCACCGGCGAACTCCCAGCTCCCAAGATTCTTCTCCTGGTTCCCCTCTCCGGGAGAAGGCCCGCTGTATGCCTTTCCACCTCTCCCTCTGATCCCGGCAGTCATCAGGAAGGTACTGCAGGAACGGGCAGAGGTCGTATTCATTGCACCGCACTGGCCAAGACGACCGTGGTTTGCCGACCTCGTGAGCCTATCAGTGGCCCCTCCGTGGAGGATTCCTCCGGATCGGATAAGGCTCATACAGGGAGTCATACATCACCCAGAGCCTCAGTGGCTCCAGTTAACCGCCTGGCACTTGAACGCCGGCTATTGACTCAAGACTCCTACTCATCGGGAGTGATCTCCATGATTCAAGCCTCCTGGAGGCCGGCAACCAATCGCATTTATGACTCCACATGGAGGAATTTCTGCCGTTGGTGCGAAAGCCATCACCTGGCTCTCTCAGAGGTGACTATTCCACTGCTCTTGGACTGTCTGTTGGAGGGTGTTAACAAGGGCTTGGCGCCCAACACTACACGCAGACAGGTCGCGGCTCTGTCCACAGTGTTTACCTGTGATAATGCAGAACCACTGGCTCAACACCCCATGGTCCGCTCCTTCATCAAGGGGGTCACCAACAGTAGACCGCCCATGGTACATAGGTATCCAACTTGGGAGTTGCCGCAGGTCTTGCAGACCCTTACCGGGTCACTTTTTGAGCCTATTAGGAGCTGCAACCTTAGATCCTTGTCTCTCAAGGTCGCCTTCTTGGTCGCAGTTACTTCGGCCAGGCGTACTTCAGAGCTAGTTGCTCTTTCTGTCAGAGAGGACCTGTGTGTTTTTCATACGGACAGGGTGGTCCTACGTTTAGACTCCTCCTTTATTCCCAAGGTTAACACCTTGTTTCATAGGGCGCAGGAGGTTGTGTTGCCGGATTTTGTCCCAACCCGTCTCATGAGTTGGAACGACAATGGCACACTTTGGATGTCCGCAGGGCATTGCGATATTACGTCAAGCGGACTGCGCCCTTTCACAGATCTGAAGCCCTTTTTATCTCATTCCAGCCAGCCTCTAAGGGTCAGAAGGTTTCATCTTCTACCATTGGCAGGTGGATCAGGGCATGTATTGCGGAGGCGTATCAGGCGTGCTCCTTATCGGTTCCACGTCATGTGACGGCGCATTCCACTCGAAGTGCTGCTACCTCTGCAGCATGGACTACACAGGCCTCCATAGTTGACATTTGTAGGGCGGCGATGTGGTCTTCGCCTTCCCCTTTTGTACGCCATTATAAGCTTGATAAGTTTGCCTTGGCGGAGGCCTCTTTTGGTCGCAGGGTACTACAGCAAGTGGTGCCGGCGACAGGGACACTGGCCCAGTCTGCTTCCCACCCATAGGGACAGTAGGGCTTTGGTATGTCCCATTCGTGGATTATCCATTCTTCATGCTGGAGAAGGGGCATTGTCTTACCTGAATGCCTTTTCTCAGCATGATGAATGGAGAATCCACACCCATCCCTTTCTGCGCAGTCAGGTCCAGTGTTAGGGATCTGGGAGCCAACACGTCGTACAGTCATTGCTTCGCCCTCTTCGAAACTGGGGCGTGACCTGAGCCAGGACAGGCGTGGCAACTTTGACTGACTTGGTCTAATTGGGCAGGAGGTCAGAGTTAACCCATTCGTGGATTCTCCATTCATCATGCTGAGAAAAGGCGTTCAGATAAGACAACGGCCCATTCATCTTAGACTAATAAATCTGTACAAGTAATTCTCAATTTATAAGTACAATTGGGACTGAAATCTTGGTCTTTGAGCAAAGCAATCATTAAGCAAGATGCCCATGTGACTGCTTTGCTCAGTAACCACAATCCCTGCACTCCCAGTTGTAGCCAGTAAGTGATCTCTCAGGACATTAAGCAAATAGAGTGAAAGAGCTGCCTGCTGGAAGATTTCGGGTCCATGTGGAGCTGAAATTCTCCCAGCAGGCAGCCCTTTTGCTTTCAAACATTCCTGTAGCCCACAGGAGTTCAGCTCCTCTCCATGCATGGAGGGGAAATCCTTTGAGGGGGCTGCAGGAATGACTGAAATCTTCAGAATCTGTTCCTAAGGTCCCATGAAGAGTTCCTCTGTGCTCTGAGGGGGAATCCTTCAAAGACTGGAGGAATAGAGCTGACATTCAGCCCCATTCCTGCAGCCTGCCAAAGGATTTCAGCTCTCCTCCATACCCTTCACTTGCAACTGTCCTTTCCAGCTTCCATATTGACTTATTAGGGAAGCCGGCAGTTGGTGGCAAATGGTAGTCATATGACCACAGGGCACTTGGCAAATAATTGTAAATGAGAGTCAGTTGCCAGGTGCCCAAAATATGGTCATGTGACTGGGGGAGAGGGGAAACAGACAGAAATGCTCTTTCTGAGGCCATCATAACTTTGAATAGTCGTTAAACCACCGGTTGTAAGTCAAGGATTACTTGTATATATGAAACTGGTTTTCAAGTGAAAGAATAAAAACTTATAAATAGCGCCATTGGCTTCAAAGGAGGTATGGTGTTTAAGTGGGTGCACATCATATAAAAGCAGACAATACTACGGTTTAGTATAATCTGTATATGTACCTTTTGTCTGATTCCTTTTCTGTAAAAAAAAAAAAAAAGATTGGTGCCGTGAACAAGCTGATGGAGCTTGTCTTCTGACAAACTACCTGTGAATGAAATGTTTGCAAATCTCTTTGCTTGCAAAGAGAAGCTTAAGAATAATAAATCTATTCTGTCTGCTTTTCCTTGCAGCCTAAAAGATGTAGCTTTAGCCAAACTGGAGGATTTTGGAGTCCGCGTGAAAATGATTGCAGCTCCTATCAACCCGTCAGACATCAATATGATTCAAGGTAACCTTGACATAATGCACATTGTTTAATTTTTGCTTCCCATATTCTTCCTTTATGTGGTGCTGTCAAGTGAAAATTAAGGCTCTAGATGGTCCACATTTAATAGTATTCCCAGTGAGATAGTACACAGGATTGACAGAGTTAGCTTGCCTACAGCTGCTGCTATCTTCATCAGTTCAGCTTAGGCTATATTACTGTGCAATCTCTGGAAACATTCCTAAGAGTCATTAATTAAGTTTCTATATTTGGAAGTTGCCACATGCAGAGTGCCTCTAAAATAATGATGGCAACCTAAATAGCAAAGCTATATAATAATATATATCCTATCTATAATAAGTGGTATTATCTGCATCAACTTGGAAATGGCTATTACACCAAAGATTAAAGAAGAGATAAGATAATTATACAGCTGTCTATCGATCCTGCAGGATCTTTGCTAACCAGTCACCAGACCTAATTGGCTAAGAAAATTAGGAACCCTAGGGAAAAATTTCAGCCACTCCATGCCCGGATTCACAGATTACCTTGAGCTATAATAACAATTTGCTTGATTTAGATTTTTCATGTGTGAACTGTTATATTTTTTTTAACTATAGCTTATAGCTTAGGGTTACAATTCAGTTGTGTTTTAAGAAGTAAAATTATCTAAAGCTTAGCTTAATGGGATTAATTAACTAAGTTATAGAACAGTTACTCCATTAAGAATCCCCAAGTCCTTTCCAAGATTGAAAACTTGCCCATTTAAGAATGCAGCTTCAGTGTAGCCAGAGAGGTTGTGGACCCAGGGCTTAAAGCGATAAGTGAACCAATTCAGTATTATTACATTGTTGAAATCTACCTTGAAAAACATTATGACTATATGTTATGTGCTATTGGAATTTGCTACAGAATAAGAAAATAATGTACATGCCAAAGCAAGTTTGGATTAATTAATTCATATCCCAAAATCGTTCCTGTTGTCTTGCAGGATCCTATGCCATTCTTGCTGACTTACCTGCAGTTGGAGGGAACGAAGGAGTTGGGCAAGTGATGGACACAGGAAATTCTGTGGCAACTTTGAAACCAGGAGACTGGGTGATTCCAGCTGATGCGGGACTTGGTGAATTTTTAACTTTTTTGAGAAGGAATTGAAGCAAAACACGTGTTTCCCTTTTGTCTAGTCCAGGGATAGGCAATCTTGGCAATCTTGGCAATCTTGGCTCTTTTATGACTCGTGGATTTCAATTCCCAGAATTCCAGCTGGCTCAGGAATTCTGGGAATTGAAGTCCACGAGTCATAAAAGAGCCAAGGTTGCCTACCCCTGGGACTCTAGTCCCTCTGCTGAGTCTTAAATCTTTGACTACAAATTGTCATGGCCAGATTATCACAAAAGGCCAAGTCAAAGCTGAGGAAACCATTTTGTAGCATAGCCCGATGTGTGAAGCATGGTGGCTGTTTGGAAACCGGAGTTTATAACTTAGTATGTTGTACTAACCCAGTCTTTTCAGTGATTTATCTGTCGAGTGTTTCTTGACAATATTTTAGGGTCTCTTCTGAGAGCTGAGAACTTCCAAATTGTGATTAACTGTTCCACAACTGGAATCATGTTTTTTTTTTTAATCCCTTACAAAAGGAACTTGGCGAACAGAAGCAGTATTTGATGAGAAAACTCTGCTGAAAATCCCCCCAGATATTCCATTGACTTGTGCTGCTACACTGGGTGTTAACCCCTGCACAGCTTATCGGATGTTGTCTGATTTTGAGACTTTGGATCCAGGTAAGTATGTAAGTGTGTGTGTGTGTACGTATGCAGAATTTGTATGATGGCCCAACTTGAAAATTGTAGCTTTGGGCACCATATAGGGAAACATACAGAAACCCCACAAGGTAAACAATCCCAATTAAAATCCAGTAAATATTAATAGATGAACAATTCTCCGTATGATTATCAACTCCAGTCATCCTTAGCCCCACATTTGAAGAAAAAGGCAGGGCTTTTTTTTAAAGCCAGTAGGATCACAGCCAGAAGGATTTTCTGGTCAACGGCACTGAAAACTGCTGAACCATCAGGGAGAGCCAGAACAGATGTACTACCTCATATTGGTGCCACCAGAGATCATTGAAAAGAGTGACCAAGGCTGTCTCGGTACAATATCCTAGTCTGAATCCAAAATGAAAAGAATATGGGCAATCCAGATTGATGTAGACACCCTTTCTTGCACATCCTGGGACCTACATTATCTCCTTCCAGAAATATTTTCTCTAGCTGACTAGAATTACTTCACCTTTACTGACGTGAACATTCGTGTTAGCTATGATTGGTTAGGCAAAGGGAAATTAAGGGCTGAGATTTATATATTTTTATTTCATTTTAAAAACTGGGCCTTTTTTTAAATAATGCATCATTATTAAAATAATACTGTGCGTTATTTACAGAGTAATTTACCATTCCAAAGATAGGTTACATACTTGAGCAGTGGTCAGTTCTGTATACTTGGCACTACTTCATGCAACCTTTTGCACAGGTTGTTCTGGGCTTTGTCATTCATATTTTGATAGGCATGCTAGTGAGCAGAAGCTCTAGCATATTTCCAAGAAATATTTGGCCTCAGGAATAGTCTTTTCAGGGGCCTTCATTCTGAATCAGCAGGCTTATTTTAACTATGTTTGAAATGTCTGTGGAATTTCCAACAATGGTGCTTGAGGGAGTAGGAATAAAGTACAAATAATGTCTTCATTTGATTTGTTCATTTTAGTGACTAATGAAATCTAAAGTGTCAATGGCATATAGGATATCATACATTAATAGTTAATTTGGTCCCTTCAGAAAACCTGCCCAAATCAATGTTTGAGCATAATCCAGAAAAAAGTGGTTCTTGATGGCCAGGAATAAGAAAGGGGCAATATGAAATATGAGTAAACAAATAATTGCAACTGGGATTGTACACGGATTTATTTTTTTCCCAAGATATTTCTTTATCCTCTTGCAAATTTGTGACTTAGGCTGTATTTCTAGTACTGTTTCTTGCTATATATAGGCTCTTTTTGAGGTTGCTTTCATTGCATGTGTGTGATAGTGGTTTAACAAAGATGTCCATGACCAAACCATCACCACCAAACTAACAAAATGCTTCATACGCCATTAAGAGTTTGTACAACAATTGATAGTTGAATTTCCTTCTCTTTTTCTAAGACCTATTTTTAAATTGGGAATAAAATGTGTCAGATGATATGAGTTTTCACTGGCTGTGCTATTTTCTCCAACACACAATAATGACGAGAGTGTCTTCCACTTGAAGGAACAGGAAATAAATATTTTTGGAGCCAGAGATGACATATCTGTTTGTCTGTAGGGGAGTCTGTCATCCAAAATGCAGCCAATAGTGGAGTGGGACAGGCTGTAATCCAGATTGCAGCAGCCAAGGGCATCAAAACAATAAATGTAGTAAGAGATAGGTGAGTGTGTAATAAAACTGTTTTTCCCTCTTTTTCTTTTCTTTTTCTGTTGCTTTTGCCCAGTCAGATCCCTTTGATTTATGCTAAATCTGCACAAACAGGACATTCTCTTAGACACCTTTTATTCAGATGGAGAAGATATGACTCCTAAACGATATTATATGATGTTTATAAGGTTTTTTTTTTAAAGATTGCCAGTTTGAAGCCTTGGTAAGACCACACTTGGAATACTGCATCCAGTTTTGGTCACAATGATATAAAAAAGATGTTGAGACTCTGGAAAAAGTGCAGAGAAGAGCAATTAATATAATTAAGGGCTGAAGGCTAAAACATATGAAGAACGGTAGCAGGAATTGGGTTTGTCTAGCCTAGGGAAAAGAAGTACTATAAGGAAGACATGATAGCAGTCTTCCAATATTTGAAGGGCTGCCGCAAAGAAGAGAGGGTCAACTTATTTTCCAAAGCACCTGAAGGCATGACAAGAAGCAATGGATTGAAACTAACCAAAGAGAGAACTAACCTAGAACTAAGGAGAAATTTCCTGACAGTGAGAACAATCAATCAGTGGAATGGCTTGCCTTTAGAAGTTGTGGGTGCTCCAACATTGGAAGCTTTTAAGAAGGGACTGGAGAGCCATTTTTCTGAAACGGTATACGGTCTCCTGCTTGAGCAGGGGGTTGGACTAGAAGACCTCCAAGGTCCCTTCCAACATGATAATGATGAGCATTGGGTTTCATTAGGCACATACAAATGTCTCCAATTTATATCCGAGACGATGTATTTTTAATTTGAATGCAGGCCTTTAAAATGAGAATATGCTTTGGATTTGATCTGAAAATATTCTTTTGTGTAGGTGTGGGCACAAATGTAGTGCTTGTCTGCAGTTCCTTAAAGCAGCTGAGATTTTTTTTTCCCTGAAATTGAACAGCAGTTGTGGAGAACCTTATCTAAAAGCTTCAGGCTTTTAGAGTTATTCGATGCTATTTTTTATTCATAGCAATTGATAGATTTACTCTTGACTGCAAGCGTTCTTTGTTTCTGAACGAGGCTATGTCTTATCAGCAGTTGTCTTCACAGAAGAAGTCTCCTCTTGTAGAACATGCATATAGAAGTGATCTGGCTGATAAGTAGCCGAATGATAAGCAGTCTCCTGAACCACTTCAATAGTTGGCAAATGTTGTTACTTGCACATCACCTGACTCAAGCAGCTTATTCCAAGCTAGCTTCTTTAGTGACTAAGTGCAAAAGGACGAAGAAAGATATATATATATATATATATTTTATTGCTGAAAATTGGCTCGGGTGATGCAAGAGTGAGAATATTGATAATGTGCATTCCCATATCAATTTAATGTTCGCACTTCCCTTTTGTGCCCCATCAAATAATCAGCTTCATTTGATTCTATTTTTGGCTCCACAGACCAAATTTCCAGGATCTTATAGACAGACTTAAGTCCCTTGGAGCAGACTATGTTATCACAGAGGAGACGCTAAGAAAACCAGAAATGAAAGATTTGTTTAAGGTATATATGCTGTGGCTATGAATGAACCCAAGGAAACGGGATTGCTGCAATGGATTGGATCGTGTTAGTTACCTCTTTCCTACAAAGCCATTTTAGTTCGTTTGATTTGGTCCTACTGTTTTGCATATACAGGTAGTCCTCGGCTTACAACCATTTGTTTAGTGACCATTCAAAGTTACAATGGCATTTAAAAAAGTGACTTATGACTGTTTTTCACACTTACGACTGCAGCCCCGTGGATACGTGATCAAAATTCAGGCTCTTTGGCAACTGGCACATATTTATGTGATCGCCATTTGTAACCTTCCCAGCTGGCTTCCGACAAGCAAAGTTGATGGGGGAAGCCAGGACCCCGTGATTCACCTAATAACTGTAGTGATTCACTTAACAACTGTGGCAAAACAATTATAAAATGTGGCAAAACTCACTTAACAACTTCCTGGCTTAGCAATGGAAAGTTTGGGCTTGATTGTGGTCACAAGTTGAGGACTACCTAAACCTAATCCTTGTGATGTGAATCTTAGTATGCTATGAGGACCCAGGCAGTCTTGTAGAACCTCAAGGAAACATACAAGGTCACACAGGCAGTGAGAAAGAGACCTTTTTAAATGGCTACTGAATACAGCTGAGAAATGAGGGTTTCAGTCTTCTATTGAATAGTTTATGGATTACATTCTTCACAACTCTGATGTTTTATCGTAACAACTGCCACGTTTGTATCAGAAAACACAGGGAAATGCTTCTTGTTAAGAGCCAAGTTGTGTTTGGATCTACAACACTGAGAAATCGCTAATCTCTAGATTTTTATTACTGCAAAAGGTTGAAATGAAAACTCCAGATGGGTGTTTTAGGAAAACAACAGAAAAGAACTCATATGGGTGCTGTTTCCTTACTGGTTATTTTTACAAACGTTCTTTCTGTCCAGTTTTACCATTTTGAATTATAGATTTAATTTCAAAGGAAATACAAAAGGGACAGGCAATAGATGTAGATATGGATGTTGACCTGTGCAATAAAATTTCAAGACATGTTGCACATTAAAGTCCTCTTTAACGAGACAGACTGATTGGGATTAGAGACAAGAACATAATTTACTCTCCTCTGTCTTCCCTCTTTGGTTCAGACTGTTCCCTATTTATGCCACTCTGCAGAGAAATAACTTTCAGAATCCAGATAAAAATGCTCAATACCTACAGGTGGCACACAGTGATATGGCCCTAATAAAATGCTTAATGAGCAAAATCAACAAAACTTTCCTCATGCATGTTTTCGGTCTACTTCTGGTTTGCCTTGCAGATATGAACCCAAGCCACATATCTTTTGGCATTTCACATACTGGCAGTCCTCGACTTAACGACCACAATTGAGCCCAACATTTATGTTGCTAAGTAAGATACTTGTTAAGTGGATTTTGTCCCATTTTATGACCTTTCTTGCACAGTTGTTAAGTGAATCACTGCAGCTGTTAATTAGTAACGCAGTTGTTAAATGAATCTGACTTTCCCGTTGACTTTGCCCATAAGAAAGTCGCAAAAGGGGATCAAATGTCCTGGGGATACTGCAAACCGTCATAAATATGAGTCAATTCCCAAGCATCTGAGTTTTGATCCCGTGATGCTAGGGATGCTGCAATGGTTGTAAGTGTGAAAAACGGTCATAAATCACTTATTCCAGTGACGTTGTAACTTTGAACCATCACTAAATGAAGTGTTGTAAGTCAAGGACTAGCTGTATAATCCTTCTTAGTTCTGCTGTTTCTGAACAAAACCATGTTACAGTCGGATGTCTGCTTTCCTATTCTATGTTGAAAAGATGACTAAGACAGAAATCGTAAGAACGTCTTAGCAAAATCAAACATTTATTTCTATGAATAATTTGGAGGACTTAAGGCAGGAAGCAACTTGTTTTCTGTGCTCTTTTGTTTTTGTTTTGTTTTACAATTTTGTTCTCCAGGAAATTCCTAAGCCCTCATTAGCTCTGAATGGTGTTGGAGGGAAAAGTGCTACTGAGCTGATGCGTCACTTGCGGTAAATTTAGCTTTCGTTTGCTTGAATTATATCTGTAGTAATTGTTTCACTCGATTTAAATGCTTACTGGGCAATTTGTTTTTAATTTTCATTTGGATTATGAGTTGCCTAAGAAAAGTGTTTTTGAAGCATGGCATACAAACGCCCTTAAATTTCCTAATATGGATTAGTGCAAGGATTTGCTGTTTAATAGGGCAGATTTGTACTGTCTGAATTCTTGTCTTGAAGATGACAATTTTGCAATTGTATTGAATACTGTCCAAAAGGTTTCGCTTGTGCGACACTTAAGAAAGAAATTAAGAGGCGCTTAAAAACCTCATGACAAACCTATTTGCCCAGCTAGCAAGCTGCCAAGTGCCAGTCAGGGTTGAAGGATTTTGTGCTGCTTCTGAAAAATATTTAAACTTTATAATTTCAGTGAAATCCAGCTCCATAGCTGGAGTAGTCAGAATAGATCCTTGTATCATCATTTCACTGTAGTAATATGAATTTACTGTGTATTAATATTGTTTTTAGCAAATGTAACATCATTATTAGACAGGAGAAGGAGACTGGTATTCTAAGCCAGTTCCCAGAATTGCAAGGTTTTTAATAGATCAAAATTGATCTGGATATTACCATTTAAAAGACTCACTTGAGAGTGCTTTGAAAACCTGAAGATACCCAACATGAAGCCACCCCTAACGTTGTATTTCAAGAAGTCTTGAATCAGAACCACGGGGAAAGGTTTTCTGTGAAGGACAGCTATGTTGAAGATTTTAGTGAGATTTTGGAAGGGAGCCCTTTTTGGATTTCTCACTGCACTTTAATCCAGTGAACCCTCCAGGAAAGGGCAGTGTCCTGCTTCTTGCTCTGAACCTCTGAACTGCATGGTTGCAGAAATTAACCAGGTGCCCAAAGGCTGAGGAAGCTGGACAGCAAAGCAGGGTCTGAATGAAGGTACTTTGCCAACTTTGTTGCCTTGACTCTTCCATTAGGCAAAGTGGGACCATGGTTACCT
The DNA here is from genome assembly GCA_023970755.1 of Azemiops feae. Taxonomy (NCBI): domain Eukaryota; kingdom Metazoa; phylum Chordata; class Lepidosauria; order Squamata; family Viperidae; genus Azemiops; species Azemiops feae. The sequence goes on along the minus strand of JALGBA010001046.1, from coordinate 484,885 downwards.
ACGGTGGGATGTCAAAGCAGCCTGTGACAGTCCCTGTGGTGAGTAGCCCCTAAAGTTTTCTGGCCAGACTTTTTATTCTGCACATGTTCCCTTTCCTGAGATAACACAGGTAGTCCTCAACTTATGACCACAACTGAGCCCAACCTTTCTGTTGCTAAGTGAGTTTTGTCGCTAAGTGAGTTTTGCCCCATCTCACGACCTTTCTTGCCACAGTTGTTACGTGAATCAGTGCAGTTGTTAAATTAGTAACACTGTTATGAAGTGAACCTGGCTTCCCCATTGACTTTGCTTGTCAGAAGGTCACAAAAAGTGATCACGTGACCCCAGGACACTGGAACCATCATAAGTATGAGTCAGTTGCCAAGCGTCTGAATTTTGATCATGTGACCGTGGGGATGCCGTAATGGTCATAGGTGTGAAAAATGGTCATAAGTCACTTTTCTCAGTGCCCTTGTAACTTCAAACAGTCACTAAGTGAACTGTTTTAAATCGAGGACTACCTCTATACTATTTCTATTTGTGCCTTAGGTTTCCCAGTTGTTAGAGCAATATATCTTTAAGAGGAAACACATTCTGATATCCCCCTATTGTGATGCTAAATTCCCCCCCCCCATCCCAAAAAATTTCAGAACTTGTGAATTGTAATTCCTCTGCAGAGCGCACTGATCTTTAAGGATGTCAAGATTTGTGGCTTTTGGATGACGCAGTGGAAGAGGGCCAATGCCCAGAGTAAGTGGCATGTGTGCGTTGTTTTTATATCAGGAACTGATGAAATCTGCCTTCAGCTCCAAATTTCTTATCTCTCTCATTCGGTGGATTAAAATGCATGCGAAATAATCTGCAGCCAATGAAAACAAAACTCCATACATGACAATTGAAAGAGGGCTGAGTATACTGGAAAAATAAGGCTATGGGAAAAGAAGACACTGTTTCCTTAGCTTAGTGAAAAGGGTTATAGCAGAACATCTGTGACCTGACGCATCTCCAGTCAAAAGTGAAAGAAATATTACTGTCAGAGATATTGGTTGAGTTTAATCAATTGAGTTAGTCAGTTTTATACACTGGATAAAATAAATATTCTTGATGACACTCTGCTGGCCAAATTGTAATGTTGGGTTAGAATTGGTGGTGGTTGAGCCTTTGCAGTCTGGATTACAAAAACACATTACGCACTTCCCATAATCTTGAAGTCTGTTTATTCTTTCCCTAACTAAAAAAAGATAATTCCAACTGTATCGTGTATTTTGGTATTTTTGGTATTGCTGATTTTTGTTTTCAGGTTGCCTGAGAGCAATTTATTTATTTTATCTATTTATTTATTTATTTTATCCACCATGTAGACTTGCCTAATTCAATGGATTCAGGACTTACAGTATCTTACAGTAAAAGGAACCGATAAAAAGTCTCTACTAAAATGACATGACCCAATAAAAGTAGCAAAAAACAAAAACAAAAAAGAACAAGACTCAATAATACAAGAGAACTACTTTACCAGGGCCTGGAGGAAAAGCCAGGTCTTCAAGGCTGGATTAAAAAATGGCAGGGTTGGTTCAAGACAAAGCTCTGGTGAAAATACCATTCCAGAGGGGCAGGCAGAGGAGATTCCAGCAGAATTTATTGTACCACTGATTATTATTCTCATGAATCTAAACCCGGGGGTCTTCAAACTTGGCCCTTTTATGACTTGTGGACTTCAACTCCCAGAATTCCTCAGCCAGGCGCGCGTGCCTGGCTGAGGAATTCTGGGAGTTGAAGTCCACAAGTCATAAAAGGGCCAAGTTTGAAGACCCCTGATCTAAACTCAGTAGTTCAGAAAGAAAGAGCAACTGATGATTACTTTCTGCCTTCTTTTCTATACACAGGCAAAGACAAGCTGGAAACAATGATAGCAGATCTGTGCACTCTCATTCGAAAGGGTCAGTTGGTTGCTCCTGCCTGCCGAGAAGTCCCTTTGGTAGATTACCAAGCAGCTTTGAAGATTTCCCAGGAACCATATGTATCAGCTAAGCAGATCCTCCGGATGTGAAGATGATCTGATGGGAAAATAACAGACAAGCATGTTCAGTCCCAGGAGGCCTGAGTGATTCAGCATTACAGAACCGAATTGATTTATATCCTCACGTCCATCTTCCGGCTCAACAGGGACAGACAGAGGATTGGGGAGCAAACAGTGCAGGCTTAACATAGAGGGGAAATTGCTATCCAATATCAGTGATGGCATGGGAGCTAAAGCAATTTTGGTTTCTACCCAACCAGGGAATCATTGTAGACTTTCTCTTTTTATTTTTTGTTTTGCTATTAAACTTCTAGGGCATCCATCAGGCCAGAAGCAACTTTAGGCAGCTTGATAGAAGTCTGGAGAAAAAAAGAGACATTTCAGCCCATGGAGGATCTGCTCTCAACAGTTCTTATCCTGGAAATTCTCCCATCTATGCTGATATATGTGTGCACACTCAGAATATTTATTAATATACAGTGTGATAAGACTTCCTCACGAGTGGAATGAGATGGGACGGATGCTGGTCCCACTGGAGTTAAAGACTTTGTGTAAATCTCTCTCTGATTCTGCAGATTATAACGAATTAGGTAGGTTTTTAGTATTTCCCTCTTTTACAGACACAGGATGATGTCAACAGTCTTTGCAGCCAGATCCCTTTCTTTCCTGAGCGAAATGACTCTTGACAAGTTAGTCATTGAACAGGAAAATCATGGTGGATGCATTCATCTTCAAAATTAGTTCTGTGGCTTCTGAGGTAACTTTCCCCAACTTCATATTTGATTTTCATAACTCTCGGCCCGCACAACTGATCCTCATGCTGGCTGGCAAATGTATGACCAAGTCCAAAATATTTGGGTTGGAGAAGAATTTTCTAAGCCAGTGTTTCTCAACCCTGACAACTTGAAGATGTATGGACTTCAACTCCCAGAATTCCACATATTGGAGTTTCCAAGTCCACTCATTTTCAAGTTGACGTTCACACATCTTCCAAGTTGCCAAAGTTGAGAAACACTGTTCTAAGCCATTCTTACACATTTTCAGAGATGTATTTTAGAAGCAGCAGCAGATGCTAAAAATAGAGTGATCTGCGCGGTAATATGCAACAAGGGAAACTAGTTTCACTTAGTAGATTTCTTAGCAGCTCCTTTTCATTCTAATGTTAGTTTATTAAAGGTGGATGAGTAATTAGCCCACCAAGGCATTTCCCTTGGAGCAACCAGCTTGCAGGGGAGTTTCTAAGCAGCTGCAGTGTAATTTGAGAGCCAGGATGGATCAATTGTAGCCTGCAGCATCGAAAGTCCTCTTTGGGATATAATGTCAGAAAAAGGAACAGTTTTGAATTGGTTATTTATATCATGATGGCTGTAACTGAGATGAAAGCAAATTGCATTTGATTACAAACCTGTTCTTGCAAAATCACACAATGGCCACTGAAATGTCAGTGATTTTCATCTCCAATAAAGTGTTTTAGCTCTGACCACTGATGAGATTTTTCCTTGGCCTTAGTCATAGCAAATGACAGCCTTGAAGCCCTTCAATTGCACAGTGTTGCTGCATCAGTTTCGAATCTCTTCCGTCGTACTGGTTTAATGTTTGTGTCAGGTTTTCAGACATTAGATTTGATATGTAGGAGTCATGTGCTCCTACGCGCAAAATGCAGACGGTGAAGGTGCTGGACTTAAACAAACTCACGGCATGATTATAATGAAATGATAGGTTGGTCCTACATAAGTGTGGCACAGCACAATAAAGCCATATGTGCACTTTAGTTTTGAGTGGTTTTGGTTTACTTTAGTATGGTTTGCATTTATTGTTGCATAGCTTGCAGTGGGAACCAAATAATTAGGCCTGTTCTGAAAATGATCTACGTTCTTGCTTCATTTCAAAGGATAGCAGACAAATGGAAGGGCTTTATATGCCTTGACTGTAGCCATATTACTCAGATCTGGGATTCTTCCATTTGAAAATAGATTATTTGAGGGCTTACTTGAAGGGAAAAAAGCAATGTTATGATTCTTCCTTTAAATTTAAATGCTCCAGTCCTGGTCATGTTCCCTTTGAAGCTGGAGAGAGAACTCTAAGAAAACTGTTGGGAAACACTGTTTTAGTGCTTCAAGATGCCAGAAATTGACACTTCGGCATTGAAACCCTGTTCCTTTTTCATTTGGCTTATTGTGGAGTTGCAGCCAAGAAGATTGCAAAAAATCAATCTAAGATGGAATCCTCCAAGAAAGAGAAGACAGCAAGGAGGGTGGGGGGAAGAAGGAAGGGAGGGGAAGGCAGAGAAGAAAAAAGAGAAGAAGCCGAAGCTCAAAGAGGAATTAGATGAGTATGAGCAGGCCTTGGCAGCCTAGTCCAAATCCAAAGATCCTTTTGCTCACCTCCCCAAAAGGTAAGGACCCCCAGTTGGTTGGAGAAGGGATGCTGCAGACTCAGAAATGAATGGGGTGACTTCCACTATGGGAGTTTGAGGCAACCTGGAAAATGTCCCACGGTACTCTTTGGCCAAATGCGGGGGCAACCTAGGAGGTCAGGCCTGAATTTGGCTTCATTAAAAAAAAAACAAAAGGTCCATCACAATAATTTTAGATACGTCTCAATGATATAGTTTCAAGATCATGTGAAGCGATAGTTTACACTTTATACTGCACTTTATACTTCACTGGTGAGTCCACACTTGAAATGCTGCATCCAGTCCACTCCAGAAAGTGCAGAGAAGAGCAACAAAGATGATAAGGCGTCTGGAGGCCTAATCATATGATGAACGGTTCAGGGAACTAGATATGTCTAGACCAGGGGTCTTCAAACTTGGCCCTTTTATGACTTGTGGACTTTAACTCCCAGAATTCCTCAGCCAGCATGCCTGGCTGAGGAATTCTGGGAGTTGAAGTCCACAAGTCATAAAAGGGCCAAGTTTGAAGACTCCTAGTCTAGTCTAATGAAGAGAAGGACTAGGGGTGATTCCAGTACTTGAGGAGTTGTCACAGAGAAGAGGCAATCAATTCTCCAAAGCACCTGAGAGCAGGACAAGAAGTAAAGGGTGGAAGATCAGTAAAGAGAGAATCAACCTAGAACTAAGGAGAAATTTCCTGTCAGAACAATTAATCAGTGGAATGACTTGCCTCCAGAAGTTGTGGATGCTCCAAACACTGGAGGTTTGTCTGGAATGATATAAGGCAGACATGTCAAACACAAGGCCCGGGGGCCGGATGCGGCCCGCAAAGTGGTTTCATGTGGCCCACGAAGCTATCCTGGAAACAGTGAGGGAACGGCCCCCGCTGCCTTGGCCCTGGCCCAGGCTGGCCGGGAGCCAATGTACAATTTTGTGGTGGCCATCTATGCTGAAACGCATTCAGTCTTAGCTCCACAAGGCCATCTGGAAACAGCAAGGAACCAGCCCCTGCCGCGTCGGCCCCACCCCCTGGGTGCATGCTGGGGAGGCTCCTCCAGTGGACCATGCCTTGGCACTTGCCCTGGTCCCACCCCCTTCTGCCAGAGACCCTCAGATCTGTCCCACTCCTGCCCCGGCCCCCAAAGGCCCCCTTAACACGAACGGTGTAGAGCTGGCCATGCACACCCACTCCATCCACGCCCACCCAGTAGGCCGCACCCACCCTGGTCACACCCATTCGGCCCCCCGAGGGCAACCGCAATGCTGATGCGGCCCTCAATGAAATTGAGTTTGACACCCCTGATATAAGGAATCCTGCCATGGGTGGTGGAGTTGGACTAGAAGACCTTCAATGTTCCTTCCAACCGCATTCCTTGTTCTATGATACTGGATTGCTATTCCTAGTACATGGACTACAATTCAGCAGAGGATTTTTTAATATATAAATAATTTTTTTACTTAAGCAAAAAGCAACTGTAAAGCAAATATAATGAAGAAAAGAGAAGAAAAAACTAAAAGTGCAAAAAGCAAAGCAAAATAAGAAAAATGAAAGAAATGAAAAAAATAAACAGCTCCCAACCTTCTGTTCAACAGTTACAAGCAAACTCATTATGCCTCCTCCCCTTATTTAGTCCTATTTGAACAATCAAAAGCATACATCATCACTTACTTTCCTCCCCCCCATTTTCAGTAAAAAGTCCATAAAAAGGTTTACAGTCTTATAAAAGTGTTTGTTTTATCCCTGACCAAATAAGTCAATTTTGCTATTTCTGACATCTTCATAATCCATTCCTCCGCTGTAGGAATTTCCGTGTTCCTCTGTCATTGTGCGAATAATTTAACTTAACAGACGTTTTTTTTAAAAAAAAAATCTGCTAAAATTATTCATATCAAAGCAAAGTAAATCAGAAGCTCTGTACTGCCACTGACGGCAAGAGTTTTCCATAAATTAGGGTACAAGATATTTTCTAACTTAATCACCAGTGTACTGCTTATTGTAATATGTTGCTCCTATTTTTCTAACAGGCCTCTAAAAGGGTAATCTCTAATGGATAAATGATTAAATTAGTAGCAAAAGTAATTTTAAATGACAAGGACAGGAAAATTACATGAATTGTCTTTGAAGTATTAGAATTTAACTCAAAAGATTTTATTTTTCTTAGACCCAGTGAGTTTGCACCTTGCATTAATTTTTTTTTTTTTCCGCTAAGCCAGCCTTGATTGAATTTCCATGGCAATGTGCTAAAACCATACTCTCACACAACACAAGCACACCAAAAGCACCGTTACTTAATTTACTGGGTCACATCCTGTTGAGCTGTGGATTGCTTGCTTTATTGAATAAGTCACAGTTAGTTGGGCTCACCCCACATGCTAAGCCATACATTTTTGCCAGCCAAAACACATCAAGTCAAAATTAAATCACCTAACGGCTGGTTGGACTATTTGAAGCCAACTGCTAGCTTCTGGTTTCTTTATTTTCGTTGTTGTTTTTTGCCTTCCATCTGAATGTACGCAAAGATTGAGCTGCTGTCCCTATGTTTGCTAGGAAAGTAGATGACTACTGTGCTGTTCTGGCATAGATGAACCAGGGTGACTGGATTTGTTATCTGTTTGTGAGTCCATCCATCTCTTTCTGCAGCTGCTCCACGTTCCTTGTTCTAACTCATCCATCATCTCTTAATTGGCCTCTTACTCCTTTGGCCCATTGATCCCAATCTTGGAGCACAGGAGTTTGTCTTCATTTAACCAGAGACTTGGAGAGAGAAAGTAAGCACAGGCACTTTGCTTTTGCAACAGAAGCAGCTGCAGTTTATCATACATGAGCCAGTGAACACAAAACATGGCTGAGTTGGGAAACTGATTCGGTGTCCCTAATCGAGGTGGGGGGTGGGGGTGCGAGCACTGACAACTAGGGCTAGAAAGCCAGTGTGTTCCCTCTTCACAGAATGGCATTGTTTATGGGCAAGCAATTAGGTTTTCTATAAACATTCTCCCCCCACAGCAGTCTGGCAGAAGCATGTAGCCCTTGGGAGGACAACAACTAGGGTGGGTCTCTTTCCAGACCATTAGCACCAGCAGGCTGCAGATGGTGATGGCTGTCTTCATTGGTATTGCAAGAGAAATGAGTACCATTTTCCTGTTATCATTGCTGCCATGATGGGTAGGGAAGGAAGAATTGGTTCCACATGGCACAGGGATTAATGGGACAGAACAATGCTGTAGCTGAAGGATGGGAGTGGGGGGGATGGGGGAGAAGGTGGCCCCCAAAGCCATTTTAAACCCATCTAAAACAACTTTCTTAGTAGTGTTTACACTTGCTTTAAAACAGTTTCCATTTTTGATACTCCTGAGACGAGAGAGATCTATGAAGAGTGAGGGAAAATTAAAACATAACAATAGAGTTGGAAGGGACCTTGGAGATCTTCTAGTCTAACCTACTCAAACAGGAGACCCTATGCTGGCTGGGGAATTCTGGGAGTTGAAGTCCACAGGTCTTAGTTGCCAAGGTTGGACACCCTTCCCCTATATCATTCCAAATGGCTGTCCGATCTCAAAAACCTCCAGTGATGGAGCACCCACGACTTCCTGAGGTAAGCCGTCATCATTTGATAAAATGCACCAAGATGCAGGAGCAGGGGACAAGGGGCCAGTTCTGTCATCCAAACAGCCACCGCAAAGTAGCATAGGGCACTCCCTATTAATAATAATAAAAGTTGGAAGGAACCTTGGAGGTCATCTAGTCCAACCCTCTGCTCAGGCAGGAAACCCTATACCATTTCAGACAAATGGCTATCCAGTCTCTTCTTAAAAACTTCCAGTGTTGGAGCATTCACAGCTTGTTCCTACTGTCAGAAAATGTCTCCTTAGTTCTAGGTTGCTTCTCTCTCTGGTTAGTTTCCATCCGTTGCTTCTTGTTCTGTCTTCAGGTTCTTTGGAGAATTGCTTGACTCCCTCTTCTATGTGGCAGCCCCTGAGATATTGGAACACTGCTATCATGTCCCCCCTCATCCTTCTCTTCATTAAACTAGACATACACAATTCCATCAACCTTTCCTTATATGTTTTAACCTCCAGTCCCCTAATCATCTTTGTTGCTCTTCTCTGTACTCTTTCTAGAGTCTCAACATCTTTTTTACATCGTGGTGACCAAAACTGGATACAGTATTCCAAGTGTGGCCTTACCAAGGCATTGTAAAGTGGTATTAACACTTCACGTGTTATCCAAGCGTGTGCTTAATTACTTTATTCTTTCTAAATGTGTAGATATCAAGGATTGAAAAATTTACTGTTGCCAAATACAGGGAGTTCTTGACTTACAATCATTCATTTAGTGAATGTTCGAAGATACAGTGGCACCTAAAAGAGTGGCATTATAACCAGTACTTGCACTTTGGATCATTGCAGTGTCCTCAAGGTCACATGAGCAAAATTTGGGCGCTTGGCATGTATTTACAAAAATTGCAGCATCCTGGGGTAATAATAATAATAAAGTTGGAAGGGACCTTGGAGGTCATCAAGTCCAACCCCCTGCTCAGGCAGGTAACCCTATACCATTTCGGACAAATGGCTGTCCAGTTTCTTCTTAAAAACTTCCAATGTTGGAGCATTCACCGCTTCTGGAGGCAGGTTGTTCCACTGGTTAAATGTTCTAACTGTCAGGAAGTTTCTCCTTAGTTCTAGGTTGCTTCTCTCTTTGGTTAGTTTCCATCCGTTGCTTCTTGTCCTGCCCTCAGGCGCCTTGGAGAATAGCTTGACTACCTCTTCTCTGTGGCAGCCCCTGAGATATTGGAACACTGCTATCATGTCCCCCCTCATCCTTCTCTTCATTAAACTAGACATACACAATTCCATCAACCTTTCCTTATATGTTTTAACCTCCAGTCCCCTAATCATCTTTGTTGCTCTTCTCTGTACTCTTTCTAGAGTCTCAACATCTTTTTTACATCGTGGTGACCAAAACTGGATGCAGTATTCCAAGTATGGCCTTACCAAGGCATTGTAGAGTGGTATTAATACTTCACGTGATCTTGATTCTATCCCTCGGTTAATGCAGCCTAGCACTGTGTTGGCTTTTTTGGCAGCTGCAGCACACTGCTGGCTCATATTTAAATGATTGTCCACTAGGACTCCGAGATCCCTCTCACAGTTACTACTATTGAGCAAGGTACCCCCTATACTATACCTATACAATTGGTTTTTCTTGCCTAAATGTAGAACCTTACTTTTTTCACCATTGAATTTCATTTTGTTAGATAGTGCCCAGTGTTCAAGTCTGTCCAGATCCTCCTGTATCCTAAGCCTGTCTTCTGGAGTGTTGGCTATTCCTGCCAGCTTGGTGTCGTCTGCAAATTTGATGAGTTCCCCATCTATCCCCTCGTCCAAATCATTGATGAAGATGTTGAAGAGCACTGGGCCCAGAACAGAGCCCTGGGGCACCCCACTACACACTTCCCTCCATGTAGATGTGGTTCCATTGAGGACCACACGCTGAGTATGGCCGGTCATGTGATTGCCATTTGTGATTAATGGCCTATGATATAATTACCATTGTGCCACAACCAAAGTGTACCCTAGAATGGGAATAAGCATGCTCAACTGCCCTGGGCAATTGGAGAAAAACTACTTTGGGGAAGTGCAGGCAGAGGAGTCTGAATAACATCCATAAATCCTCTCAAAAAAACCCCTCTCTTAAATATCCTGCATTGATTGCTCCCCATGTACCCCATTATGCCGAACTGAGGAGACACAGCAATATTTGACAAATGGTCACATGGAAATTAAAGCGGAAGCAAAATGTCCCCAAAGTTTTAATGCACGTTTTTATTTATATACAGATTTATACTCAGCCCTGCATTGTTTGGTGCACCTTATTTCTGTTTTTCATTTTTGCCTAATGATAAAGTAAGGGAAGAATGTGCGTTCTGACTGCCATTGCTATGGCACAGAATTGAGCCACTTTGAACAGTTTGTTTTAGTTGCTCGAACAGTTGAGCAGTCTTAAGTGTTGTAATAGGAAACACATAATTGCCTGCTGGAATCAGCCCTGCTAATTTGTGATTACTCCTCTAGGACTGATATGACAGTTCAAAAGTATATATGCAACCATCTCAGTTTCAATATCTGAACTTATATATGTGTGTGTGTGTGTGTGTGATCTACATAGATGTTATTATAGAATCTCCTAGTCAGTACCATGAGGCACAGCACGTAAACATGTTAATGTCATCTTATGGGAAGGCACAGGTATATAATAAAGTATTTGGGGATACTGAAAGATGGATATAGGACCCTACCATAGGAGAATGCTGAGGTGCTAAATCTATCACTTTGCACATCAGGATTAAAAGTTCTCTGCTTGACCTCATTCCAGGCTTTGTTTACACCCAGGATAGGTAGATAGATATTAAGAGGAAAGCTCACAATGATGTAATATTTGACTGCCATGGAACCTGCCAGTGAAGCAGCTATCATCCTGCCAGGGTAATCAGATGTCCAACTTTTTCCAGTTCTTTCCGTCTTTGAGGTTCTCTGTGTAGATATATCCCTTTATCAGAATTACATTCTATTTGTATGGATTGTATACAATGAAGCATTCAGTATGATTTGCCGCTGCATGTCTTTCCACAAATCACAAGTATTTCAATTTGTGTGTAAATTCTTCACTTTTGGGGGAAATAATAAATTCAGTGCACTGAAATATTTTAAATAAACATAGCATCACACTATCAAAGGGCAACATAAGTGACTTATGAGCTTTTTTCACAGTTACCACTGATACAGGATCCCCATGGTCATGTGATCAAAATTCAGATGCTTGGCAACTGACTCAGATTTATGACGGTCGCAGTCCTAAATCAGGGTCATGCGATTCCCTTTCGCGACCTTCTGACAAGCCAAGTCAATGGGAAAGCCAGATTCACTTAATAACTGTGGTACTAACTTAACAATTGCAGTGACCCACTTAACAACTCCGGCACAAAAGGTTATAATGGGTCTTCAAACTTGGCCCTTTTATGACTTGTGGACTTCAACTCCCAGAATTCCTCAGCCAGGCATGCTGGCTGAGGAATTCTGGGAGTTGAAGTCCACAAGTCATAAAAGGGCCAAGTTTGAAGACCCCTGAATTATAAAATGGGGCAAAATTCACTTAACAAATGTTTCACTTAACAACAGAAATTTTGGGCTCAATTGTGGTTGCAAGTCGAGGATTGCTTGTATAATAATAATAATAATAAAGGAGTCGTCGAGACATTTTTGAATTACTAAATTACAAGTTTAATAATTTATCACGCCCGTGGTAGCCCATCACACCTACAAGGTACCATAACCGGAGGCACGAAACAACCCCCTCCTCGGATTAAATCCAACACTGGGACGAGCTCTCTCTCCTGGTTAAAGGAGCGCGTCTCCTTTAAGAGCCGCCGCCGCGTGCCGGAAGAAACAGGCGAACTTCGAAAGCGCCGCCGCAAAAGCTGCTTGGGAAGCTCCCCGACTCGCGGCGTCATGTGACGTGCCTACGTCAGCGCGCACGCCATTGCGTGCGTGTACTACGCCAGCGAGAGGCAGCGAGAGGGAGGGGGGCGAAAAAAAATCGCCGCTGCCGCCGCCGCCGCCCCCCCCTCACCCGGCCGCCCCGGCGTGGAGTTCAGCGCGTGCACCGCCGCCCCTCCGACGTCGTCCCCGGCGCGGGGTCCCGTGCTGGTTCTTTTTTGGCAGGGGAGATGCCTCGGGTCTATATCGGGCGCCTTAGCTACCAGGCCCGAGAGCGGGACGTGGAGCGCTTCTTCAAGGGCTACGGAAAAATCCTCGAAGTGGATCTCAAGAACGGGTGAGGCGTGCCGGCGGCTTTAATCTTTCCTCCGCCTGCCCGGGGCCGGAAGGTCCTCTCTGGGCCTAGCCCGGCCCGGACTTTCATGCCGCGTTTCCTCCTGTCAGCGCGGCCTGCCCCCACAAAGCGCATGCGCGCCCTTTCTCTGTCCTTTCCCGCGCGCGCCTCTCAGTCCCTCTTGCCCTCCCCCTTCTCCCCCCCCCCCCCAAAGCGATGCTCGTGCGTTTCGCCGAGATCCGTCCGGGGAATCCTTGAAGTCGCTCCTGGGCCAAGTTCCTTGTCGACCCGTCTTGTGGTCCGTGCGGTGCTGTTGGAGAGAGACCCGCGCGCTCCTCTCCGGGTCAAGGCAGGCGAGGAAACCTGGGGGTCGCGCATGATCCAGCCGCGCTTCCCTGGATTTCTAGCCGAACTTTTCTGCCAGAGCAAAAGCTTTCATTCCCCGAACTCTGGGTTGAAAGGATTGACTGACCCAAAGTCACCCTGTGAGTTTCAGTGACTTGAGGATGGACTTTAACCTGCATTTCTTCCCTCCAGCACCTTAACTATTTGGGATGTTGTGTTTTGGGGCAGGGGGCCTTTGACTCCTGGAGACTGTCTGGACTTGTTCGTTCAGTTTTCCTGGCAGTCTTTCAGAATTGGTTTGCCATCTAGGGCTGAGAGAGAGCGACCGGCCCATAGTCATGCAGCTGGCTTCTTGCTAAAGGCTGGACTTAAAACAAATGATCTCCCAGTTTCTAGCCTGATGCCTTAACCACTGCATCAAACTGGCTCTGCTTTAACTGTTACATCTGCCCAAAGCTTAGATGTTATTATTACATTTTTTAAACTACGTGTAACTGGCAGAGGCAAGCATACCTAATACCTCTGCCTTCTAGTTTCCCCACAACAGCCTTGTGAGGTGGGTTAGGCTGAGAGTGACTGGCCCAAAGTCACTCAGCCGACTTTCATGCCAAAGGGAGGCCTAGAACTCACAGGCTCAAGGTCAGCACCTTCACCAATACACCAATCTGGCTCTCTTGCTTTCATCTCGTGTTTAAAATCTATCATAGGACAAAATGAAATGTCTTCTTTCCTGAAGGAAGACCTGGAGCTGGAAGTGGGTCCTGGATGAAGCCCTTTTCTTAATGAACCAGCAGTACTGGAAGCTGCCGTGTACTGTCTGGGTTCATGCATTGTGCTGTGCTTTGATTGACCATGGCTTATTGAATATCTAACAGCCAGATCCACAACAATATGGTAAGCCACAAACTATGGTTTACAAGGCACAGTGGTTCAATTCAGGCAACATGCCAAACCAAGAGTAGGCAAACCAATTTTGATGTGGCATTTTGTACTATGGGTAAACAGCATCTTGCATGGACCATTAGTCTAATTTCAGTATTGTCTTTTTTGGTTTAACTGGAGATATTAGATGTTGCACCTGAGATTTTTTAATAACAGATCCTCTATGTCAGGGGTGTTAAATTGCCGGCCCGCGGGCCAGTTGCATCATGCGGAGGCTGCGCCCACCCCAGCTCCAGCAATGCAAAAAAAGTCGCGTCACGTGACGTGGTGAGTTTGACATCCGTGCTCTATGTCTAATCAGTAGCCATTTTAATAAATAATTATGATATAGTGCTTGATATTTTGGACTTGGATCAGGAAAGTAATGGTTAGAAAATAAATGCTATGCTGTCTTAACCTATTGTAGAATTTAAATAAATCTGATGTAAAATGCATTTTTAGCACTTGTAAAACATTACGATCAAATGTGTACATGTTTAAAACCAATCCCATTGCATTTTTACAGAACATATTGCCTCATGAGAGGGCTTAGGCCTGGGTTTAAAGGGAGTAGGCTTCATTCCTTTCATCAATAATTATTTCATGATAGAATTGCAACATGATTTATAGAGCAGCACTAGGTATATTTATTTGAAATACTATTTAATTTACTCTGGTGTATTCTCATGTAAATATGCATACCCATTTTAAAGTATTTCTGAAAAAATGGGAACTTTACAAAAATAATTATATAGTTGAACTATTTCTTCTGTAAAGGAGCACTGTGAAATTGATAACAGTACTAGTGGTACAACAGGAGACAGGTGTCCATAATCCCCGCTAGTAGCTGGTTGACCAGGAAATCGTTGCCACATTGGGATAAATGTTCTAGAATGTATGAATTATACATGACTAAATCTTGCATGGGTTTCTTTAGATTGAGCAGGTTCTTTTTAGCATAAACACTTCTAACAGCTATCAGAAGATGAAAAGATGTTAGTTATTCCTTATAGGATATAAGATAAAACTTTAATTGTAAAGCCCCCTATTTAATAGTCTTTAATTGCAAGCATTAATATTTATCTGTCGTTACATTTGTGATATACAAATGATAAAAATTACGTATTTTTATAACATATGCATAATGTCATTATAGAAATGATGCAGGCTGATGCAGATGTTTGGTAATAGCATGCTAAACTGAGGTTTTACTATATGAACAACTAGCAAACAAGCCAAAGTTCTTGCACTTAATAATAAACTAATGGTGATGCCATCTAGATTTATCAATGTCATCAATTAATAAAAGGATCCAGATAGGATCAGTTCTTGGTATTCAAGCAACATTCAAGTTGATCTCAGTTTGAATATAGATTTCTGAAGGTGGTTTCTATTCTTTGCCTATCTTCAGATATCACACGATGCTTTGGAGAATAATGCTTTGGAAGCATCCCCTTTTACTTTTGATTAACTGAGGTCTGTGCTGTCTAATGGAACAAATTGAGTAAAGGTAACTGGCTAATTTTCAGAAAGCCAACTTCAAAATTAATAGGAAATAGAGTTTATTAAACTCTAGAGAGCACAGTAAACTAAACAATTGCTTAAAAATAGAAGTATATTTTTTTCAAATTATCACTGACAGTAAAAGGTCATGGGCTATTTAAGAAGTTTTGCGTATTACACTAAATTTGAGACAGTCTTCTATTTTCAGTAATTAGCCAAATTTAATTTTTCAGCTAATTGTTGTTATTAAAGGGCCTGGAGTTTTAGTAGCTAAAATAGTATTAAGTTTAGGCTATAACGTTTTTATACCTTTTTGAAAAGTAATTTGTTGGCTTTGTTCTAATGTTTGTGAATTGTAATACAGTAGTGGTTAGCAAACTGAGGATGGTATACTGCAATAGATTATTCTGAGAAATTGGCAATATGGGTAAAACAAGTTGGGATATATAGGAGAAAAAGGAAATTGGGGTCGCAGCATTAAAAAGTCCATACTTTTTGACTTGCCTTAATGTCCAGGATAATATTTTTGTTTGCCGGGGTCTAATCCCTTATCTTATTCTGAAGCTTTGAAATGGCAACATAGTGTCAGATACAACTGTTTTACTCTGGTTGGCAGTAATATTAAGGCAGTAGAAGCTTGTTTTCCTGCTGCACTAGTTTACCATTCAAAATACCAACTGTTATACAACTAAAGCATCTCCTAGACTTCTGTCAGATATTGATGGTTCAGACCACTAGCGCCTTTTAACAACTCAGATTTCAGGAGATGAATGTCATCAGAATCTATCTCGGGCAGAAGAAGGATTGCAACTAGAGAAATATAATTCTGGTAATTCGAAAGTTTGAAAAAGCATTTTTCTCCATTTGGTAGAAAAGTAAAAAAATTTTTTTTTATTTTTTGCTATCAACCCAAATATTTACTTTAACTACGTTAATTATTTCAGCTAGCATGTACATTTGTACTATCTGGCTCATTTGTAATGTGTTCAGAATAAAAATGTTTTTAGAAGCCTTTGTGGATGAACCATCTCAAGATAATTTATAGAAAAGAATCCTGCCTATATATTTACTTAGATGATATATTTATCTATTTGTCTGTTAATGAAGCTAACTCCCAGTTAAACAAGCATAGGATTACAGACTCAAAAGAATAAATACTTTAACCTTTTGCAACCAAAATTACAGATTTTGGCAATGTCTATCTAATTCTAGAGAATGCTACAATCTGTTTCACCATATGCTACCCAAGCATATGTCTCTAGTAAACAAAAACATGGTATTAAAAACAAAGAGCATATTTGGATATTATGAAATGTTCTAGAATTAGAAAAAATAGTAATGAAATATTAATGTAAAGGTTTCCTTCCATTAAACATTCTAATATTTTTTAATGGGCGATTTATACATTTGGAAAATATTTTGCTCATTTAAAAAGATATGTTTCATAATAAGTCATTTTTTTAAGAATTCCACTAATTTTTTGCTTCTGCTTTGGGGAAATAGAAGAAAGCAATTAGGGAAATGTGGAAGGCATAATGTTTTTTCCTGAAATTGCCTCAGTTTGCTTCTTTTGTTTTTTCCTTCCTGTCCTCATATTTGCAAACAGCAGCTCACTAGTCAGCCCTGTAAGAATTTCTTACTTATCAGATACTCAAGTAAGAATTTCTATCCAGAAGCTGTTCGCAACAGCCCAAAGACCCTCCTTTATTTCTTTGGTGACTACTAGCCTTCAAGCAATGCCAATTGCCCAGGGTCTTCTAATTGAGGGGAAACGCAGGAAGATCCTGCACAGAATTTCCATATGTTCCCTCTGTAGTCTAAAATTTCAAAAGAGCCAGATTGGCTTCTTTAAAGTTACCAGCCTCCTAACTGTGTTGTTATGTTGTGTGGTCTACTTCCTGTCTATAATGTGCTTTAAATAATAGATTTTTTTTCTTTTTGAAAGAAAAAGTTATAAAAGCTTTAATTCCAGAGAACGATTTGTCTCTTTGTGATTTCTTAAGCTATCAATACCTGCTGCCATAACCCACTTTATGCTTTGTACACTTTTTAAATAGTTACATCATGCTCTTCCTGATAGGAAAAGCCTTTGTGGCCATCAACAGGCTTAGTTTTTGTTTGGAGGAAGATGCTTTCTGAAATAAGTATCCCACATTCCCTAAGTTTCAAAATATTTCCTACTGTCAGCGGACTTGCTGAGGTAATTGGTGACATATTTGATTCTGGAATAGTCTCTTCTCTTCTCAGGTATGGCTTTGTTGAGTTTGATGATGTGCGTGATGCAGACGATGCTGTTTATGAACTAAACGGCAAAGATCTTTGTGGGGAGCGTGTAATAGTTGAGCATGCTCGAGGCCCTCGTCGTGACAGCAGTTACGGTTCTGGACGCAGTAAGCACTACATACCATTGTACCAATGATTCTTCTTTCTATTTAAAATAGAATATTTTAAAAACTGTATAATTTTTTAAAATGTAAAGTTTGACTACTGTGGTTTCTATTAAAGTAATATCTGGATGTTAATTTATATTAAACTTTTTTAATGTAATTAAATGAGATTTAATTTTTGTTATCTTACTTTTGTAAATATTTAAATGGCTTATTTGTAATGTTAATATTTGTTTAACATAGACTTAACTAAGACCTCAATGTTTCAATTAAGAGTCCTTTGAGGCTAAGATGACTGCCTGTTCCATTTGCTGACCCTGGGTTGCCTTTCCATGAGTGGCTCTTTGACCTTTGTGGCCCTTGGCTGACCAAAAGGAAGCCATGTGACGACCGCAACTTTTTCCCATTAGACCTGGGTGGTGAGGACCCCAAGGGTTAGAGACAGATGTGATTAATCTGAAATAGGTGCCTGAAAACCATTATTCATGTCAGATATTCAGAAAACTTTAAATCAATGTAAGTAACATTAGTAACTGACTATAGTGATTTGGTTATTTTGTTTTCAAAAAATGTTATTTTTAAAAAAACGTAATTGTAGATGCATGTTCAATATTAGTAGTTAATGTAAAATATACATAATTGTGTGATAATATTCTAGACATATGTACATAGATTTCTGGCTGGCTCTATTAGTATAATATTTAAAGCAAGGAGGATGTAGTTTAGCCTAAGGGTGGGGGCGGGAAATTGTTAACATAACTTTTGGATAGACTAGTTCTTACATTGTTTGGGGGGGAGGCGGGGGAATGTAGATTTAATTCCTAACTCCACTTTATTAGCTAAAGTACTACATCTGCTTATCACCTCTCAAGGTGGATATGGTTATAGAAGAAGTGGAAGAGATAAGTACGGGCCTCCGACCCGTACTGAATACAGATTGATCGTTGAAAATCTGTCAAGCCGTTGCAGTTGGCAGGATTTGAAGGTAAGTGGTGTCTGGGCTTCTGCCAGTTCTGATTTAGTGATAGATAGTGCAAACATAAATTGAAGCCTTAATTCTTGCTATATGATCCATACCAAAGGAAATAGATATTTGTTTCCCAAAGAAATTCTTCATAGTTTTTATTTGAAATCTTAGTGCAATATACTAAGTGCAATTGTGAGCTTCTTGAGCACGAAGTGTTCACTGTCTATGCTCTTTTTATTACCTATATTACATTACCTATTAAGTACAGAGAAATGTTTCCAACTGAATAAAGGTCTCTATATCAAATCTCATCCATGACCTTGATGTTTTAGAAGCTATTCAGAAAAGCTAAGAGCCACTGCTTCTTTGAGGCACTTGTTGCAGTGGCTTGCCCTTCTATTTAAGATTGGTTCACTGTTTGGCATTTGAATTGGCTAACCTACTTGTCACAGTGACTTACAGGTCACTGTGATAGTTTTTTATCTATAGGGATTCAAACTGTTCTCAAGTACAAGTAGTACTCAATTTACGACCACGATGGAGCTCAAAGTTTCTGTTGCTAAGCGAGACAGTTATTAAGTGAATGTTGCCTCATTTTACAACCTTTCTTGCCACAGTTGTTAAATAATCACTGCAGTTAAGTTAGTGACACGGTTGTTAAGTGGATCTGGCTTCCCTGAGTTCACTTGTCAGAAGGTCAAAAAGGGTGATCACATGAACCTGGAACACTGCAACCATTATAAATATGAATCAGTTGCCCAACATCTGAATTTTAATCATATGACCATTCAGATGCTGCAACAGACACGAATATGAAAAATAGTCATGAGTCACTTTTTTCAGTGCCATTGTAACTTTGAACATCACTAAATGAACTATTGTAAGTTGAGGGCTATCTGTACTTTCCTGGAGTAGATAGATATCTTTATTACAGATACAGATAGCCCTCAGAAAAACTAGCTATGTATGTATGTGTGTATTTTTCTGCCTCTTCATGTTATAAATCATGAGCTGTTTTTGGATTGCTTACAATGCATTTCTCTTGCAGGACTGTTGATTAAAGCTTTTTTGAAATGGTGTACCCAGTGGTACTATCTAGTCCTTGGGGTCTTGTTTCCCCCTTGCAAACTCCAGCCTTTATAACTGCCTCCATTTTTGCCCTCCCCCCAATTGATTTCTTGTCGTGTTCTGTCTCCTTTTAAAATTCTACAAAAATGATACCCTGAAAAGCAAGTGTGTTGATATTTTAGGTAAAATTAGCAATTATCTATGATGCCTAGAAATTGAGAGGTACAGTAGATAGAGATATAGAAATGAGAAAATCTTGATCAATAAATCAGTAATTTGTTTTAGACATACAGATGCTGCATGTGTGCATATCAGTACATGCCCAGGTGTGTGTGTATATATGTGTGTCATTTTTTCATTTGTAGCCTTTAACAAAATATGATCCGACGCTATCAGAGTTAGACAAAATACTGAAACCCTGTATCTGTTCTTAGGATTATATGCGTCAGGCAGGTGAAGTGACATATGCTGACGCACACAAGGGGAGAAAAAATGAAGGTGTGATTGAATTCAAATCTTATTCAGACATGAAAAGAGCCCTTGAAAAACTGGATGGGACCGAAGTAAATGGTAGAAAGATAAGACTAGTAGAAGACAGGCCTGGGTCCAGGCGCCGCCGTTCTTATTCCAGAAGTCGCACTCATTCAAGGTAAGTTTGTTCATAATACTATGCTTACTAGGGCAATAGTTCAGTGTGGCTAATGAAAAATAACAGGATATTCCCTTGCAGGAAAATCAGTGAAGTGTTAAAAGAGCTGAAATTATCATAATGACTTGTGCTGGTGATAAAGAAATAGAGTATGGTTCAGGAATAATGTCAATGACTTGGCAAGTTATGACTTGGCATTATACTGTTGAGTAACCAGAACAGTCATGTTTACGTATATGGAATCTATATCTCCAGCCTCCATTTGTCATTGAGGCAAACCATAGCCTTTTCATTTGAGGGAGCAGATAAATCATCTGTCTGAGGAAAGGGATGTATGATCCTTTCCCAGAGGCGTTGCTGTAAAGCTGTTCTACAGAGAAGCAGATAATGGAGTTTATATGGGAAAATTATATTAATTGAGGATCTCTGTATAAAAGCTGGAACCTGGTGAAACTGAACAACTGTATTTTGAAGCCACCTTTTAATATATTGAAAATGTTGATACATTCTACTTTTTATTTAGAAACGTATAAATATGGTATAATCTTGCAAGCTAGAATCAGAAGCCGGATCCAACATAAGAATGGCAGTATCTCATTGGCGAAACATATATTTAGGTTGTAAAATGTCACAAAATCATTGCCTGGCATGTTTATTCGATAGAATTTTGAAAAATAGCTTGGAAAGTTATTACCAATTACTGCAGAGAATAATAGCTAAGCTGATCAATGACTTGAGTTTTGTTCAGGTCAACACTTAAGTAGTACTGAGCAGCTTTTTAACTCCATGGTATATCAGTTGGAAACCTTATAGTGAAGGGGGTTCCAGGTCATGCAGAATTATTTGAATGTACAAAAAATGGTTTTCACTACAAGCATGGAAACTGTCTATTAAATAATACACAACTTTTCTTGGAAGATAAAAAAGCAAATAAAATAATAGATTGGATCTTTCTCTGCAATGTAAAACTATTGGAAAAGCCTTGTGTCTTGTAGTTTGACTTGTCATAACAAAATTATTATCTAAACAACTTCCTTCCTCCTGCTTTCTTTTCTTATTCCAGTGATCCCTCTGGCCACAATTGCATTCTCTTTATTTGATCTATTTACATCTTTGTCAAAACTGGCTTTTGTTTTTCTCAGACACTTAATGAAACTAATCTTATCGCTGACATTAGAAGGCTTTCTGGAGCCCATTTGCAAAAACTTGTTAGATCTCTTAGTAATATATAGCCAGAACTATGCTGCCTCAGAAATGCTCTAGGGAGATAGCGCCTTCTGTTATATTGTTTTATGCAGTTTGAAAGGGAATTTCTATGCCATGCTCAGCTGACTCTCTTGAATGCCTACTGTGACACGATTTTATTACCTCCAGGTCTCGCTCTCGAAGTAGACATTCCCGTAAAAGCAGGAGTCGTAGTGGCAGTAGTAAAAGTAGCCATTCAAAGAGCAGATCACGATCCAGGTACAGTAAAGTTTAATTAATAGTGGACGTAATTTAAGCTTATGCTCCGGTAACATGCATTCTAACAAAGTTGGCAGTATTGTAGTAATGCTCTCCAGGATATGGTGTTATAATCAAAAGTTATATGCCTGATACAGGGGATTATTAAGCATTTAGAATATCATTGAAATCATAGTTGTGAAAATTTAAACAGTGTTATTTAAGTAGTTGGCATATTTATAATCTGGAATTTGAACTGTCTGAGACATCTGATGAATTATTATATCATTGAATATCTGAAAACTTTCTATTTTTTTTTCTTTTTGATTACCGGTCTAGATCTCATTCCAGAAGCAAGAGCCGCAGTCGAAGCAAAAGTCATAGCAGAGGCCAAAAGGAAAAAAGCAGGAGTCCAAGCAAAGATGACAAAAGCAGGAGCCGCAGTAGAAGTGCTGAGAAATCTCGAAGTAAAAGTAAAGACAAACCACAGGAGATAGTTCAAAATGATGGTGACCACCAATCAAAAAGCAGAAGTCCCAGCAAGGAAAAGAGTAAGAGTAAAAGCCGGAGTAGGAGTGGCAGTAAAGAGAAGGCAGAAAGGGAGGAAAGGGGAAGCGTGAGGGGCAGTCGGAGTAAAGAGAGAGAGAAGAGCGTCAGCAAGGGAAGGAGCAGGAGTAAAGAAAGGAGCAGGAGTAGAAGCCGTAGCAAGAGCAAGGACACAAGGAAAGGTAGGAAGAGGAGCAGGGAGGCCAGCAGGAGCAGGAGCAGGAGTCACAGCAGAAATGAGAGAAACAAGAGAAGGAATAAACGTGACAGCAAGTCTAGTTGCAAGAAGAAAAAGAGAGAAGATCAAGAGCTGTCCAGGTCTCGGTCTCAATCCAAGGAAAAAGAGCGAATAAAAACAGAACCTGACACAGAAGATGCCAAAGGTGAGGGTCAGGAAATGGACACCAGATGTAAATCTCGATCAAGATCAAATTCCAAGTCTAAGCAAAATGTCAAATCAAAATCTCGCTCCAGATCCAAATCAGTTTCAAAAACAAGATCCCAGTCGAAGTCTAGATCGAGATCTGCTTCTAGATCACATTCTCGATCTAGGTCGCGATCTCGTTCCAGATCCTAAACTTGCTGCAACCCACATTTAGAGCTCTATGAGAAGTCTTTTGTACATGTTTGGTAGTTGTAGCACAAGTGATTGGAGTAGAACACATGTCACTGCTGTACATTTTTAATACCCCCAGTGGTGTGTTTGTAAGTGTTTGGGTCCAGTGCTGCCTCTCTGTTGCACGTTCTGGTACTAGACACCGAGGGCTTTACTTCAGGTACCGTGCATCATCCTAGATTTCCAGAACAGCCATAGAGAAGGAGCACTGCATGGATGGGCTTCTAAGATTGGAATGATGACTCCTAGGTAGGTATGGTAATTTCAACAATTTGCCCTTAAATTGATGCCCTTTGATGTAAGCCATTTAGTGAAAGTGAAAAGTCTTAAATTTCATAATACTTTTTTTTGTTTCATATTTTGGACTTGCAGAGTATGTGAATAGCACAGTCAGGAAAATAGATACCTACAGTAAACTATAGGAAGGGAAGAAACAAAAGTAGAGCTCCACATTCTGGTATTGTGACAATATCCTTGTTTTATATTTTTTATTTTTCCCCATCTTGCAAAGTACAGTGACCCCTGTTTCCATTAAATTTGAATAAAGACTATTTTTGCTTGACCAGTTGTTGTAATGTTTTTAAGTTATGCTGCTTTGTTCCCTAAAAAAATGTACAAGTTTCAAAGTCAGTCATGTAGCCCATTACAGGCAGAATGTGCAACAAAGACTTCAGACATTTAATTATTTAACAGAAAATAACAACTGTCTTTTTCCTTCCCAAATTTCTCTGCCACTTGGGGGAAGGGAAAAATAAGAAAAGATACTTGTGGAGGAACAATTTGTGCAATAGTTGTAGTTCTGATAAAGTCTCCCTGATATCATCCTCAACTTATGGATCCATCCATCTACTTTCCTTAGCCATAGTATGGAAGTGACCGTTACACATTTTTCCCTAATTGCAGCCCTGAGACTCCAAGTACTCCAAGTAGGTTCGTTTCTGTGCAGCTTTTCCAACTAGTTGTGATATTGAAAACAAAGTCCTGGTCTGAAGGTGTTCTCAGAGGAATCCCATTTTTTAATTCAGTACAGGTAGTCCTCATTTAGCTATCACAACTCTGTTAAGCAAAGTGATTGTTAAGTGAAACCACAACTGTGCTTATGATCTTACTGCACTTTTCCTTTGCTTTACAAATTTGCGAACATTGTAAATGTGGGCAGTGGCTGCAAAGTTACTTTTTCATCATTGTAGTACTGAACAGTCATTGTGCAACGCAGTTGCTAAACGAAGACTGTTTACTTTCCTGGATCATTTGCACATGGTTCAAAAAGGAAACAGAGCTCCAATTAAGTCTGAAATCTGCCTCCTACTGTGATAATCAAATGACGAACTTCAAGGATAATTAGATTTCTCCATAAGTGGAATACACTATTTGGACAAATGGTTATTGACTTATACATCTGGGAAGGAACTGCTGCTACGTACAGACTTTTGCAGATGTTCAAAGCTTTTGCTGTAGTAGCAGCAAACAATATTCAGAGGAACAGAGTTCCAACTGATACATCATGGGGGTGTGTATGGGAATTATATCAAGTCTTGGCTTCACCAAGGATTGGCTACAAGATCAGTGGTCATCAATATTTGCAGGTTTTATCAACAATGTTACAATATTACCTTCATTACCTAAAAGAACAACACAACTAAAATGTAAACATTTCTCTGTGTGTGCCAGGCCTATATATGAAACAAATCCCTCTACTTTTTGCATTCACCCTTGCTATCTTTGTAAAGAAACCAATAATAGCATTCTTGCGATTGTTGGACTCAAACTCAATTTCACACATTAAGATTGCATAGCAAAGTCATTCTGTAAGTAAATCATACCCATATTTTAACATTTTTCCTGTTACACCATTACTTACATGCAGCCTTACCATTTTCAACATTCTTCTAACCTATTGGGCCCCTAAATATTAACTTCCAATAACCAACATTTCACATAATGATTTTAATAGGACAATAGATATAGACTAGATCAATGGCCTTAGTTACACCTAGGCCACACACTATATAGCACTATATCATTCCCTGCTAACAATAAAGATAGTAATGATCAGTTTAGGTGTACTTTGGGCAGTGTGGCACCAGTACAATCACCTCCCAATTTTACCCTCAGCATGTTCATGTTATTCTATGCAAGCTAGAATCTTTAGAGCAGGGGTGTCAAACTGCCAGCCCGCAGGCTGGATGCATCATAGTGAAACCGCGCCCACCCCATTGCCGGCAATGGAAAAAAAGTTGAGATACGTCATGGCACGTCATGTGACATTGCGAGTTTGACACCCCTACTTTAGAGGCTACTACTGCAACCCAAAACACACTTGCCTGCATCACACTAACCAAGGAGATAATATATTGTGCAGACACAGTTGGATGTTATCTGAATCGGATATTTTTTGGAAACCTTGGGATTTCATGGCTCAGCCAAGAATAATGCATAGAATAGCCTTCCTCAATCTGATTAGGAAAAGCTGGCTTAGTGGAAGAAAATGATAAGGTTTTGGCGGGCTGAGGGGCTGGTGAGCCAGGTTAATTGGGGAATGTGATTTATGACAGCGTTTGTGGGATGGGAATTGCAACTTGTTACTTTGTATCTGGGGGGAGGGAATCTCAGTTTTGGGTTCAACTATGTAAGTGCCGATACTTTGTTTCCTAATAAAATGTTCTTTAAGGAAGACTTCTTGGTAGAAAATGGGAAATGAAAGTGGACGTTAAATGTTAGTACATCACAGTGCTGTGTGAGAGGCTGTGTTCATTAAGATTAACTTTTTTAAAAATGGTCTGAGTTTTAATAGAGGCATCACAAAATTGGTGCTGTGATGTTTCTCTGCTAATCCCCATGATTTGTGCCCTTCACATCAATAAAAAATCAGGGTAAAAAAGAGGGTAAAAAGCATGGAACAAGGTCACACTTCTGAAAAATCTCATTTCCTAGTAAAATCTATTTAATGGGTCCCAAAATTCCTAGCATTCAGGCTGTTGATTTCTGTTTAAAAAGTCCACCTAGATGGGTTTTTTAAGGAATAAATAAATCCCAAATCTATTTTCCTTTTCCTTGGTAATTTTTTGCTGTACATAGCAAAGCCATTCAAACTATATAAACATCTAACTGCTCTGCGGCAGCCTTGAGTCTCCAGCAGCTGTTATCTTCAGTTCCATAGGTAACTTCGTTCTGTTCTGGCAGTGCACTGAAATTATTTCAGAAGGCAAATAATCCTTTTGTTACATAAAAGCTTCCATTAGCATCTGATCAATGTAAATTCATGCTCTATTATTCTATTGACTGAGAGATTTTCCCGCTCCCCCACATGGTTCATTTATTCTCTAGGATTTCGCACTACCTTGATGCCTGAATTCGTATGATGTTTCTCTCCTTAGTTATACATTCTAAGGTTATATATATGACTTTAGGATATATGGTATAGCTGTCAAAAGACCTGCATTTCTCCCAAGACAAGTCTATTGGGCTCTTTTCCAATGCTGCTTCCAGGCGAGTCCCCAGATTATGTTAGAAACGCTACCTCTTTACTAATTAGCAATTGGTCATGGTGGCTAAAGATTGTGGGAATTGAAGTCAATCACATTTGAAGGACAACCCTGGGGAAAACATTTGTAAAATTTCTATCTCATCTTTTCCCTGAGAATTAATGGTGGCTTACATGGGGTCTCCCTAATTTTCTCTCCAATACTAATTTGTGACATATATTGGGCTAAGAAAAGAGTGGGGGGAGATACTGGATTTCAGGACTAAACCTGAATCGGTTACACCATACTGAGTTTTCCTTTTATCTGTTTTCAGCAGACCTTCAGCAGACAAAAAAGGCTTAGATTTAAGGGAAATTTGGTCTCTCCAATATGTCCAAGAGAGAAAAAACATGGAAGACATTTACATTTGCCTGTTTATATATGCCGAATCTTGAGCGTATAAACAATTTGCGATAAGAATTTAATGGTTTTTGTGAAGACAGATGCAAAGTAAAAAACCTAATCTCTTAGCTTCAAAAACCCCTCTTTGAAAAAATATTCGTTGAGAAAATATTTTTATAATTCAGGAAAGGAGAGCAATGAAGCTATGGTTAAGTATTGAAAGATTTATTTTCCCCTCCCTATGGCTAAGAAAATTTGGTAGAAGAGACAAGAAAATAATACTTTGCTCATATTTCCATCTAGTGGTAACTAATCAACATTTTAAAAACTATGTGTGTTTACTTTGTGCATCTTCAATATTCAAAAGCAACAGGTAAGATTGCTTTTAATGGTCTAAAAATTAAAGGATAATTTGATGTAATAGAGTTAAGATTCTGTCTTTACTACCATTTTCATTCAGGAGCAAGGTAATTTATTTGAGAAAATATCTTCATTAACTCAACACAAATGTAAGATTTGGATTTGGAGTTTTTTGTATAGTAGATTAGAAGAAGATAAAAGTGCAGAGATTCAACTTGTTCAGTTTTAAAGTTCGAATAGCAATACATAGAGACAATATTCTGTTCAGAACTCTATAATCCAATTGTTCTGAAGTAGTTGATGTCCAGTAAACCTCAGCAGGCTGATGACAAATGTGATATCTCAGTGTACCTCTAAGATAAGCAAATGCAAATCATAGGAGCATGTACAAAATGCAAAAATGTTTTCGGAGCATTTTGAGTCTCCTGAATTCGAGTGAAAGAATAGAAATGTTCCACTCATTCTAAGGTGTTTTTTCTTCTTTCTCTCACCACTAAAGAAGGCCTGAGAGCAAACAAAGTCTTCCACATCAACTCCTGATTCAATATGGCAAGGTTCTAATATTTTCAAACATAAGAATATAATCAATAAACAAATACATATATGATAAAACAGAATGCTAGTAACCCAATAGATGGTCATTGTCTAGTGCTTTACCCTCTACCAACAGTCCACCTACAATTTTCCCTCCAAATATTTCATGGTCCTATTGAAGGAAAAATCTTCATCAGGGTCCAGTCCAAGCCAGGAATAAACAACATGGTGACTGCTTTAGAAAGAAGGTTGTAGTTTATTGAAGAGGAGAGCCAGACAGAAAGATGGCTCTGGAAAAAAACTGACCACATGTAGTAGGGAATGGGTTTTTATACCTTCTTGGGCTTTTGTTTAGAGTTGTTCCTGTGGCATGAACTTTGACCTGAGTCTGAGTGTGCTTTTCTGGTATTCTGATGGTGCTGGGTCAAACCTATTATGTCCCAAAGGTCATATCCTGCTTCCCTGGGGCTGTGGCTGATGACTGTTGGATTTTTGGTGTGAGGGATTGTTAATTCTAGGGATCTTTCTTTCTAATCCCAGTTTCCTGACTCCAATCTTTCTGACAAGATTATCATATCTGCATTTCTGCAGACCTGGTTTCTGTTTGGGGCAGAGAGACTTGGGGGGGGGGTTGGTTTCTGCCTTTAAAATCCTTTGGGGAAATATATTCTGCCTTTGGGGAAATATATTTTGCCTTTTTAATATTTCCCAAAATATTGTTTTATCTGGATTCTTCCCATAGTCCCTTTATGGTGCAGACTACAGGTACTTGCAATATTAGGACAAGAAAGAATATTCTGCATCGGGATAGACATTCTGTATAGTCAACACATCCAGTCTTCTTGTAGTTGAGTTCAATCTTGTAGGACTTCATGTGGTTTTCCTGGCAATCGTACAAAAGCAATTCACCACTGCTTTCTTCCAAAATGATTTTTTTATTTCCCACTTTAGCCTACAGCCCAAAAATTTCCTGATTGTTTCCCATCCATATGATAAACAAGTCCAAATGTGCTTATTTTTTTGAGAGCAGCCAAGGTCAACTAGCTGCTGTCACCTGGCAAGTTTTATAGCACTAGACTACAAGATGTCTATGGAGATTCTCAGTCATCCAGGTCATCTCAGTCATTGAGTCAGAACTGAAGAAGCTTCTTGGAAGAGAAGCAAAACATCTTCCTCAAGGAAAAAAACAAAGTTGAAAAGGCATCTTTGAGACTAGATTAATAGGTTAAAAGGTAAATGTCTGAATATCATTAGTAGTTTTAGTGATTAGATAGCTTTACCTTACTAGATACACATTACAATATAGACGGTAAGTACAATTATCCATTAAGGTGTCATTTGGGTTTATTCTTGAGAAGATCCTGAATAAATTACTTTGGACAAACTCATTGTGTCTTCCTCCTCTCCCCCTCTTCAAAGCAATCACATATGTACATTTCTCATCTGGTTAACATAAATGACTTGCCAACATTTCTATTAAAGTATTTTCTTTCTTTCTATGTTGGAAGCTGTTTGAATGTAAGAAAAACTAAATGTCTGTGGAGAATATCAATCATCCAGATCATAGTTGTCCCAAAGATGCTTTTCAGAAGGCAACTGGACTTTCATAGGTTTTTTTCCCCCTCAAAGACATTTCACTTCTCATCTAGGAAGCTTCTTCAGTTCTGGCTGAATGGTAGGGAATGGAAGGATATATTCAGGTGACTCTGAGAGTACAGATAAATCCCCAAGTGACCTCAACTCTCAGAGAGCTAATGACAGACCTTCAGAATGCTAAGAGTACTAATGACCAGATGACTGCTAAGGAATATAATCAAGACTGCTATGGGAAAAAAATCAAGAAAGTCCAGTTCTTTTTGAAAAGCAGTGGGACTTTTCTATATATGGTCAAACCTAGATCCAAGTAGTTGGGAATATAAATAAATAAATGTATATTTATTTATTTAAATGTGTGTACATGGGGAGTGATTTACCTGTATAAATATGTGTCTAATAATTTGCAGAATCAGGATCTTATGTTCAAATCAGACTTGCAAATTAGGCAAAAGATATTTTCTGTGAATGTTAATAGCTGTTTCAAAACTATCTGGCAATCAAGGATATGTTTTATTTACTTCAGTTGAACCTTTAACTCCTCATTAATTCCTCTATAAATTCAATTTCTTTTAAATTGCCCCAGCTTCATATCTCCCCAGGGTTTTATTTTTCTCTGTTAAAACTCAAAAGTTTAGAGATGGAGTAGGACAGCATTTAACCAAGGGAAGGGAATGTTGTTTTAAATGGGGAATAGAACATTTCCAATTTTGCAGGTAAACATTTTGAACTAGTAGAAAAAGAGCAAAAATATGATGCTTCAAAAGTAGTAAGGTCTTGACAAAATTATATTTCCCAAGTAAGGTTTCCCAAACAAAAAAGAATACAAGTAATCCTCAATTTATGACCACAATTGGGATCAGAACATCTGTGACTAAGAGATACTTTTGTAAAGTGAATTGTGCCTGATGTTGACCTTTTTTTGCCACAGTTGTTAAGCAAATCATTGCAGTTGTTAAGCGAATCATACGGTTGTTAAGTAAATCCAGCTTCCTCCATTGACTTTGCTTGTTGGATGCTGTCTGGGAAAGTTACAAATGACAATTACATGACTTTGGAACGCTGCAACTGTTGTAAATACTGTACATGCGTGTACTTAGTGTCTAAAGGTTAATCACATGACTATGGGGATGCTGTGATGGTTGTAATAGCAAGGACTGGACATAAGTTCTTTTTTTTAGTGCCACTGTAATTTTGAACAGTCACTAAAACAAATGGTTGTAAGTCAAAGACTACCTATGTATAAATTGAATAATAAATAAATAAAAATGGTTTGAAAGTTGCCCTTGTTTCAAAAACGATTGTCAAGATGAGAACCGTAGACAAAGCATTCAAACTGATCGCCAGCATATGAATTACAAGCATAGCCAGTTTGATCTAGTCGTAGAAAGCAGGAGACTGTGAATTCAAGTCCCACCTTAGCCATGAAAGCCAGCTGAGTGACCTTGGGGCAGCCATTCTCACTCTCTCAGCCCAATTCACCTCCCAGAATTGTTATTGTGGGGAAGATAGGAGGAGGAAGGTGTGTTGGATATGTTTGTTGCCTTGCCTAGTTTTACAAATAACTAATAAAGGAGGGATATCAATCAATAAAAAAGCATTTTTTCATACTTATGAGATGATTACTTAAAACATGTCACAGAACATTTTGACTTGTAATGAAAATGATTGAATGAGACTGAGGTGATGAAACTATCTGCCATTATAGCCATGCATTCTAAATGGTCCTTTATACTGGAAGAGCTTCTTTCTAGACTAGAGGGTGTAAATGTAGAGGTGAACATTCAGCTTCGTACAATATGATAAGTAGGGCTACCAGATCTGGACTGTAGGAATCCAGACAGCCACTCACATGGTAGCAAAATTATGTGGGAAGTGTTTGTTGCTGCTTTTATAGTGGCCACCCAGCCATTTCTGGTACCCCTAGCTAAGCCATACATTATGTCAATTACTGCTAAGTGTGATTTTTTTTCAATACTGAATCAAGATTGAGAAAAAATGTTCAAACCCATTCAAAAACTAATTTGGCCTAATAAATGTATGGAATCCCCACTATGATTCTTGACTTTTTCTTTTCTTTTCTAGAGGGAGAGCAGAAAACAAAACAAAAAAGAGGAGACACCTGTGGCATTATAAAAACTAGTAAAATTATGACATATTTTTTTAGTTTTTAAAGTTCACTCATATCCCAGGTCATTTAATATCTATATTAAACTGTTGAGATATATCATCAGGGGGCTTGGGGGGTGGGTGGAGGTCTTGTCACAGTATGACATACAGCAATATTTCTTGTTCATTTGTTTCAAAGCAATAATAATGATCTGAAACAGTAATAAGTTGGATAAGGAATATAGTACTGGTCATTCAATCAAGGGAATATGGGTTAGCAGGTGATAGGCTCAGGTGTTTTTTTTATCAGTTCTGAATTTAGTTCATAAACTGGATGTATTTCTGGATTAAATTTTATATCCAGTTTAATATCAGCTCAGGTGATTGCAACTTGCTTTGTTCATCTTATACTGATGCACCAAACACATTTTATAATGATGCACTGTTGAGGTCATTTTTGGCTATAGTGACATGTGCCCTTGTTATACACAGACTGAGTGACAAAAGGCTGCTTTTGAAGAGTCTTCAGAAACTATGTATAAAATCTGAATTCTGAAAAGACTGTCTGTAACAAGGATTCCAGGCACAATTAAGTATCTTGAGGACGGCTTTTAAAGATCCCAAAGGCTTTGATCAAAGGTACCTTCAGACAATTTCCATCAATATGAAGACTTTTTTGTAACTGTCTTTTAGGCTTGTTTTTGTTCTTTGTTGTCTTGGATTCAGATATTATAGTGGTGGTACTTGTTCCTAGCCATTTGTGGTATACAGTATATCCATGGAGTCAAGAGTAGGATATGCTTTCTTATTTTAAATAGGGCCATCTTTAGCTGCTACGTGACAAAGGTTTCTGAACAAAGCAAAGCAAAATCTACCAGTGGGAGTTGGAGAGCTATCTTTTGTATGTCCAACTCTAGAAGATATACACATTTTGTTTCCTCTGAAGGGTAGTTGACCTAAAGACCTTAGTAAGAATTAAGAATATTGAAATCAACTTGTTTATAGCACTTAGAACAATTTTCACAGATCCGCGTTTATATTCATACCATTATACCATCAACTCCATAGTCTCAGAACAGTTGTCTATTGACGTTGTTTTTTTTTAAAGTACTTTTAAAATTTTCTGTGTTTATTGCAAGTGTTGTTGATTTGTCAAGTTTTATATTAAGACTTTTTCACTGCTCTCTTGCAAACTGCTTTGGGGTCCTTTGAGAGGGAGGGCAGGAGGTGTAGGCCTAGAAGGATGATGGTATCAATGAGGGGGAGGAATAAATTGTGCAAACAGCCCTGGTGATAGGGATTTTTGCTACAAGCAACAGGCGAGCACAGTCCTTTCCTGCAACCACTGAATCGATCAGCCTTTTATCTAATATTACGTTTTTCGTCCGCTCGCAGGCTCTCTGGACGGATTACATCGAAGCCCAAGGGCTCGCTTTGCGCCTAACTCCCGTGTCGAGTTGCAGCGCTTTTCCCCACGCGTATCCTCACGACCGGCACTCAAGGTGAGTCTTCTCCATCCCGAGCCGCGCCCGCCAAAAGGAACGCCAGCCACGATGCGCATGCGCCCACGCTCAGCTGGCGCGCGCCCCCTCCCTCCTCCGGCCTCTTCATCCCTTCGGTTTTTCCACAAGCCGGCCGGAACGGCCCGCGCCCCAGTTATTCCGCGCATGCGTCTTGGCTGTTCCGAGCTGCGCTCGTTTAAAAAAAAAAATTGTTGTGGGAGTTTAAAGAAGAATCGAGCCGAGGGGAGGCGGAGGAGGAGGTGAGTCAAAAGAAAGTGGGGACTGGCAGGGGAAAGTTAGAGCGTACCAAGTGGGGGAAGCAGGGGGGCGCTCTTCGCCTTTCCCCCTTTGTCTCAGAACTTTTTGGAGTTTGAACTTCGGTGTGGGATGGAGAAGGGACTCCGGGCGAGGCGGGCGCAAAAGGACTTGCTCGGCCTTCTCTCCCCCTAAAACCTTTTTGCCGTCCTCCACCCCACCCGCCGAGCGCCCCCCTCTCACCGTTAGGCTGCGCTTCCTCACGCCATTTTGTGCCTGAAGGGGAGAAGCCCAACGCGGGGGGGAAGGGGGGGAGATGGTGCCCCCCACCCGCCTCAGGGCAGAGGCAAGGGAAGACAAGCCCGGTGGGGAAGGAGACGGGGAAGCCCATGGAGGTTCCCTTCTGGCCGGCTCGGCGGGTGCTCTTTTGACGCTTCCCCAGGGGCCGGTTCGCGACCCTTGCGGGGCTAAAATCGGCTGGGGAAGTTGGGGGAGCGTGGCAAGTTGTTCTCTCGGGAGGAGCTGCTTTCCCGCTGCCTCCCCCCCCCCCCGCGATTATTATGACATAAACAAATGTCAGGCAGAGGAAGGAGCCCAGCTCGACTATCCTCTTTTCCTCAGCCCGGTGGCGGGATTAGGTGACGGACCCTTCCCCAGTCTCAGGCCTTCCTGAATTGGATGGCCATTCTTGGTTTGGATGGAGATGGGCTCCCACCTCCATCTTCAGCGGAACGACTTAAACCGAGAAGTTGTGGGTGCTCCAACACGGGAGGTTTTTAAGAAGAGAGAGGACAACCATTTGCCTGAAATGACATAAGGTTTCCTCCTTGAGCAGAGGGTTGGACTGGAAGACCTCCAGGGTTCCTTCCAACTCTGTTATTCCCCAACCACAGCATTTATTTGGAAAGGGTGTGTGTGAAAAAGGCTGCTGCACTCACACATGAGGTGTGAGAAGGTTGGGGGGGGCATCATGATGTTTGTGAGGATGGTTCTTGCTCTCTTTAGTTGATAGGTGTTGGGCTTTACACTGTATCTGGTAATGGAACAAAATTAATTTCTTATCTGAGATAAAGCATCCAGAGCTGGGCTATAAAATTGGGGTCAGCCACCAGGTGGCAGCAAAGTGGGGAAATGTTGTATCTCTTGGCTGCCATCCAGTGATTGCTTGGAGATTTGCAGCCCAGATCCTTGGTTGAGGTCCTTGGAGATGCGTCCCTGGATTTTATTTCTGAATAGAGAGGCATAACATTTTCTTGTTCCGTTCATAGAAAAGATGGCATGGATTAGCACTTGCTTCTTCAAGCATTCCACTCGCATTTGATCTGTCTCTCTGTTGGCATACTAAAACATTCACAGAGAGGGACAGATGGATTATGAAATGTTTTATGGATATCTGTGTCTCTGTAATAAAGAACTCTCATAAACCATATTTCATGGCCTAATGACCCCATCATTTATAATTTTGTGTCTATATAATTGTCTTATAACCATCTATTCCAACAGGCACCAGCTATTTGGAGTTTCATCAAAATATTTTTCTTAGAATTTTTAGTAGGATGCCAGGAATTAAATTTTTGCATTTTTTGTACTGTCCCCTTCCTTGATGATAGTTAGAGCTCACTAAACTCATTCCCATTTGCTGTAGCCAGAATTACTGTAGCCAGGATTAGTTACAAACTAATAGTACCTGGAAGGTAACAGATTGTCTATCCCTGTATCATAAACAAACCACAAAAATAAATAGCAGAACTTTGTGTCCAAAATTAAAACGAGCCTAAATGAAGTTTTCCTTCTTGCATCTGCAGAATGTTCTTTACATATGAGTATGTATTTGAACATCAAAAATATATGCAGCTTATTCTGAAAAGTGACCCCATTGTGAATTTTTGTGGGGCTCCTCTCGTTTTCCCCTGGCCCGCCCCTGAAAGAAGTATTCTAGTAGTAGTGATATTCAGTAAATTGTTTTGGGTTTCCTCCTGTGCTTTTGTACATATAGAGTACTATTTGATACATTTAATGAAATGAAGTCTGTAAAACTTTAAATCTTAAACTTTTTACCTATAAAGTGCTACAAGGCTCACATTAATATCTGTATACACATATACATGTGCCTATACATGTACATGTATGCATTAATCTTATACATAAGAGATATTTGAGATTTATATATACTTTATTGAATTGTTTAGCAGAAATATCAGTTTAATTGAAATTGCTCCTTTGATGAAACTGTTCTAGTCCTGGTATTAACTAACATACATCCTGATGAAAAACATCTTTAAATTTAGTTTTATTACTGTGTTCTTTAATAAATAACGGGTATTGTTAATGCTGGCCACAGTAATTGTGCATGCGAACATTTTCAGCAGAAATAATTGTATATCTTTAAAGACATTTTTCTCTGCTGCAATTTCTGTATTGAAATTACTATCAGCCTTTAGTGTAGAGTAATAGTGATAATATATAGGAAATAAATTAAATGGAAGTTATGACTTGCATTTTTAATGTAAAATTTGTCTAAGCTTGTGTCAGGACCTCCAGGTTGCTAATACTGTAAGTAAAAGTGGAAGGAATATAAAATGGTAGAAACTGTCACTGAATAAAGTGCTAGATATCTGTTACAGAGAGAAGAGGTAGTTTATTGTCATATTTCCCCCCTTTCACAATCTTTTCAGCCTTGTTTTATTAAGACTTTAAATACTGAAAATTGTTTCAGTAGATAATTAATTAATGACTAGGTAATTAATTCAATGTAAGGCTTGCAGGTCAATGATACTCATCAATATGGGGGAGTTAGTTTACTCATGGAAATTAGAGTGTTTATCTCTTGATTGTAAAATGCCTGTGACAGGTTTTCACATGACTAAACTGAGTAGTCCTTCACTACGCAAATGTTCCACACTAAAATTAGTTTCTTGGGAAATTTATTTAATGGTGCCAAAACAGATACCTGAATTTGAAGCTATATGGAATTTCAATGTAAAATACATGGTGAAGATTACTTTTCATTTGCTCTGATTAGCATAAACCTCTATCACTTTATGAATGAAATTATAGTTCATTGCAACAACAATCAGCACTGTTAAGTTTAATGAAATGAATATTAATGAACAGCAGAGCATTACAGTCTGTGTTCTTACAAGCAGTAAATATCTTTCTCAAATGTGTTGCTTTTAGCATATTACATTACCACTACTCTAATTTTTTAATATCTTACTTATTTCTTGATTTGGAAATAGTTTAAACTCCACAGTTGGAAATTAGGCTGATAGCTTAATAGGGCTTTAAAAAAAAGGCTTACCATATACTGTAGTGAGCAATCTTAGATTAAAAAATGTAGACTACCGGTAGTAATGATACTTGGTAAGGTAGAATCATGAGCTGCTCTAGTAAAGGCTCAGATAGCAAACCTGAGACCAAATCTGATTCAGTTTGCAAGCTGTTCCCAAAGTGTGCTTTGAAACTTTGGGTTCTTTTCCAAATAGAGCTATGAAAACCCTGAATTTAAAATACAGTGTATTCAGAAATTATTCAGACCCCGTTCACTTTTGTCAATTTTGTTATGCTGCAGCCTGATTCTACAGTTGTTGAAACTCATTTTTTCTCCTCATTAATCTACACTCAGTACCCCATAATGACAAACTGAAAACAGAATTTTAGAAATGTCTGTAAATTATTACAACAGCTATTATATGCCTATGATAATACTGGTATAATGTGTTTACAAATAAAAGTATAACGGTTGTCAGAACACTCACAAATAAATTGTACCTTAATCACAGTTCAATAAGTATAAAAACAAAAAATTGCTTTTTGTAGCAGACTATACTTGGACTCTGTAGCTCTACATTCATCCAGAGCATTACAAATTAGTTACATTTTATATGTCTAACTGGTAACCAACTGCTATAGAACCTTCTATTGTTTCCTTTCAGTTTATAGTACAGGCTGATAAACAAATGTTACTTTTATCTATGATTGCTCTAGATCCTAGCAATAATAAAAGGAAGATAACAAACATATGGGGCATTTTATAAAGTACCTTGTTGATGCAAACATTAGTATGTCAGTTAAATAATTATATGTGGTATTACTTAAAGGTAGACTCAGAGGTAAGCCAATTTTTATTCACTACTGTCACTAAAGCCATATGCCATACGCTAAATAAATAACTTAAGCCATATGAGGAAATTATTTTAAATGCAATCATTACCGTCAATTGGTCTTTTAACATTTTACATATTGTCAAATTTTCTAAATTTTGTATGTAGAAGGAAGTAATGTATGATATCTTAACGATGAGTATATCTGTTAGCAATTCTTCCTAGCTGCTCCCTAATTTCACATAGTTTATGTTTCTTACTCTGGGCTGAGTCTCACATTTGGGGGTGGGGGGGGTTCCTTGATGTTTTTTGAGCTTGGTTGTTTTCTTGCAGATGTTTAATTACCCAAACTAGGTAACATCAGATGATGTTACCAAGGGCCCTTCATTTCAAATCTGAGCTACAAATATTCTTATTAGTTTCATATTCACTTCTGACATAGTGCTACATAGTGACATTCTATTGCATATATTACCACTGATTCTCTGTATTTGTAAGACCTTCAAAAGGTCTTAAATTTCACCTTGAACTAAAGGAGCCATTATTAGATACTTTGACTTTACATAGCTGCATCAACAATATTGAAGAGAATAGTAGATTCTTAGCTCTGTGACTTTGGGGGAAATTGATACTTACATAGGAATGGATCTAACCAGTTTGGGCTTGGCATACACTGCAAGGTATTAGATGTTTTATTCCTGGTGACCTGCTGAGAATTATATGGAAAGAATACTCGATTCTTCAGAACCTTTCAGTACTAACTGAAACCACAGGACTTGATGTCTATGGAGATTCTCAATTATCCAGATCATGGTTGTCTCAAAGGTGCTTTTCCAAAAGACAGCTGGACTTGTTTTTTTCCTTGAAAAAGTTTCGCTTCTTATCGAAAAAGCTTTTTCAGAACTAAAGGAACTTTTTGGATAAAAAACTAAATGTTTTCAAGGAAAAAAAACTGAAAGTCCAGCTGCCTTTTGGAAAAGTACTTTTGGGACATGGGACTTGATATCGTATCACACCTGTGTGGATTTAAGATATTACAGTGATGTCAGTCTTTGATAGTTGGTACTAAAAAGTAGTGCTAAATGATTTACATTATAGTGTAATGATTGCAACAGCCACCACATAGGACAAACAGGCAGAAAACTGGCAAAACACATTCATGAACACCTACTAGGTAGCAGGCAGAAGACATGATGAAAACTAATTTCACAACATATGAACAGACTTGACCATAGCTTCAATTGGGAAACTGACCATCCTAGACCAAGCCAAATCCCAAAAGCTATGGAATTTCTAGAAACCTGGCACTCTGACAAATTAGCCATCAATAGACACAATATCTACAGACTGCAAAAGAGACAAAAAGGGAACAAAAAGACCAAAACATCTCCCTACTAGCAATCAGCACCTAGATGAGCATAGATTAACTCCAAGATTAACATCAGACCAACCATCAAGTAAACAATACCCCAACTGCCAAACCAACAATAAACAGCCCAGCAAAGAACCTCTAACACCACCCCACCAACATTGACAGAGCAAGCCACTAGAATATAAATTGAGAGCAAACCCCACTCCTTATTAGCACTGATGATGTTACCTAGTTTGGGTAATGAAAGGAGAACTTATGGATCTACTGTGTTAACCTTAAATTATGCTTTGCTCTCATTAAATACAACAGTTCTTAAGTGTTGCAAGCTAATTGGAGGAACTGTTTGATGGTAACTGAACAAAGTTGCTACATAGATTGAATATCACTAATCATGTATGGATCTTCAGACCAGAGGACCTTTGTGTTTCAAAGGATGTCTTTTTAATTAAAGTGAGTGATATGATGTTCTATCTTCAGACAATAAAAAACATGGAGCCCATACAAATGAAATTATAGTCTGATTTCCCCAAGGTTTTTTCTACCTAGCAGGTGAAATGAATTGGCTATCCATACCTCCTCTCTTGATTAAATGTATTACAGTTTGCAACCAAAAAGTGATTAAGAATTTGTGCAAAGGTAGTCATTTTTCATCAGTGTTATTATTTAAGATGAGGCATATTTTCCAATTCAGTTATTTTCTAGAAAATAGTTGTATAATTATTGCCACAATAATCCAATAATAGTCCTCATAACATTATGACATGAAACAGCTATTATACCATTAGCAAAGCTGAATAGAGAGAAAACTAGCTCCACACTTTTTTTATATTACTTTTTTTTTTATATTCATGCAATAATGAAATAAAGGCAGGTGAGTTCAGTATTCTTTAGAATGGTATCTTATAGATTAACCATGCCAGTTCATGCTTGATCAAATTCAATTGGTTCCCCTTATGGAGAAATTAGAAAGTCGCCCAAGGTTGGTTTAGCATGGCAACCATGACTTACATTTATAGATTAACATAGGAAGATGTTTAGAGTAACCATAACAAATGACAAATAAGCCCTTATGTCCACACCTTCTGTAGGAGAGACCACACCGGAGAAATTGAACCAAGCACGCTTGTCCATTATTGAAAAGTCAGTAATTAAAAAAATGATGCCTAAATTGTACCAGAAGAAAGTAGTGGGAAACATCTGCAGCACTGGCAAGCATACTGCATGACGACAGCATTTAACTGCCAAAATGACAACCTGCATGCTGTGTCATTACACACATGTTGTCATTTACCTTTCCGACTTACCTCTGTGTTCCATGCTGCATGGAGTCCTGCTCAAATAGAGTACATCTTCATCTTTTATCAAACTTGATTGATAGGTTTGATTGGTCCTCAACTTGATTGAGACCATAATTACAATCATAAGTTTTGGGGGTCATAGGTCGAGGCATCATGTGAACAGATTCGAAGTTATGACCAGTTTTTACTATGGTTGTTAAGTGGTTACTGCACATTAAGATAATTCATATTCCCCAGTGGCCATTTTTTACTGGAAACTGGAAGGTAACGCCAGAAATTGGCAAAAATGTTGCAAATTGCAGTCCTGTGACTATAGGATACTGCAAGTGGCCATAAAAGTGAGCCAGCTGCTAAACACCCAAAATGTGATCACGTGATTGTGGGGCCGTCCTAACTATGAAAATAGTAAGTAGCTTTGGGAAGGTCCGTCGTAACTTCGAACGGTCATGAAGTGACTGGTCATAAGTCAAGGACTTCCTGTAGGTCACTCTTGAGTGAGCCTCTGAATTTTAAAGTAATATTTCCAGAGCCAAACTGATAAGAAATTTTGTACTTTTCAAGAATTTGAGTGATTAACGTGTTGCCAGGAATGAGAAGTGACATCTCCCCAAAAAGGCTGGAACAGGGATTATTCATAGTAGAGAGTGTGGTGTGTGAGTCAGTGCTTTGAGTACAGATGAGCTTTCACAGTATATCTTTAGAATTTCTGAAATGAATCTAAGGACCGTTCTTAGCCAACTATCCGTCTAGCAAGATTTTATTTATCCTGCTTGATAGCAGTTCTCCAATAGTGTCAAGTCATAGTATAGAAACAAGTTGCCTAATGTTCTTTTGTCTAGATAGAGAAAATGTATTGCCCTCCTTCATAATTTGCAGACAAAAGGGAACAGATGCCCGGGCTAGAATTTATGGATGTCCAGTGTTGGCTCACTATACAACAAATATGAAGTTTCTGGAGACAAGTTTTCTCCTAAGAAATGCATTTTGGTGTTTTTACCCTGAGATAAGTTGTTTCATACCTTTCTAGTTCTTAAATAATACTTAGCTGAGAAGGAAAAAAATGTGTCCTAAAAACAATTTGTCAGACCGAAAACGTCTCTGACCAATGCTCATAGGTCCTTGCATTGCTCCGTCTATGTAGTAAATGGGTTATGGCATCTTTTCGTTTGGACTGGCTGGCATACACAATCTTCCCCCACTGTGCTTTCTTCTGCATTGATATAGATTTGTGGAAACTTGAAGCACAATTTTGGCTTTATGATATTCACGGATGTATGATATTGGGAAGGATCGTGGAATAGTCCGTAGCTCTGAGTAGGTCACAGAATCTGGTTTGAGAACTTGTTCCATGTGTGTTACCTCTTAGCAGCCCCACCTACTGAGGACTACCCCAACTGGACTGTTATTTTCCTTGAGGAAGAAGAACAAAATGTTTTGTTTCTCAATCAAGAAACTTCATTAGTTGTGATTGGAAGATGGGGGAGATGGAAGGACAGGTACTAACAGTTGAGCCTTGATGGTGGGAGGATGGAAGAATTGTATTTTCTTTGCAGTCACCTACTGGGGAGTTGTGCCTTCACACAGGCAGATCTTCTTATTAGACCCATAAATAGTGTTTCATATATTGCAGCTTGCATTATATTATTTATTTATTTTACTCTGATAAAGGTTTTTTTAAAAAATAGTATCATTAAGTGCTAAGTAGCATTACAGGATTTTATCTGACGCAGAATTCATTTAGCTATTATGAAGTACAAGTATCCAATAGAACAGAATACCTGTAATTCAGATTGAACTGTGGGGTCCTTGCAAGGTACTCTCTGAGCTTTGCTGTTTGCTTACAGACTTTCCATCAAGTCACTGTGTAACATTGTCAGTGAGATGGAGTGTGGAGTTTGCTCCCCTTTTTTTAAATACAATACCATAGATTGTTTTGCCAGTGTTGGTGGAGATGTGGTTTTCTTGGTGAGTTCTTTGATTAGGTTACTGTTTTCTGCTTGATTGTTTGTCTGGTCTTAATCCTGCTTATCTGGGTGTTGATTGCTGGAGAAGATATGTTCTGGTTTCCTTCTTAGCTTTTTTATTCTCTTTTGAATGGGATGTAAATGTAGTTTATCTTTATGTTATCTATTGATGGCTGATTTCTGCAAGCAAGCAAGCTTAGAGAACACCAAGAATTCCATAATAAAAGTATCTAGAGAGTGTTTCTTCTGACCTCATATTCAGGACTGAAGCTTGTAGACCACAGAGAATGATGTTTAAAGTTGGTTTAGGCACATTTTCATAATACCAGAGATATTTAATCAGTTGGTTGATTTAAAGAGTGATGTCGTGATTAGCACAATCTTAAAATAATATTGTAAGAATGTTCAATAATATGATCATCTCCTCCATGTAATTTTATTTTATCTTTATGTATAATTGTGCTGAGGTCAAGATTTTAACATACACACACACGCACACCCATGTGCATTCTCTTATTGTTCCATTAATAAAAACCATTGCATCAGTGTATATCTATTGACTAATAAGTTGCCTGGG
Organism: Azemiops feae; assembly: GCA_023970755.1. Classification (NCBI taxonomy): domain Eukaryota; kingdom Metazoa; phylum Chordata; class Lepidosauria; order Squamata; family Viperidae; genus Azemiops; species Azemiops feae. Next base: position 442,688 of record JALGBA010001046.1, on the reverse strand, counting down.
CTGCATTTTTCAATAGGACACTGTTATATCAACCTGGGATGAATCAATTTAATTGTGGAACAAATTCTATAACATTTAGTTGCTATAATCTGGTTAAAACAAAACAAATGTCTTCTCTTATTTTTCAGGGGTTTGCATACTTAGTTTTCTATCATTTATTTCTGAGTTTTAAAATATGATATGGTCCTTTAAACTTGATAACATGTCTATTGCTGAAGTGGGGTAACATCTAATTAAAACAGATCAACTTGGAATTAATGCACCTTCTTAAATCTCTCATACTGAAAATCATTAGAACTTAATGTTTGACATTGATTAAAAATAATAACTTGGTAGACAATAGCAGATACTAATTAAGTATTAAAAGGAGCCTATGTAGAAATATAAATTATGCAGTAGAAATGTTATCCACACTATTTAAAGATAGCTAAATAATTACAACTTGTTATCTGATTAGTACAAAAAACATTGCTCTTTTTTTTTGGGTCATTACTATATATACTGAAACAGTTTTCCCCAGTCTGGAAGATTTCCAGAGGTATGGATTTCTACTTTTAGAATTTCTCAGCCTCTGTCTTTTCTTAAAATTTTGAGAGCTAAACCCCACACATTTGGAGATTCCAAGGTGGCATGAATACTGTTGCATGATATATCAACCTGGTCTTCTGAGACCATTTCAATCCACCAGAGATACTGGCAGTCATTTTTCTCTTTCCAGATTTGGATTCCATATACATGATCCTACAAATATGAATATAAATATAAATAAATATGTGTTTATATTTGTAGGGCCATGAGTATGGAATTCTCTGTCATACCTGCATATGTTTTTGTAGTTTGCTTCATGTTATGCCAATAACATTTGCACCGTGAACACTGAAGCAAATTAATATACATTCCCTATGTGTCTCCCCCCCCTCCACCCCTGCCCTCCCCCATATGTTTTTGGTTTTAGAGACTTTAGGAAACAGATTGGAAAGAGACATAAGATTTAGCTAATTTTTTTATCTGAGAAAATCTTATTTCTCTTTTTGTCTGACAAAAATCTTGTTTCTCTCTTCTTGAGTAGAGAGAAAATTAAATGACAGGAAATTGGGGGGGACGGGGACACCTTTCCTGAATCTGCAGAGAAAAATAACAATTCAGGTATCAGCAGGATCTTTCACAGCCAAGACCTGGCACAGGCATGAAAAAAAAATTGGGTTGGAGGGAGACTCTGGGTAGTGCCACTTAGAGAGCATTTAGTTATTTATTCTTTTATTTATATCCCGCCTTTATTATTTTTACAAATTATTCAAGGTGGTCAACATGTCCAACACATCTCTCTCCTATTTTTCTCACAACTCTGTGATATGTGCTGGGCTGAGAGTGACTGGCGGAACTTGAACTCATAGTCCATATTATTATTACTCTGTGTGTGTGTGTGTGTGTGTGTGTGTGTGTGTGTGAGAGAGAGAGAGAGAGAGAGAGAGAGAGAGAGATTCTTTTTGAATACAGAAGATCATTCCTGACTTAATTTTTCTTGGGGGAACTAGTTTTGGCTTCGTCTTTGGCTTTGATTAATGAGACATATTCCAGGGATATTTTTACTGCTAAGTAATGAAATCTGATCTCAACTCTCATTTCTCCTGTATCCCCAAGCCCGTACTTCCAATTTATATTCTCCTTCAACCTGACTCTGTACATTTACATAAACGAATGCTTCACTACACCCAAGTTGGAAACCCCTGCTTAGTTGAATATAATTTACTCTTCAGTTCAGATATTATTATTATTGCATAAAAGGAGACTAAAACCAACTACCATACATGTATTTTATGTAAAAAAAAAAATCCCGTAACTATAATACATTATTTGTAGGGTTACGGTATAGTTACAATATACTGTATCTCCCAAATTTATTAAATATTCCTTGATTTTAAAGGATTCATCTTGGTTAGAAAGAAGCTCTGTAATTCAATTAAGTGATCACACTTAGTTCAATTACTCATTTCTTGAATGTATCCTTAAAGGGCATTTTTAATGAAGTGTCTGTAACAACTGTTAAAGTCTTTTGTTATTCTTTAAAGACCTCCTACTGTTGCAAAGAATACACATAGTTTTCTCCTCTGAAATTTTTCAATGTAAATGAGTGTCCTCAGGCGTTTAACAAATTTTCAGACTTCTCATCTCTGAAGTTCTTCCACAATTAAAATATCACCCATACGTCAGCTGTTTGTGGTTTGGGCTTAGGTATGAGTGGCATAGCATTTTCATTAAAATCTATGGTGATTTATTCAGTTGCTGGAGATTGTGAGATTCAATTAATGAAAGGCTGAAAAAGCAGAGAGGGAGTTTATTACATAATAAATATTTGAAGTATTTTTTTCATCGGTGACTGTTGGATTTTGCAGAACCCAAAGAACAGAACTCAAAATTCACCCGTCCGGGACAAATGGAGAGCTTTGAGAATTCTCATCAGGAGATTAAAGACAGGTGATGCCTTTTGCTTGTTTTCTTTGTTACATTAAAATACATCTTAAGATGGATATAGTCTTGGGCATAATCTGCATTTACAGGTAGTCCTCGACTTATAACAGTTCGTTTACTGATCAAACTGAAAAAAAATGACTTAAGACTATTTTTCAAACTTACAACCATTGCAGTATCCCTATGGTCACGTGATCAAAATTCAGACACTTGGCAATTAGTTCATATTTATGACGGTTGCAGTGTCCCGGGGTCATGGGATCACTTTTTGCAACCTTTTGACAAGCAAAGTCAATGGGGAAGCCAGGTTTGTAACAATTTTGTTACTATCTTAACAACTGCAGTGTGTCACTTAACAACTGTGGCAAGAAAGGTCATAAAATGGGGCAAAACTCACCTAACAAATGTCTCACTTAGCAACAGAAATTTTGGGCTCAGTTGTAGCCATACGTTGAGGACTACCTGTATCCTTATGTATTAAAAGACCAAATAACAGTATAGAGCACATCTATGTTGGAAAGTTCTCTTTAAAAGAAATAAGAGGATGAAAGGCTCACATCCACAGTTTTTGAACTGTGCAAATCATTTCTAAAAGGCTAGTATTGAACAGTGGCCTCTGGATTCTCATATCCATGTTTTGGAAAGGACATTGAGAACCAACAGAAGGGCAAGAAATGGGACTGTGCAAATGACTCAGTCATATCAGAATCAATATCAGTAGTGGAATATCTTTTGCAGAGGGATCTCGGTTTGCTTTAATTCAGTTAATTTTTTTTTAATTAAAAATTGAAGGTGTGCATTGGTGATCATTGTTTCAGAGGGAAACAGAAAAAGGAGCCCCACATCTTATGGTGTTAATGCAAAATGCAATTCTTTTCTTAACTTTGCAATTCCCCTCTTGGATTTCCCCCATTGTAGGCTATTATATCATACATTCTGTGTGCAGTTACACAATGTATGTATATATTTATTTCCATTTATATGATCACCTGCCTCATCAGTGCAACTCTGGGCCAATGCTTCAAGTGACATCATTTTTGTCTATGGTTTTCGTGTCCATAAAATCCATACATTTCTGATTAGGGGGAATTAATACTGAACAAATTAACCACATTCATATATCATATTGAGTCAGACTGATATGTCAGTTCATTGTTGGTTTATTTAAGTTTTCTAGTTAGGCTAGGGCAGGGGTAGGCAACCTTGGCTCTTTTATGACTCGTGGACTTCAACTCCCAGAATTCCTGAGCCAGCATGGCTCAGCTTGGAAACCTCTCTCCTCAGCATGGCTGTCTCAGGAATTCTGGGAGTGGAAGTCCACGAGTCATAAAAGAACCAAGGTTGCCTACCCCTGGGCTAGGGTAAATGTAACATGTGCTTTCCAAATGGAGAATATCCATTATTTTCCTGAACAGACAACACAGCCTTAAAAATCAGATTGGAATGTAGAACTAAGAATGACAACTGTTTGCTAAGCAGTTGAGTTAATGCTCCACATTAAACCATTCTTGCGGCTTACTATTCACATGTATTGCAGCCTTAGTGTCTATGCCAGACCAGTTCAAAAGTCTTTAATAAGTTGGCTAATCAATAATATAAAACAATGAAAGAGCAGTAATGCAGAAGAATCAGCAATGATAAATGGAGCACAGCCCTAAATGGATGCTGAAATACCAATGTTAATAATAATAATAATAATAATAATAATATAATATAATAATAATAATAATAATAATAATAATAATAATAATAATAATAATAATAATAATAATAATAATAATAATAATAATAATAATAATAATAATAATAATAATAATAATAATAATAATAATAAATATATATATAAATAAAATAATAATTAAAAAAACCCTGCGCTACTCGGAACATCTTATACAGTATTTTAAGGAGGTACCTGGTTGACACCTAGGATGCTGGTAGCAACCCGTGTCAACCATCAGCACTAGCCAATTTGAAGGTTCAGTTGATTGAGGTGCATGTTTAATGAATAAAATAATAATAATAATAATAATAATAATAATTAATAATAATAATAATAATAATAATAATAATAATAATAATAATAATAATAATAATAATAATAATAATAATAATAATAAAGTTGGAAGGGACTTTTGAAGTCATCTAGTCCAACCCCCTGCTCAGGCAGGAAACCCTATACCATTTCAGACAAATGGCTGTCCAGTCTCTTCTTAAAAACTTAAAAAAATCAAATTATCTAACTATGAATGAGAGTGTGAGGCAGGCAGTATCAGATATAGCCACATATATACCGCCATGCACATTACCTCCAAAGAAGGTAGAGCCTCAACAATATTATTTAAATTGGTAGGTTTGTAGAGAAAAAAATGGGGCAGATTTAAAATAGGTTAGCCTTTGATGCCATCTTAAAGACCAGAGGTCCCCAACCTTTTGGGCACCAGGGACCGGTTCCGTGGAGAGAGGTCTTTCCGCGGACCGGAGGGTGCGTGGTTTTGTGTGCTGCCTGCATTTCGCAGATGGGGCTTTGCTTGTTTGTGCGAACCAGTTGCTGGCATGCTGCGGCCTGGTACTGGTCCACGGACCGTGGGTTGGGGACCCCTGTTAAAGGCCATGTTTTTTAAGTCCATGTAATTGCATCTTTCGGCAGACTGTCTAAGGACAATACCACCAACTGTGGAAAACAGACAAATAACAGTCAGGTGCGTGAAACTGATAGACCCTCCAAGCGACTTCGAAGGAAAAGAAAGCTGCTTTTAGATTCTGACGAGGAAGAAGAAAATGCAGATGAGGAGGAGGTAAGTAAATGTGATATCTTTAACTGAAGGAGTAGCCAGAAGGCTATAATGAAACTTGTAGTGATAAGAGTTTACTACATAAATTCAATCAATCCTTTTATGTTTATAATGTTTTTAGAACTATTATTTATTGTGTCAAACAAACCAAACCGAAATATACACATTGTATACATATAAATATGATAACATTGTGATTTTGCATTAAAACAAAAGGGAACAAAGAAGATTATCGGAAATCTTGCTTCTTTACTCTTTTGTCAGAAAAAATATATATTGCAAAATCAGATTTTTAAAAGTAACACATACCACCATTTCACTACTGGAAATTAGAAATTAGTTGACATGTTGAAATTTAGCATTCAGAGAATACTACTGCACTAGAAAGTTTAAAATGGTTATTTGCTCTAAATGGCAGATAATATATTATATATTTAATATTTAATATATTTAGTTTATTTGTTTCATTTATATACAATATATCTGCTGGCAGTTTAAAATACTAAGCAAAAAACAAATATTGCAAAAGAGTGAAAATGACATTCAACTATATATGAAAAATGTCAGTGTATTTTCATCTGGTTTGTGTTATCTAGGAAAAGAATAAATTGAATCTGAAAAACCGCAGGAATGCAAAATCAGTGAAGCAAGGTGAGGGTACAAAACTGATCTCTAATTGTTCCATGACAAAATGCTGCTATAAATTCAGTACTTTGGCAACCTCTGTAATAACCCAGTGCACTAATGTTACAAAGAACATTCTATCAATTTTACACTTACCTTTATAGTCCATGAAATGTATTACTTGTAGTCCTTCAAACCATTCATTTAGTGGCCATTCAACGTTACGACATTGAAAAAAGTGACTTATGACCATATTTCACCCTTATGACCGTTGCACATTGCAGCATCCCCATGGTCATGTGATCAAAATTCAGACAATTCGCAACTGGCATATATTTATGATGATTGCAGTGTCCCAGGATCATGTCATCACCTTTTGTGACCTTTAGACAAGCAAAGTCGATGGGGAAGCCAGATTCACTTAACAACTGTGTTACTCACTTAACAACTGCAGTGGTTCACTTAACAACAACAGTGGCAAAAAAGCTCATAAAGTGGGGCAAAACTTACTTAGCTGCCTTATTTAACAACAGAAATGTTGGGACTCAAGGACTACCTATATTAGAAGGGCCACAATATTGCAACATTTCTCTTCATGTCATCCGGCCATGGTCTCTTCTGTGAACTAGACTATATATGCAGTCTTATGTCCCTCTCTCTTCCAAGTTGCCAAAATTGTTTATTTAGGGTCTAAGGCCCATCAAACACAAGTGCAAAGTTTGAAACACAGAAAAAAATCCAAACCTGAAACCGATAGACATTGCTGGAAACATGGGCCCCACTTTACAATAGTTGTCCAGGTTAAATGTTGCCGAAGGAAGGTTGTAATTTGTTGATGAGAAAGACAACTAAAATTTCTGATAATTTGATTTATGAGTCGGGTGATACAATGGCCAGTGTAACAATATATAAATTGTATGTATGGTAACATATTCCTATTTACTTGTGAGTAAGTTCCATTCCAAAGAATTTAATTCTGAGTAAATATATATATTATGAGTTGGTGTTGTAAATGTGATAAATGAGAAGATTCGTGAATCCCCTTTAAAAAAGGGATGATCGTGGCATTAGAACTGTGACTTTTGGAATCTCCTATCCAGCTAGTGTGATGAGAAGGTTAAGCCAATCCAATCAAATATTTACATGATAAGTAGAATAATATATATATAACCCTCTGATCAATACATAGGTGTTCACTTTTAAAGATGATAATACCAAAATGGTAAAATGCATTGTTACATCACAATGCAAGGTGTAACTGTTATGTACATTTTGATCACAATGTTGCACACAAACACGTAAGTACATTATGACAAGTGTTCTATCACTTGTCCTACATTACTCCTTCCATGGATCTTTGTGGTTCCATACTCTGTTTCCCAGAAGCAATTTTTTTTTCCATTCTATCTTTGATTTCTCAGCTGTTCCTGCAAAGAAGAACATTTGGAACTGGATGACATACTTAGAAGAAGAACGAATGCCAGCTGCTCCCTTAAAACTTTTCAAAGAGGTTTGTAATCTCTTAGATGTTTTCCTGTGGGTATTGAATACAGGTAGTCCTCGACTTACAATTATTTGTTTAGTGACTGTTCGAAGTTACAACAGCACTAAAAAAAGTGACGTATGACTGTTTTCACATTTAAAAGCATTGCAGCATCCCCGTGATCACATGATCAGAATTTGGCCACTTGGCAGCTAGCATGTATGTATGACGGTTGCAGCGTCCCAGGGTCATGTGATCACCTTTGGTGACCTTCTGACAAGCAAAGTCAATGGGGAAGCCAGATTCACTTAACAACCGTATTACTAACTTAAGAACTACAGTGTTTCACTTAACAACCGTGGCTAGAAAGATTGTGAAATGGAGCAAAACAAACTCAGCAACTATCTTACTTAGCAACAGAAATGTTGGGCTCAATTGTGGTCATAAGTCGAGGCTTACCTGCATGTTTGTATTGCCTTAGAACCAGAATCTTTTGTGGGTAGGAAACCAAAGAACCAGATACTGTAATGAGATGGAATATGTTGAGAACATTGAAATCTTACACATCTTCTTCTTAAAAGAGCTCTTTTATTGGAAGCAATAAGACCAAGGTGACTTCTTCAGTGCTGCAGAGAGACAAACGTGGGTCCATCATAATTCTAAGAAACCTACAGAGGCCCAAATATGCTTGTCTATCATATTATTATTATATGGGAGTTTCACGCTGGTTTTGTGTCTTTCCAAATAGAGTTTGTTGATGTGGAGATGAGTGTTCCTTCACCTCCTTCTTCATTCTCTCTTCTTGTCTTGCATAACTGCCTGTAGAAGAGAGAGACTAGTTTTCTCATGATATCCAAGCAGGGAAACACATCTCAGCACTCCTTACAAGTCATGCTTGCACCATAAAGATTTATAATCTTCGCACTGCATTTACTTTGAGTTCGGTAGAGAGAAGTTGCAACTAGGGATAAGGTTTCTTGTTGGGAGGAAATGCTGGACATCAGAAGGAGGGAATAAGATAAACCTCTATCAGTTTTTGCCTGGAAAGGGATTCAGTGTGAGCTGGTGTGTGTGTGTGCTTTATTGTGCATCTGGCTTGTTAAAGGGATAATATGTGAATTAACCATTGTAAGCAGTTTAATCTTCACATTTAATTTTACCCACAACACCTGTTTTAATTTGTGTCTATGAAATTGCTCAACACCAGTATCATATCTCAGCTTGCAACTGTGGAAAGCTAGTTTTTAGCTTTCGTAATTAGCATAGTGCTGACATTAATTGGTCCTTGACTTTTAGCATGTTGTAGATTATCTTATTAAAAAGTAATCATTACAAGTGAGGGTACAAGTAGCAGCCAATTGCCATATCTAACAATATGCACAAAACCAAATCATAGAAAATGTGAACATAGCATCCTTCCTGTCCGTGCTAAATTATTTCAGTTTCTTCAAATAAAATACAGCATTGGGAAGATGCTTGATCTGAACCATATTTCACTCCCAGTTTTGTATGTAAAGCTCAGCTTTTTAGAGGAATTTTCAAAAATATATATTTAACTTTCCAATTGTTTTATATTGCTATTTTATTATATATTATAAGCTGTTCAGAGTCACTTGATAGTGAGATGGGCAGCATATAAATTGAATGAATGAACGAATGAATGGGCAAGATTTTAAAAAGTCTTCCAGCTGTCAGCAGAGTTTTATTTACTGTTTGTCTGAGTCCAAATTTCAGAATAATATTGTCTCTTAGTCTGATGCTTCTCCAGGTCAGATTTGGAAGTTCAATTCAGACACTATATCATATCATGCTGTGCGCTAACTAAAATTTAGGATATGAAGTTAGGGTATCCACGTGTATAAGAGTCAAATTAAGCATTATAGTAATTTGCCTCCATTTCCCCCTGTTCTATTTAACTTCTTAGGTTTATTTCCATCTCCAGAGTGTAGCAGTCTCTTGAGTACAGGTGGTCCTCAACTTACAATCGTTCATTTAGTGGCCATTTGAAGTTACAACAGCACTGAAAAAAGTGACTTATGACCATTTTTTACACTTACTACCGTTGCGGTATCCTCGTGGCCACATGATCAAAATTTGGATGCTTGGCAATTGGTTCATATTTATATTGGTTGCAGGGTCCCAGGGTCACGTGATCCCCTTTTGTGACCTTCTGACAAGCAAAGCAAATGGGGAACTGTCTTGCTTTGCAACAGAAATGTTGGGCTCAATTGTGGTTGTAAGTCGAGAACTAGCTGTGTCATAACAGCAATCTGTGGTTTATCAGTTAAGAAATGAACACTCCAAGGGTTGTCATTAAGGGTTATCATTATTATTTTAGACTAGAAGCACAAGTCTGTCAATTCAAACACTGCACTAACTGATAATTAAACTTTAGTAATCCTTAATTTCTATAAACAGCTTACTCCCACAAAAAACAAGAAAACATTTTTAAAAAGTCAGTTAAGCTTAATTATAGAAAAGAAATACTATACACTTGATATTCCTGCTTCATTTTCTTATTTTCCCCACAGAGTATTGACATTGCAACAAGGAGTTTGTTAGGTCTACAATAATATTTTATTTCTTTCTACTGTAGTCTCAGTCCTTTCCACAAAACAAAAATGGATTTAAAGTTGGAATGAAGCTTGAAGGACTGGACCCTGAACATCCATCTTTATTTTGTGTTCTTTCTGTTGCTGAGGTACTGGTTTGACTTTTTAAAATAATGAAGAAAATAACTGGAAGAGAGATGAAAAGCATGTCAGTGATCAGTTAATTCTGGCTGAAGTTAATGAAATGCCGACTGACTAAGGCATGCTTTTTTAAAAACATTTTAATATACTGTACATATTGGCCATGTTGATATACATTGGTAAATGAGTATTGGTACCTGAAAAGATATTGACAGGTAAGGCCAACAATCTGAACATCTTTAATTGGCTTTTTATACAGTTCTTGTGTTGTTTTTTTCTTAGAGGCTTGTGCATTCTAGTGTTACTTTCATTATATATATAGATGCTTCAGTTCTACTAAGTAAAGGGTGCAAAACCGTGTCTGTGAACTGTAGCACCAGCAATACATTAATATAATTAATACAATTAATTCATCCGGTATTAAAAGTTAATCATGTTGAAAATGAAATAGGAACAGATTTTTTTTAACACAGGCTTTTTTTGTGTTTTGCAAAAGTAACAACCTTGCATTTGTGGTTGGTTGTAGGTGCAGGGGTACCGAATGCGACTGCATTTTGATGGTTTTTCAGAGTGTTACGACTTCTGGGTTAATGCTGATTCAACAGATATTCATCCTGTTGGCTGGTGTGAAAAAACAGGCCACAAGCTGCTCCCTCCTAAAGGTGTGTGTGTGTGTGTGTGTGTGTGTGTGTGTATGTTTATATAGTTTTATATTAATAAACATTCTAATCAGAGATGGGACTTTGAACTGAATCCAGTTTGCTTAATCTCCCTATTTGAACTACAGAGCCTCTTGTGAATGAAATCTTTCAGGAGAAAATTTTATTTCTAGGTTGATCATCTGGAGGTGCAACTTTCTCCATGTTGTGATGACAGGAGAGGACACATCTGCTCCTTTTTTCCCCAAAGAACAGTATATTCCCATTTTCTACAAACTGGGAGCTCTGCTCTTTTTGAACTACAATCTGATCAAGGCTTGTTTCTGGGAAATTTCATTTCAACTAATAGTGCTTGAACCAAGTAATAGCTTTAATGAAGAGACTAGCCTAATGTTAAAGCACTGAATTGGTTAAAAAGGAAAGAAGTGAGGTCGATCCTGACACCCACTTTGCATTATAGCCACAGAATATAGATTTTTCATGAAAGATTAACTACATTTTTCTACTCTGTTTACATGCCTTTGAATCAGTGTTAACTTCTGGTGATTGCCTGGACTACTCCCTGTAGTTTTCTTGGCAAGATTTTGTGAAATGATTTGCCATTACCTGCTCCCTAGGGTTGAGAGAGAGGGACTGGCCCAAAGTCACTCAGCTGGATTTGTGCTACCATGAAAGTAAACGATTAGTTTTGTTTTGTTCTGAAGAATATATATTGGAGAATCCAATGGGAAGTAAAGCTTGCACGTCATCACACTGTTATTTAAGAAGTAATGCATGTTTTTCCATTAAAGTTGAGCATTAGAAATGTTAAATAATTGGAACTTCTTTCAGGGATACATAATTTAACAGATGAATTCAGTACCTATTTTGTTTCATAGAGATTTCTGAATTTTCAGATGAATGACTCACAACCGCACTAATATGTAAGAAAAAGGAGAAATATTTATAGAAGCCTGGAGACACTAATTGTTCAACAAACGCAGCTACCGTGCAGATTTCAAATATTTCCCATACTGTTTCTAATTCTGAGAAAGCAGCCTGTGCTATGCCACAGGCTTTTGATCAAAAAAACATTTTTCTTTCTTTCTTTGTCTAGGTTACAAAGATGGGGAATTTAACTGGGCTTCATACTTGAAGACCTGCAAATCTCAGGCCGCCCCCAAAAATCTTTTCAAGATCCTAAGCACAGTGAGTAGCAACACCAGTTTCTAGTTGTCTCTTTCGAGTCCTTTCTAAAACAGGTATCAAGGTGCCTTCAGCTAATACTTAGAACTGAAACAAAACCGCTGAGAAAGAGGGAAGCAAAATGAAATAGGGACTATTATCTCTCACGTTATATTTAGAATTCAGAGTTTATTGCCTGTATTTGTTTGTTTAGAATTCAGAGTTTATTGGTTTGCATTTATCTGAGCAGAGGAGTAAATTAGCCAAGCACAGCTGGCACAGAGTAGCTTGCTTTTTATCTCCTCTGTTAACCCGGTTCACAGACCCTCCGGCATTTGTTCAGTGTTTGAGCTGAAAACATTTATTGATTCATGTTCCTGCTTCTCATCTGAATATCTTTTCTAGTTGCACAGCTGGTGTTTTTCAGGTATTTTGGTTCCTTTGGTGTCTACTCTGTCAAGCAGGCACATTTGTTCACTCATATACTGTACCACCTTAGCCAATCCTTTAAATTTCAGTGAATTAAAAAGATCTTTTTAATTTTGCATTCAGAGTTCCACAGCTTTAGGAAGACTTATGATCAAGGTCACACATCTCATTGAACCAATAGTTAAATTATGATTTCTTAAACAAAACACAATTCCCACAACCTAGCCAAAATCAGACATGTCCTATTTTGATTTAGAATCTTATGTGAATCTAGCAGTAAGATTAGATTTTCTTCAACTCAATGCAGACTTAAATACATCTAATGGCAATGCTTCCCCCCCCCCTGTTTTCTCCTATCCATTAGCCAGTCACACCTTCTGGTTTTCGGGTGGGCATGAAGTTAGAGGCAGTAGACAAAAAGAATCCTTCCCTGATGTGTGTAGCCACCATTGCAGACATGTTGGATAATCGACTGCTAGTTCATTTTGACAACTGGGGTGAAAGCTATGATTACTGGTAAGAACAAGAATTCGTTATATTGGTGAGAGTAATGGGGTTTTGCTCAGGAACTGCAGAATGTAAAATCATTTGGAGATAAGGAAACCCCTGGAGCCAGTTCTATATTCATTTGCACCCAGCTCTACTCATCATTCAATTTGTTGAAGTTCTGATTGTAAGCCCATGTTGAAATATGTGCTGCATTCCCTCCAGGTAAATATATATTTGGACCATGTAGCTTGTATACAAATTGTAACAAATAAAGAATTAAAATCTAAATTTAGTTTGGTAAAATGTAGAAATATAAATTCAAACCATATAGCTTACCATGTATGAGATAATACAGGAATATACAACTTACCGATAGAGGAGAATATTTGTAGCTCAGCGTTGAACTGTGGGGTCCTCGGTGCTCTCTGAGCTTGGTGTTTTTCTTGCAGACATTTCATTACCAAATTAGGTTACATCATCAGTGCATTGATGTACTGCAAGAAAAACACCAAGCAGAGAGCATCAAGGACTCTATATACAATGTAAATTGCCTCAAGAATCTGTGTGACAGGTGTTTGGGAGTATAAGGGGTAAAATGAGTGTTTTAACTTTCTGGAAGTCTAATTTTCAATTAAAGTTCTCTATATTCCATAAATACAAAAGAAAAAAAATCACCCCAACTCTGGATTACCATTTATGGATCTTGAAGGCTACAAAAGAGATGCCATTGGCCTGCCCTATTGCATCCTTGATATTAAAGTTCAGCATAGAAACATTAGGCCAAGTTGGCATAGCTATATTTCATCATGTATACCTTTGGTGCAGGTGTGATGCAAGTAGTCCATATATTCGACCTGTTGGTTACTGCCAAGAAACTGGATCTGCCTTAACAACACCAGCCGGTAGGTTAAAAGCACATCATTTTCAGTCACTATGAAAATATCTGCAAGGAATATTAATATTATCATGTTATGAGACTTATTTCAGTCACACTGAGGAAGTCCTACTTACTTGTAGTGCATGTTCTACCAATATTTTTAGAAACTATGTGTCCCAACCAAATTCTGAATCCTTGGAATACTAGACAGAATTTGACTATTCTAAATTGTCCAAGGGTTTCAGCAGAAATTGATTAACAAAAGTATTGTACAAGGAGAATGCGGGACCTGAATATTTTCTTCAAAAGAGCAGGACAAAGAGAAAGACTGACTTTTTCCATTAAGTTCTTCAGATTTCTTGGCACAGTTTGGTTAGAACCTTAACTGATTCTTACTTTGTTGCTTGCCATATTGCTGCAGATATTCCATCATTCCATCCTGTAATTGTCTGATTTGGTAATGACTGGAGTGCTAATTTCACTTAATCTTCTAGTAAGACTAGAATACCAGAAGGATGCTAGGAATAGTTAGTGGTTCAAGAATAAGGGGCAAGCAAAGAACACGCTGGCTTGATACCATCAAAGCTGATACAAAGATGAACATCCAACAATTGAAAGAAGCTGTGCTTGACAGAGTAGCATGAAAAGCACTTGCCTATAAATTATAGGATGTAAATTATATAAAATCACCAAGAGTCAGATATGACTGAATGATTAAAACTACTAATATAGGGTCTTGTAAATAGGGAATTCCTTCTAAGATACATTAGATGCTGCTATTTCATTGTATAGAATTTTGGTATACCTTTCCCATCTTTGTTTGATCTTCTTTCAGTCAGTTACTATCTGTCCGTTGGCAGCTTTGAACTTCAAGCTTGAAACCACCTCCTGAGTTCAGAAATCTTTTGGAATATTTCCCTTGATTTTCCACGTTTGTTTCCATCTTTTTATATCTTTACAAATGTCATTATATTCTTCTGGTCTCTTCTAACAGTTCTTTGAAATTCTTTAAGTTCCTTCCTAAGATATTTCTCTTTCTTGTCTTTGGTTCTGACTCTGCTTACTTCTGTTTTTTGATCTCTTATTATTTGATTTCATGCCACATTTGTTCTGGTTTCCACTCAGTGAATTCCTGTGGTTTTCTATAAAAGTAATTCCTGATGTTTTCCTTGAAAATGTTAACTCCAGATCATATTGTGGAAGGTAGCTTTCTTCTTCCACTTTAACTTGACTTAGAATTTGCAAATGTGCAGAGTGTGATCTGTTCCACAGTCAACTCCTGACTGTATCTTTGTTAATTTTTTTCCACCTTCTTATACCAATATTGTAGTTAATTTTATTCTCCGTGTTGTTTTGGTTGATTGAAAACTATTAGCAATGAATAAATTATTGGCTTGGCAGAAACGGGTAAATTCTCCTGTTTCATTTCTATTTCCCAGGCACTTACTCCAAATACATTTTTCTCCTTACTTTTTCTCCGTTTAGCATTCCAGTCTCCAACCACAAGCAACATATAATAACAGGGTTGTTGTTATAAGGAAAACAGGAGGAGGGAGAAGTATTATATATGTTCGCAGATAAAAATCAAATAAATATTTTGCTTGTTCTGTGAATTTCAAATTGAACTTGATTATAAAACCTGTCAACAAACTGTTCTTTGGCTTCAGCGGGTGAAGCATGAACTTGGATAATAATTGCACCAAAGATTCACTACCGTGAAGTCTGTACAATGTTATAGAAGCACTGAGGACACTGTTTCCAAATCTTGTCCTTGAGATACCCTTCCAGAGTAGGAAAGCAGGGCCATTCCTTTTTTGTTTTTCATGCCCTGAGTAGTAAATGATCTTTTTAACGGAAAGCGTCCAATTCCAGTCCATTTCAATTTGCTGCTGTCTAAGAGTCAATATTCCATTGATTCATTTCATCTTTCACCGTATTGAACGTTTCCATGTTGGTGCTGATTTATTGATTGATTGCATGGTTGGTTGGTTGATACAATTTAAAGGCATCCAACTCCCAGCGAACCTTACGTTTCATGTTCCTGCTGTTCTGTCTTAGCCTACGTGAGTATTTGCTCAACTGCTTTACTCACGAGGAAAAACCCCTCTTGATGGAACCAGGCAGGACCCACAAGAAAAACAAACCCCTTTTTATTTTTACACACCTTGGGAGTGTAAAATTCACTTGGGAGTTTTAAATATAATTACTTCGTAAAAGATCTTTAAAAACTATTGCTAGTTGCACTGTTTGGTGTAGAGAGTACCTACTTAAGACAATCTTTAAATCCAGCTGTTATAAAAAGATAGTGGTGGAAACTCCTTGTCAACTTCTTGGCATTTCTGATGCTACTTCTGTTATTGCTCACTGATGTATTTCAGAAACCAACAGCTTAATATGCAACACTAAGATGGCCTCTCCATATCAGAATTGGAATTGATTTGTGTTCTTATTTTCTCTCTTACTCTCTTTTTACCTCGCACGCCATTTCTCTCCTGACAAACTATAATTTATAGCTGTGGAGGAGGAAATATGAACCATCAGCCTCTGTTGCAGATGCAATGGCAAGCGAATGGTTTGCGAGAAAAAGAGACATTGGGAAGCATAGGGAGGGAGAAAGTATGTTTGAATACAAGGCTCATTTGTGTAGTTGCAAAGTGGAAGCGTACAGTAATTAAAACAAGTGAACAATCGTATAATGAATGTGGTTTTATGACGTTATTTTACTGCTTAAGTTGTTTTGCTCTATGGCTGCAATTCAGCTAAGCTAACCCAAGTCACACGTAATGTATGCATGTGATCTCAGAACCTCAGTTCTTATCATAGCCATCCAATAACTAATTACTCTTGCAAGGCTAGGAATAGACTGAGGACCATCTGAAATCTCTTTACAGAATACAAAGATTTCAAAAGCTTCTCATGGGAGAAATACCTGGAAGAAACTGGTTCTCAGGCAGCACCAGCAAGAGCATTTAAACTGGTTGGTCAAGATTTTTTCTGAGTTTTTTTTCTTTATATTGAATGAACCGTATCACTGAATGATGTAATTGCATTTTTGTACTATCTCCTAAATAACCATGGTTGGGGCACATTTATTTTGATTATGATTGTCATCATTGTTATCAATTTCCCTATCACATTAAAAAATATCTAGATAAATTAGGTGGCAATCTTGGCCTTAAATGCCAGATACTAATATAATACACATGCCAGAAAAGAAAGTTGGAAGCACTGGTTTCCGCAATTGAACAAGCTAATTTGTTGTGACATACAAAAATGAGAATTGAATTCCCATATTCACAAATAACCCAGTTGCATGTGACAGCAAATTGCAGTTAAATTAAAGCAGAAAATAGACATTTTCAATCTTTTCTTGAAATGTGTGATGGGGAGGTGGGGCACTGCCCCCTCCTTGTTCCATTAATGCTATGATGTAATGAGGTCCTCAAATATGCCCTTTAAATGATGTAGGAATTGTCCTTAGTTGCCTCTGACTCCATATATAATTTATTTTATAGCGCCCAGCTCATGGATTTCAGACTAACATGAAACTAGAAGCTGTAGACAAAAGAAATCCCATGCTAATTAGAGTGGCAACCATAATTGAAAAGGATGACCATCGTGTCAAGGTATGTATCCCGTTCAAATCCTCATAAAAATATAATAATAATTGGAAAGTGAAACCTGGTTTTACTTTCGTTCTTCAGGTGAAGGTGAACTGTAAAATGTCAAAGCCAATCAGCCTTGGTTATTTCGGGGGGGGAGGGGGGAGGGGCTGAGAGCGGGAAAAGAAAATAGAATTTGCTTTGAATTTGTTCTCCAAGGAACTTAAAGTTGGGTTTATTTCTGTTGCTGAGCCAGAGAAGTAATCAAGCAGGGAATTAGCCTGGAATCATTACATAAGCACATAAAGGCAAGGTCCAACCCCCCTTGAATGCCATTGAACCTTATCTAGTCTGGTCCAGGAACAAATTGCCAGTCTGGGAAAATTCCTGTGAAATAGGCATTGAGCAATAAAGTAGGTAATTGAACTCTTCACATGAGGATCTGGTTTTTCATGCCTGACAATTTCTATGCCATGAGGTTCAGTGTGCAAAAAAACCACAACTTTATACCGTTCCTTCAGTTACAGTGACAACTCTGACATTCCTATGTTGCAAATGGGAAGGAATCTGGAGGCATGGAACTGTAGTGATCTAAAGGCTAAATCTAGTAATTTAAAGAGCTACTTCTATAGTTTATTATTATTCATTTATTGATTGTAAAAGTCAGATAGGGACACCTCAGGTAGACTAGTCTGGAGCCAACTGAGTTAGATGGACCTACAATATAATAGGAATCTTCCTGTGTTACTCAGTAGTTGGATTCTTCTCTTTATTCAGCTGCCAGAAAACTGGGCTAGGTCCAATTCCACAAGAATCATGAGTGTAAATGTGAGTTACAGGTAGTCCTCAACTTATGACGACAATTGAGTCCAACATTTTTGTTGCTAAGTAAGACATTTGTTAAATGAGTTTTGCCCCATTTTATGGCCTTTCTTGCCACAGTTGTTAAGTGAGTCACTGCAGTTAATTTAGTAACACAGTTGTTAGGTGAACCTGACTTCCCCATTGATTTGCTTATCAGAAGGTCGTAAAAGATGTTTACACGACCCTGGGACACCGCAACCGTCGTAAATATGAGCCAGTTGCCAAGCGTCTGAATTTTGTTCACATGACTATGGGGATGCTGCAACGGTCATAAGTGTGAAAAACGGTCGTAAATTACTTTTTCCAGTGCCGTTGTAACTTCAAACCTGTCAATAAACAAATGATTGTACATTGTACTACCTATTTAAGTAAACTTTATTATCCCTTTTTAATCTGCTTTATTAAGATACACTTTGATGGTTGGGATCATGCCTTTGATTTTTGGGTTGATGCTGACAGTCCAGATATTCATCCCATTGGTTGGTGTGCCAAAACTGGACATGCCTTGCAACTTCCACCAGGTAAGAGGAGAAATAACATGAGAGGGGTTTTTTTCTTACCCCTTCTGGATCTTGTAATTTTTTTAAAAAAAAGACCGAAGCAAGGTCAGTTATATTATATAATATTTATATTCCTGAACTGACTTTGTTTTTCTAGGGATTGTCAATGCAGCAATGCCAGCAGGACAAGTATGCCCTACTCCTGGTTGTCAGGGATTGGGTCATGTCAGGGGACCCAGATACGGAACTCATTACACGTATGTATTCCTGAAAGTTATAGGGCAGGTTTCCAGAGGAGTGTTATCTCCTGTATTTAAAACAGCACAGCTTCAGTCAACTGTAAATACAAATGCGGATCTTAGTTCTAAAGTGTTGTGTTGTAGCTCCCTCTTGTGCTTTGTATTTGGCTTCCCTCGACCACCAGGCAAATACTTTTAGCATGACAGAAAAGCAGTATCAAAATCTGTCTACCTGTTGGAGCGATTCACGTGATTATTTACTAGCTCTAAAAATTTAAAGTTGCAAAGTGGTCTTCTCATAGTTATTCCAAGAGGTGGGGAAAAGCTAGAATGGCTCAAAACAATATCCCTTATTTTTCCTTGCTTTTCCCATCTAGCCAAATAATAGAGAATTGTTCCTTGCTTTAGAGAAGAAGTTGTGTCTCACAAATTCTTCTCTGATGATAGTAATATGCACTGAAATACTAGAGGTGGAATATATATTCCAAATCTTGGTTGAGTATGTATTGTCTGTGGTGTGTGTTTGTGTGTACAGAGAGAGAGAGAAAACACACCAAAGTTTGTGTAGCAATTTTTAAAAAAGGTCCAGCAGAAATCTGGTGTCATGGATGACTATGAATGATAAGAGATCAGCCTTGAGGAACTTGGATCCTTTTATGTTCAGCATGGAAAACTTGCTGATGGCTATGAAGAAGAGAAAACCAGAATTTACTGTTTTATTCTCCTGCTCCTGTCTTCTAAACTTTTTCAAAGTCACTTGTGAAATCATTTTTCTCTTCACTCTTCATGCATGCTGCCTCTAGCTAGACTTTTTGATGCTCTATTCCAGGGGTCCCCAACCTGTGGGCCGCGGCCCACTACCAGGCCGTCGCCTCTTGGCCACTGGACCACGTGAAGGGATGGCCAGTGCATGCGCGTGTGTGTGTGCACTTATCCCCCACACTTGGGCTAGCGCCACCCCAAGCATCCCACCAGTGCTAGCATCGCCCTGCATTGAGCATCCCACCAGCACTAGTGCCGCTCTGAGCATCCCGCCGGTGATAGCACCGCCTTGCCCCTGAGCGTCCCGCTGGCGCTAGCACTGCTTCGCCCCCGAGTGTCCTACTGGCACTAGCACCGCCCTGAGCATCCCGCTGGCGCTAGCACCACCTCACCCCTGAGTGTCCCGCCGGCGCTAGCACCGCCCCATTGGCGCCACTTGTGCGGCCCCATTTGCTCATGAGCTCTTGGTGTGTGTATATGTGTGTGCGCGTAATGGTGCCTGCTTCCCTTTCTGGGCCGCCAAACCAAAAAGGTTGGTGACCTCTGCTCTAATCCATGCAAGGTTTTGCTTTTATTTAATATTATTCCCAGCTCAGCCAGATTCTCAGCGTTCCTAAACAGCACTTGTTTTGTTTTCTTCTCACTAGATCTGAAAACATCCTTCTCTCTGTAAAATTGCTTATTTAGTAAACAATTCGATTTCCTCCCAAAGCTCCATTTTCCTACCAATCCTACTATTATTTTGCTCTTTCAGGGTTGATGTGTTATACTAGCTTGTCTATTTAATGTGGCGTTCTGTAAAAAAAAAAAAAAAAATCAACATATTTTTGCTATGTAAATGTTGTTTTGCTTTTGATGTAGGTTAATTGGCTGCCCGTATTCTGAAACCAGCCGCACCCGAGAGGGCTTGTTACAGGATCGCCTTGGTGGAGAAAAACCATCGCCTGGGAGCGGTGCTCCCAGACCCAAGAAACCTGACATTTCTGTGCAACTTACAGATTTGCAAGAAGATTCTCCACCGTCCAGGTGAAGCTGTAGATTGCATCCTGAGACCTGTTTTCATGTTGGCCTTGTTTATTAAGCTTTTATTTGTTCTGATTACCGCAAAGGATTTTTGCCATTTTGCTGGCTTTTATTCTCTCATGTCTGTAAATTTGGTTTGTAAAGTTTGGCAAAACTTTGTGTACCTTTGAGCTGGATTTTTTTTTTTTGTGGCACTGTTCTTCTCTGTGCTTCTCTGGCATATGATAGGAATATGATAGGAATATGATAGGAAGTACAATACAAGTCCTAGCTGGGGAAACTGAAATGGGGCAAAGCAGTGATTCTCAACCTGTGGTCTGCAGATCACTGGGGGGAGGGGGCGCGATGTTGTCACAGAGGGTCCGCGAAGCCTTGAAGAAATGTTATGATTGAAATCTTGAGTTAAAACTTTTAAAAGGGGTCCATGGTGAAGAAAAGGTTAAGAACCATTGTTTATTCCAGTTATTTCCCAAATATAAGATTGCTTCAAAGAACTTGATGAGATGAGACTGACATCTGAGTCAAACCTTATCAATCTTGCCATTTGCATGAAACTCTCCTGGGTTCTGTTCTCAACTGTGTTTCCCCGAAAATATGACCTGGTCTTATATTAATTTTTGCTCCAAAAAACACATTGGGTTTATATTCGGGGAAATACGGTACTGAATGCACCTGTCTGGCTGATGATCTTAACCGGGGCTTATTTTGGGGGGTGGGGCTTATATTAAGAGCATCCTGAAAAATCATGCTAGGGCTTATTTTCCGGTTGGGTTTATTTTCGGGGAAACACGGTAGATAGATAGATGGTTTGGAAGTGTGTATATAGAATGCATATTTTTCTTATCAGAAAGTCATCCACGCACGAAGGAGAGAGGTCAGGGAGAAGCAGCGTTCATAGTTTTTCTGAGCAGTCTGAGACCAGCCAAGAGAAAGACTGGGCTGAAGCGGAAACATCTACTATTACTAAAATCAAAGCAAAAAGGTAAGCAAAATGTTTCAACCAGTCTAACTATCAAGGAGTTAAGTTTGAAGAAAGTTTGGAAATAGATGGGCTGCAGTTAGGAAGAGGACTTTATTTACAAATGCATGGAGTCATTCATTCAATGAGACAAATGCATTCAGTGGGCTCAAATGCTTTTGATGGGTTTATATCCAAACAATCTTGAAATAAATTCAAATTGCTTCCATCAGTCTTGAAGCCTGTAAAAATGACCATACCTTTGTGTACTTGTTTTGATCAGATGTTGGTTAAAATAAGCCTTAATGCAGCTGCAGGCCACAATATTCCTGTTACTCTTTGAAGTGTCATCTTCAGGAAATATTTTAATGCAGAGGTCCCCAACCTTTTGGGCACCAGGGACTGGTTTTGTGGAGAGAGGTTTTTCCGTGGACCGGAGGGTGTGTGGTTTTGTGTGCTGCCTGCCATCCTGCGGATGGGGCTTTGCTTGTTTGTGTTTGTTTGCTGGCATGCCGCGGCCCGGTACCGGTCCATGGACCGGGGGTTGGGAATCCCTGTTTTAAAGGTTATATGGGTAGTTCTTGACTTACGACCACAATTGAGTACAAAATTTCCATTGTTAATCAAGACAGTTGTTAAGTGAATTTGCCCCGTTTTACAAACTTTCTTGCCACAGTTCTTAAATGAACCACTGCAGTGGTTATGTTAATAACACAGTTGTTAAATGAATCTGCTTCCCCATTGATTTTGCTGGTCAGAAGGTTGCAAAACTGGGACTTTCTAGGACCCTGCAAACGTCATAAATACATGCCCGTTGCCAAGCGTCCAAATTTGGATCATATGATCATGAGGATGCTGCAATGGACATACAATGTGAAAACCGGTCATAAGTCACTTTTTTCAGTGTCGTATCTTTGAACAGTCACTAAATGAACAGTTGTAAATGGAGCACTACCTGTACACCCTGGCTAAAAAAACACTTTTTTTTTTTAACAAACCGTAATGTACTTTGATTAATATTTTCTTGCATTAACACCCCAATTTGACTTTTCAGGATTGGCTGTTCACACAGCTATATAAAACTCCAGCTAGTGAAGCAGGAGGCTGACGGCGGAAGAGGTTAGTTAAGCTGTCTTAGTGCCTCTTGAATCTACTGTGAATTTCTGTGCTGATCGATTCTAAATATTGAATAAGGGGGTTCCATAATAACTAGAGCCCCATTGTTTTGCCTGTTAGTTCAAGTTTGCATTGCTGCTTCTTCCTTTCTTGAACTGTAAGGGCCACTGTTATCTTGAAGATCCACCGGAGAGGAATGTTTCTGCCAGCAATCAGTAAAAACAAATTCAATCCCCAGAGAGTTTTGCCTTTCCTACAAAGATGTTGCTGCTTGAATTGGGGATTTTTTTTAAAACTTGGTTTCGAGTAAGGAAGCAAAAAAGTGGGACCCATAATAAAATGCTGCTGGGTATTCCTAGCTCTTAATGCTGAGTGTTTCTTCTAGGGACTTCAGTCAACTTCTAGCATAATCAAATATCCCTCTTCCAAAAAAATTCCCAATTCTGGACTTGAGTGAACCACATCCCCTTTTTTCCTTTTTTATCCTTCCCATCACATCACCCATTGTAATCTCTTCACCTGATTTTGAAATCGTCCCAAATGTGCTTCCGATTGAGATAAGTTATCCAGGCCTCATTGTCAATCAGCATGCAGGTAGTCCTCAACTTATAACTGTTTGCTTAATGATAGTTCAAAATTATGATCTACCTGGGACTTACGACCCGGATACAAAGTTCCCACAACCCCTCCCTTGTGATCACACTTTGGGCGCTTGGCAAATGGCCAAATTTACTGTCATTTGCAGCTCCCCATAGTCACGTGATCACATTTTACGATGGTTTTGCGGTTCCGGATTTCAGCAAAACTGTGCCATAGCAAAGAATTGATTTGCTTAACAGCCCCTGCATTCGCTTAATAAACCTTGCCATTCACACTTACGACTGCAGCGTTCCCTTAATGACCACTGTACAATCAAGTTGATCACATGACTGACTCTGTTTATATCACAACTTAACGACCATAATGGAGATGCTCCATTCCGATGGTAACTTGAGGCTTCCTGTACTAAGATGTCTCATGTTTTTACCCTGAGGATAGTTCTGACAAAAAAGCTCTTTAGTATTGGTTCAGCTCATTTTATGAACCAGGCCAGGTTTGAATCTTTCAGAACCCTTGAATTATTTTAAAACTAGGAGTGAAGCTAAGATGTTGCCGCTAGATGTCACTAGAGCTGTTTCCAATAAGCATATCTGGGGGGGGGGGGGGGGGGAAGTCTCAGTATTCAGTTATATTACCTCCTTTTTGTCTGTCCGTGGAGGAGGAGAAGCAGAAAGCCTAATTAGCCAATATTGTCAATCAAGGAAGTGTTGCTATGCTGTGTTAATCAACCCTTCCTCTTCTTTCTACATAGAGTCAGGCCCCCAGTTCTTACCGCAGTATGAGACAGCAAAAACCGAAGGATCACACATAACGTCACATCGGAGGGAAGGGGCAAGGAGGGGCAGAGGGAGAAAAGATCAAACTGCTTTCCATTTCTTAACATCTCCAGTCATTTCACTCATGGGGAGCGATGCTAACACCTGGAAGAAAAGGCCAGGCTCCCTGACCATGGAGCCTGGTCTCCTGGGAATTGGCCAGTGCCTGTCATTATCTGGCATGCTGAGTGCTTTTAGCCGGCTGGGAACAGACCGTAAGCTGGAATGGTGCCATTAATTTCCAGCTGAAGATGCAGTCGCCCAGCCGCCTCCTCTCTGGTAATAGATTGCTGGCAACCCCTCCCGTGTTAGCATCAGGATATCTCTAACAGCTGCCAGAACAGCATAGGGTTCTGATCTTCCCTTTTTTTTGGGGGGGGGGGGAAGATATTTTGAAGCAAGTGACTTGATTTCCAAAGTGCATCTGAACCAGGACTAACAGATTTATTTTTCCTTATTTTTCTTTCTCTTGCCCCCCCCACTCCCCCCATCCCTGCCCTCCTACCAGACACTGCCTTTGCGCTGCAGCAGGCCCTCCACCAGTCTGTCTTCATGCCTTCCCTGTCTGCCAATCCGACCCACCGTCTCCATCTCTGCTGGGAGCAGCACTGCAAACTGCTGCCGGAGGTCTCCGGCCTCACCGCTAAGAATGTGGCCAAATGGAGCGTGGAAGAGGTAAGTTCTGCTTTTCTTCTCTCTCTCTCTCTCTCTCTCTCTCATGGGAAAGCATCCTAAACCACCCACCCACCCCCAGCCAGGGATTTTGTTCCTTGCTCTGCTTTATGGCTGTGGTTAAATTTGGGAGTGAGGGTTAAGCCAGCCAGAACTTTTAACCAGCCAGGATCTGGAATGTATGGATAGATATTGATCCTGGTGTTGCAGTGAACCCTCCCCTTTAAGCAGCTGCCCCTTTGGGGGCCTCCATTGACAATAGCTTTTGCTGTGCTTCTCTGGGCTGCTGACTCACTTTCCCTTGCCACTGGCCCTGCGCATGCTTGCGTGGCTGCGTCACAAACCATCCCTACAGTGTAACGGAGATTGCTGACACACGGGCTTGTTCTGCCAAGACTGTCATTTTATAGTGAAAGCTTATTTGGGGGCCAGGCCACACATTGTGGTATTTTCCCTTCCAGCTGGCTTTAGCTGTGCATCCTTACCTGTATGCACAGTCCATTTGTTTTTAATTTTGTTGAGGATTAGAAATGGTTGAGTGAGGGATTAAACATGGTACTGAATGGTTCTGTTGGGGAGCTATGCATAGCCAGGTGGTAGATGGAAATCCAACTTCAGTTGGATATTAAATTATGGGCAGTACCAAACCAAACATTTTGGAGCTCTTTGTTGTTGTGCTGGGGAAAGAAGGGTGAAGTTCAGGCTCACTTTTGGACCACTGAGTTGTACTTTGTAGAGGCATCATGCAAACTCCTTGGAGTGAGAACAAGGGTCCAGTTGGCCAACCTCACGTCATGCAGTTGTGCAGCACCCGTCATCCTCAACTGGCCCCACCAACATTGCTGCTGATAGGGATTAGTGAGAGTGATCGGCTCTGTGTACATAGAGACCATAAGGCTGGGGGAGGTTGGCTTGTTTTATTTTGAGAGGGTTTCTGGTGGTCTCTTCCAGCTTTGCTAACAGAACTACTTTGTACCTGGGCTCTTCTGAGTATAGACAAAACTTATCTAGTTTAATGAAGAGAAGGACGAGGGGGGACATGATAGCAGTGTTCCAATATCTCAGGGGCTGCCACAAAAAAGAGGGATCAACCTATTCTCCAAAGCGCCTGAAGGCAGGACAAGAAGCAACGGATGGAAACTAACCAAGGAGAGAAGCAACCTAGAACTAAGGAGAAACTTCCTGACAGTTAGAACAATTAACCAGTGGAACAACCTGCCTCCAGAAGCGGTGAATGCTCCAACACTAGAAGTTTTTAAGAAGAGACTGGACAGCCATTTGTCTGAAATGGTATAGGGTTTCCTGCCTGAGCAGGGGGTTGGACTAGATGACCTCCAAGGTCACTTCCAACTTTATTATTATTATTATAAATATGGAACGGTTGCTCTTGAGTTTTAAAGTAGATCTTTGCAGAGACCTGTGAGATTATTTTACAAGTGACATTCAATTTATATCTTGAAACCCTTCCACATTTAACTCATCCTATTCATGTTTATTTGAATGGTGGTCCCATTGCGTTCAATAGCTCTCACATGTATGTAAAGAACAAAACTGCATTTTTGGGCATACTTTTATTTAGATATCGAATGCATCATAATGTTACTGTCGGTCTTATTTATTAGGACTAAGCTAATCAACTTATTTTCACAATGATAAATGTTCAGCTTGTTTCTTGTCCTCTGGGCAAACGATCAATTTGTAAACCTTCATACAAATTTTCCTCTACTTCAAAGGAAATGAAAACATGGATCATTGACAGGGAAGAACATTTATTATACAAAAGGTTTTCTAAGACCACACTAATATATTGCCTTTAGCCCTGCAACACAAAATTAACTTCCACTGATTTTAAGAGAGCTCACTCTCTAAAAAGTGTCCCTGGGTTTGTAACCATTACATCACAAAATAAGATTAGTTTCTTTAGTTTTATGTTTTAGATTTCTAATATAGTAGAATCAATGTTATATATTGGCCAGAGCATAATATAGACATAGCTTGTTTTGTTACATATGAAATCAAAATTTGACTGAAATGATGTAGATTCAAAATTTGGTTTAGATTAGAATGATTCCTGTAGGGGATAACATATTTAGCCTTCTGGGGCCAATACAATACTAGCTCCATTGCTGCTGTCTGAAGTGTGTGGTCAAAATAGCTATGCAGGCTGAGCCAGACATACCGTATTTGACTAACTGTCTAGGCTCTGCCTTTGGGCCTGTCTGCCTACCTGCCACGGTTCTAACGTCCCATGTAGCTAACCTTTACATATTTCCACCAACTTCATAGTAAGTATAATACATTTTTTATTTATAAGCTGCAGAATTCTTTGGACCAAGAAAAGAAAACCCTTTATGTTTACAATATTTTGCTCAAGTTAATGAAATGGTAAAGTCGCTGGTTGTCCTTATAACATTTTTGTCTTTTATTTCTGACATTTGTCCAGGTGGCTGGCTTTGTTCAGCGTCTGCCCGGTTGCAAAGAACAGGCCTCACTCTTCCGACAAGAGGTAAATTATCTTGTTTTAGGCTGATGGAGAGTCATAAAATCATCTTGCACGAGGAATGATCTCAAGAATTGTATTGGAGACTAAAAATTGTACCAAATTAACCCAGCTTTAGTTCCAGAGAAAGTTTGTTGTTTGTATTCTGCAAACAAATTGGATCTGCCTACTCTTTTATTCCTTTCGTAGTCATTGGCAAAAGTTGCCATGTAGAATAGGGTCAATGTCCAGTTGCTTTGAACAAACAGAAACTTGTATTGGCATCTAATACCTGTTTTGTACAAAGGATTTGCTTTGGCTTTCTAGAATACCCAATTGTTTTCAGTGGACATTTAATCTTGAGTTGTATTTGAAAAGTGGGATAAAGTGATCTACTTTTGTAGAACAACCAACTTGTTTGTAAGATAGGTGCTTTTAGAATGTTACAGCTTTAAATAAGATGCTGAGTATTAAAATAGTAGATTGCTATGACCATCTACTGTTGATCAATGGTTCACTCTAAGAACCATTTAGAGTATCGATTTATATTTTTTACTCTCTACCCTCCAAGAGGAAGGTTCATCTATTATCATATTCTTAGAGAAACCAGGAATAGTCTCCCAAATTTACTGGAGAGACCTTTCATTATTCATGTAGTTAACCACTGTTCTCAACTATTCATTTCCACATGCTAGAAACAGGCTGTATATAAACAATGGTGTATCAGCCTAAAAATAGAGTGGCATCTCTGCCATGATCAATGGCTTACCCAGTTTGGAAAATCTTTTGTTTCAAGAAATTAAAACTATACCAAAATAATTTAGGAACTATTCATCTTTCAGCTCAGTGTTTACATTTGGCCTAGCATGACAATTGCAACATTATTCCGATGCCATTGAAAGATACACCAGAACAAGCCTGTAGGCTGTGGTGTCTAATCTATCTCAGTGATCCCGGAATGGATAGATCTCAGGTTTTATAGTTGACGGTGGACACCTGTAGCATTCCAAGGGGGCAAAGGTATGTGGAATGATAAAGGATGGGCACAGTTCAAATTCCAGAGGCCATGCCAAAAGGACTAGAAAATATCGTTCAAGGGTTTCATTAGATCAAGTCTATAAAAAGAAAAACCAGATGGCCAAAAAACAAGGTGCAGGTAGGACTTTATGTTTCAGAAAGGAGCCGTTTACTCAGACATGACTGTTGATGAAGAACAAGTTGCTTGTGTTTGGAATTGGTTCTGAAGCCTAGTAAACAGAAGCATCTGGCATCTGGGACAACAGGATTGGAATAAACTTAAGCACAGAGCTCCCTCTAATAGGCCCGTGGCTGACAAACAGCAGTAGAAGTGTAATAGCAGTGTAATAATTTAAGCATTCTTTGCTTCGTTGCATAGGCTTGTAGTGGAGCATTGCAGAAAACATGTAACATTTCTAGCCAAGCATAGCTATTGTCCATGATTATCACTCAGTAATATAGAAAAATTGAGAAGGTAGGCATTTGTGGGATAAGCAGCTATAATAACAAATCAAATGCTATTAGTACAAAGCTGGACTTAATCTGCAAAATATTTTGCTATCTGGAATTGAACCCATAGGGGGACTCAGACATAAATTAATAAAAGTGGGGAAGAGTTTATAAGAAGGAAACAGGTGTGCGTATGTAGAACCAGATCCTGAACATCAGGTTTCACAAAGCAAAAATATGGTTTATAGGACACACCTCATTCTACACCTTATATGAAGTAGATGCAGTTTTCATCAGCCTATTAAAAATGTTGGACTGAAATGAAATCTATTTTAAGAAAGAGATTTGGCTTGGACTATGATGTAAATGACAGAACTGCTGAACTCTGCTATAATAGCCCATTAGAAGCAATGGAGCTGCCCAGACATGTTTAAATAAATAACTTTAGGCAACGCAGGTAGTGGTGCTTTCAGTTTAATTTTTATTTTTATTTCCTAAATGACAACAGTGGAAGGAAAAACAATTTGTGAAAATGATAAAAGGAATCCAGAGGGATTGGACAAAATTGCTAGTGAGGTCTAGCCAGAGAATGAGGTTTATATATGAAGTCAGATTCTGAAATAGTGTCTCTAAATAGCAGGGCTTGATAGTCAGGTTGAAAAGAAATTGAAAGGTGAACTTTCTACAATATTAGCTCTTCTTCTTCTTGTGCCATATCCGTTATCGGACGTTGGCGATCATGTTGGCGATCCTGTTTTTATCAGCAGCCGCACAAAAAAGTGCTGCTGAGTTTTGTTCAAACCAGTCCCTTAGATTTTGAAGCCATGATGTTCTTCTTCTGCCTGGACCTTGTTTGCCTTCAATCTTTCCCTGGAGGTTTAAATGGAGTATGCCGTATTTTTCTGGGTGTCGCATCACATGTCCGAAGTATTCTAACTTTCGTTTTTTAATTGTTTTGATGATTTCCCATGGCTTTCCCAGGCGGCTTATCACCTCCTCATTTCTGATCTTGTCAACCCAGCTTATACGTAACAGCCGCCTGTAAATCCACATTTCAAATGCTTCTAGTCCAGTGGTGGCGAACCTATGGCACGTGTGCCAGAGGCGGCACTCAGAGCCCTCCCTGTGGGCACATGCGCCATGCCCCGGAGATGGCAACTGTCCCTCTTCAATCAGCTGCCTGCTAACTCGCCGAGGTCCCATGTGGCCGGATGCATCCCAGCACGGCTGGTTTTCCTCCCCTCCGTCCCATCCCTCTTGGCCTCGCATGCTCTCATTTTCCCGGGTAATGGGAAAATGCATCGCCTCCTCAGCTGTTGGCCGGGCATCCAGCTCAGAGGCGGCTTCTTTGAACTGGTGGCGGGCTGCAGAGCCCCAGAGTGCGCCGGTCGAGGGACCGGCAGGCTGTGGCTGCTGACGGACACCGTCGGCCCCCATGCGCTCGCTGGCCTCTGTGTGCAGGGGCCAATGGTGTCAGGCAGCAGCCACCCCAGCCCCTGCCTCACCTTGCCCCATGGCAATGGCACCCCCGCCCTGCCTTGTCTCACCCCGCAGGACGAGCCTCCTGCCTACCGCCCCACCTGCCAGAGACCCCCTGGATCTCCCCCAACCCTGCCCACCCCCACAGGCATCCCTCCCCACAAGCAACCAAACTCAGAGAGCACCCAGGACCCCTCATTTCAACCCTGAGCTAGAAATATTCTTCATTGATATATTTTTCGGTTTTCATCTAAATGCCACAGAAGTAGCATCTTGTTCTTTTCCTCTAACATGGTTGTAATTTGGTTTTCTAGAAGGCCAGGTTCCAAATGAAATGTACTTCGTTTATAACCAAGATCACCAAGTTTTCGAATACCAACAATTTACTTTTCCTATACTTTTTTAAAAGCAACTCTGGAGAGTTTTCTCCATGCTCTTGATGTTTGAAGGGTTATGGCTTTCTATCTCCATTCTGCTGGTTCCTTTAATAAGAAACTCTGCTCATTCCATTACTATTTGGGTCAAGGCAAATTACATAATTTCTCCTTAATATTTTGCTAAATGGGTCACAGCCCTTACTAGGCTATGTTATAATCTAATTAAGCAGTCATGCCTTGTGGGTAATCAGAGTCATTTGGTAAAGACCATGACCCCTTCATGGCCACATTGAAAAATCTGTTGTCCTCAAGTCAACTGATTTTTCATCTGGTTGATGTCTTTGCCGCTCTTTCATTTCAAATAAATAACTACACAGGGCCACAGTTAAGATAAGATAAGATAAGATAAGATAAGATAAGATAACCTTTATTGTCATTTTTTTACTGGGCACAATGGCACACATCAAAAAATGAAATTTAGTTGCCTGCTCTCAAAGTGAAACACATACATGACACACACCTAAAACATACTATATACAACATATGTATAGACCCACATCCCTACATAAAGAGTTGCTATATCATAGTTTTTTGGCCAACTAACCATCCTCTGCACTCCTTAAGCTCCGTGATCATTTATCATGATTAGGATCTGCAGGAGTGTTCAGAACTGAGAGAAATTTAGGTGTTAGCATTAAACAGTAGATAACGTGTGTTTTGGAGTGGAAGGGCTCTCACAAAAATCATAGAATCTGGGGATATCCAAATAGCCTATTGCACTAGCATGGACCCCTTAGATATGAATTTCATGGCTAATCTCTTAATGAACCTGTTACAGCTAAGGAACTAGCTATTTTTCTGCTGCCTTATTATTGTTAATTCAGTCCATTGCCACCAATATGGGTCATAATGTAACGGTTAGGATCAGATTTTAAAAGGTAAATGTTTCCCTGTCAGTCAGGGAAGGTGGGGTGGGGTGCTCATCTCTGTTTCTTGGCCGAGGGAACCAGCATTGTCTGAAGACATTTTCCATGGTCATGTGGCTGGCATGACTATACGCCAAAGGCACATGGAACACTGTTAGCTTCCCACTGAAGTGGTACCCATTAATCTATTTGCATTTGCATCTTTTGAACTGCTAGGTGGGCAGGAGCTGGGACAAGGGATTGGAGCTCATCTCGTTACACAGAGCTCGGGTCTCAAACCAGGCTGTCAGCTCTCCAGTGTCTTTAACTGGACAAGCTCAGTGTCTTTTAACAGCTGGATCAAATTATCCTTCATAAAAGTTCTAGTGTAATCTTGGGAATGTAAAAAGAAAACTATGAAAAGGTATTCTGTAATCACAATTTCTGTGAGAAACAGCCTTATCCTAACCAAGGTAGTTCTAGAATTGGTATTAATCAGCACAAATGGTATAATACAGTAAGCCTATGGTTGAGCAGTTAGATGGTAGTGGTTAGGAAGTGAGTTGTTAAGTTGTTAAGTTTTACATGGGAATATAATGATAAGAGTTCAGACAGATGTGGACAATGTTGAGGGTTTGAGGCACATGCAGGAAAAGGAAATGGGAAGGAAATGTAAATGTTGGTGAAATAGGCCTAAAACTAACCAGAGGAATCCTAGTCATGGTGATTAAGAGCTTTGAGTACCTGGACCTACCACAGCAAGAGGCAGAGATCCCAGGCTCCCAGTTTGTCAATCTAAAGCCATTTGGGGGTCTGCAGTTTTATTTTCTGATTGTTCCTTTTACATTTTAGTGCTCTGTGTTTTAACATTTTTTATAGATTTATACTTTAAGGCTATAAACTGCAGGAAGTTCACGTAGTTTATAATGGACTTCATAATTATGGACTATATTGCATTATTTATAATATAATTATAAATACAACCAACCAGTCAGTGGATTATGAGAAATAATGAGCTTTCCCAAAATAGAAATTGCAGGCTGGCAGGACATATTCTGTCAAGCAAACAAATCAGATAACCATGAGGTGGCAGCGAAAATATAGTTTTCTGTGTGCTTTTGCTGCCATTTAGTGGTCATTTTGATTTTGCAGCCTCAGACTGGAAGCTCCATTAAAGCCATTAGCACAATGGTCATTATTTAATCAAGAATTAAGGTTTCTTAAAAATCCTGGTTCAAAGTCATGGCTCAGCATGATATGTGTACCCAGCCACAAAGTATGAATAAGATATATATTTAAAGGAAAGGATCTGAAGAAGAGAGGCAAGATAGTTTATCATGCTATATTCCTATCCGTTTTTCCCCCCAGATTAATTCCTAAAACTGCAAACTTAACCACTCTTAAAGTGATGAATTTGTCCATATAATTTAAGTAGAAGTTAGCCCAGCAGTTTAGCCAAAAAAAGGTCTGGGTAAAATTTTGCTTTAAAGAATGCATTATTTTTCTCCTACAGTAATGCTATATATCAAAACAAGAGAGACAAAATTAGTTAACATCACAGGAAGGAGATATAATCCAAGCAACATGTTCTGGAATTTTTAGAGATTGTACAAACATTATCTGTCGTGATGGCCTTAACCTAAAGCTTCTTGGCAATTATGCATAGCTAATGCTAATCAACTTTGTGTAAGTGCTAATTGTGGTCATTTGGGCAGCATGTGTAACATTATCAGAATGATTTTTGAGCCCTTCGCGATGTGGATTGTTTCTGCCTAGGATTACTTTCCTACTTAACTCTGTCAGACGAAACAAGCAAATCAAAAGACTTCTATATTTTCTACCAAGAATCCTGTAATCCATTTATGCAAAGGGGTTATCATCAAAGAATTGAAATACATTTGAGGATATTAATGTGGAAAGGGAAGATATTAAAAGATGCAAGTGGCTTCATATGTTACTCTAAACATAGAATGTTTACCATCCTTAGTGATTCAGTTCATTTTTTAAAATATCTTCCCAAGTTAGGGCTTATTGTAATATATGAACCAGGCAATCATAACTACCAATTGTCGTTCTTGATGTCCTTCACTTGCTGTTAACTTTAAGGATGCAGGAGCTGGGTTCCCTTAGTCAACACACTAATTCCCTTGTTCTTTTTTTCCCATTCTGCAGCAAATTGACGGTGAAGCCTTTCTTCTCCTGAATCAGTCAGACATCGTTAAAATCCTTAGCATCAAACTGGGGCCCGCACTGAAAATATATAATGCAATCCTCATGTTTAAGACAGCAGAAGAAGACTGATGGAGAAATTTCCCCTGGGCCAGACTGGATCAGGGGGACAGAGCTGTGAATGACCTCCAAGTGCAGCTCAACAGCAAAGCGCCCAGTCTCCTGTTTGTTCCTAAAGACTGAGTTGATTGGAAACTTGGAAAGAAAGTGGCCAGATCATATTTCACACAGTTGTGGATAGAGAATACTGAAAGCGTTCTGAAATTCAGTCCGGTTGGCAGCTTGGAACGGATGCGATGGCTTCCCTTCTAGGAAGAGATGTTTATTTATTTTTTTCTAATTGAATTTGGATATGGTTATATTGATCTTTTGTAAAGATCTTGATGATGCCTCTAGTTATAAGAGGAATCCTGAGTATTTCTATTGATGGGAAGCTAAGTTCAAACAAACTCACTTACCTATTGTAGTGCCTAACAGAGAGTCCGGCTCACCATTGGTGTGCTTCTAAACTTTACAACTTTGGGTTTAAGAGAGTAAGGGAAGAGTGAGATATTTCAAAGCAGTGATATTTCAAAGGACTCATCAAAGTCCTTTGTTTGTAGCCAGTTAGTTTTAAACCTTGTCCTTGTATCTTGTTTAGCTATTTAAATATTGGGAATTAATATTTGATGAATTGGAGAAATGAGTTCCATCTCCAAGTACATGAATTTTCAGGTTATTATGCCTGTTTTGCACACTGCACTATTTCAGAGTTCAAAATATTAAATTAAAACTGTTTAATGAAGACCACTGGATATGGTTCCACTGGAAGGTAGACCAACTATTTAGGTATAGGATCAGAGTAACAAAACTATGAGACTATGTGTTTTGTTTAGTTTAGTTTTTTTTTTTAAGTTTCTATCTTCCTGCAGGTCAGTGCAAGGTAGAGTGAGATATATAAAGAG
Organism: Azemiops feae; assembly: GCA_023970755.1. Lineage (NCBI taxonomy): Eukaryota > Metazoa > Chordata > Lepidosauria > Squamata > Viperidae > Azemiops > Azemiops feae. The sequence goes on along the minus strand of JALGBA010001046.1, from coordinate 407,978 downwards.
GCACATCCAGCTTTGTCATGATACGTATTTCTGGCAAGATTAATGGGAGGTTTTGTAAAACGAGTACTAACAGTCTTTATTTCTTTGTTGTTGAAAGTACTATTGTTTTACGAACAGGTATATTAGCTTGAACATATTCTCATTTTAAGTCAGAAAGAGCTAAGCATACCAGCCACAGAGCATTGCCTGTCATTTCAATTGGGCTTTTGTCATAGTTTCTCAGGTCTTGCTGAAATATAAAATGTATTCCACCTGCATAGCAGTAGGGCCAGTTGTCCTAAGCCTAATCCCTTCGTATTTGTCCTTCCGATGACCTATGGTCCTAACGAAGCATTAGTGCCACATTTTCTCAGTCTTGAGAACAAAATCCAAATATTTTATTCTGCAAGAGCAGGGTCTCTAAACTTGGCAACTTGAAGACTTCCAACTCCCAGAATTCCCTAGCCATCCATACTGGATGGAATACATTTTATATTTCATGCTGGCTGGGGAATTCTGGGAATTGAAGTCCACAAGTCTTCAAGTGGCCAAGTTTGGAGATCCCTGTGCTAGAGGATACTCTATGGGAGATTTTGATAGAGAAGAGCCATTTGGTTGGATGAGAAAATGAAAACTGAAACATAAGGCTTCAACAGAACATGGAAATGGACCAATCTGGCAGAAGTCTTCCGTGGTCTTCTAAAAGGACACCATAATTTTGAAAACTGATTTGTTTATAATGATGTTAGTCTTGTGCAAGTGATGACTGAGTAAGTATCCTTTACATCTAACACTATACAGATATTTCTTTTCACTAACCACCTAAGCATAACTTGGGAACAAGGCATTCTTTGTTACTGGCACATAACCTGCTCTTCCTATGATACGTACATTGATTGACCTGGTGTTTTGCAAGCAAGAATTCTTGAACTAATCAAATGAGGTCTTTTATTTATTTTATATGATGCCACTTCTTGGTTGGGTGAACGTCAGTCTCAAAAAGGTTTTGGGGAGCATAAAAATGATGGCGTTCTACTGTAAGTGTCACTCATCCCTTTCTAAAGCATGAGCTAACAAGGGATGCATGTTTTCCGGTGTGTTAGTGGCAGTGCACTTTTGGTAATTTGTCGTTGGCTTTACAAGTGAATATGAAACCAGCCTTATAAATGAATTTGAGAGAAAACAGGAATGATGTTGGCATTTGAGTTACAGCCTCTTCACAGCTATCTCTGCTTCTGATTTTCCAAATTTGTAAGACTCCCTCCCTAAAATCAAGGTGACACAAAAATGTGTAACTATTGCACAACCCAGGCTGCTGAATCTGAACAATATTGAATAAATCTGCAGTGGCAATATGTCTCGTAACTTTCTATTTATATATAAATCATTAAAGAATATGAGCCTTACCTACACCCATCACTTAAGGACAAGGATAGAGAGGCTGAACAAGAAGATGCTGATATACCATAGAGCAATATTCCTCAACCTTGGCAGCTTTAAGATGCTGGCTGGGGAATCCTGGGAGTTGAAGTCCATACATCTTAAAGTTGCTGAGGTTGAGAAATACTGCCCTAGACAAATGCATTGAACAGTAGCCCTATATAGCTTCTCTTCTACTGGAACATTAAAAAAAAACAGTGTTAAAGTGATGTGAGAGAAGAATTGTAGAAGGTATTCCTTTTAATATTCTCTAGCCATATTTATTTAAAAAAACCAAATGTTTAAGAATGTTATGTCTTTCAGAATTTTTTTACAAAGCGGTATTTTTTTTAAAAGAACCGTCATAAGTGAGTTTCTTTTCTCTAAACTGACTTCTAGGATAGTTTTGCTAATTAGGTTTTTAAATGTAGGAATACTCTAATGGTTGCTTGTGGCTATGTGAGATTAAAATATGGTTGCTAACAAAACAGATTATCAAGCTTCTCCTATCCTTCTTGTAGCAAGTGGTCAATGGAAGGGTTAGTATTTGAGGAAACACACCAAAAAAGGTCGGTTGACTTGATCGGTTGCTATCCCCAGGGGTTTACATTTAAATCAGCATATACCCAGCCATGTGCAATGTTACTTCAGTTCCACTGGAGTTAATTCTGCCTTGAGGACATCTAAGCCTGATTGCCTATTTAGTCCACTAAGGGGGAAAAAAACTAGAAAGAAAGAGCATCTGCAAAAACAGTAGTGAGCTTGCTTCCTAGACCTGGAACTCCCAGAATCCACGCTCCAGATTCTGCTGTAGTAGTCAAGCCAAGGTTCCTGTTACCACCTGACCAATGGGAAGGGTTGGGGGTAGTGATGGAACAATGAAGATTGGTTGGTCTCTCCTGGCACAAGAGCTCCTGGGGTAGGAGTCATTTCCTAGAGAGGAATCTGAAGCATGCAGACCATATGCTGTTTGCAGCCTTCCAAATGACACCCCACAGCAAGACTATTTATTTATTTAGTTTTATCTCACTTTTATTATTTTTACAAGCAACCCAAGACAATGAACATATCCAATACACTTTTCTCCTCCTATTTTCCCCACAACAACAACCCTCTGAGGTGGGTTGGGCTGAGAGAAAGTGACCCAAGATCACCCAGCTGGCTTTCATGACTAAGGCGGGACTTGAACTCACGGTCTCCTGCTTTCTAGCCTGGTGCCTTAACCACTAGACTAGACCAAACTGGGTGTCTATATACTATATAATAATACTTTGCAGGGCAAGAATGAGGCTTCACAAATGAGAAATAGAAAGCAGAAAGGAAGAATTGCCGTGTGCTACAACATAAAAGGAAAAACAAAATATTTAGGCAGCCTTTGGTGGGATGAGTTTCCTAGGTTATCTCAGAGAATATATTACTCCTCAACCTGGTAATAAAACTAAATATTGGTGTTCTGCTTAATGTAAAATGTGTCCTACAGATTGAAACCAGTCCATTTCTTGGTGTTCCAGTCTACAGCTAATGCACAAACACACTGTCTAAAATGAAAGGAGTCATCCGGTTCCATCATAGAAGTAGCAGTTTCCCAGTACAGCATTTTGTTTTAATTCAATATATTTATCTTTAAAAGCACACCAGGATTGACTTGAGTTTCTATTCGATAAAAGTTTTGTATCAGTGGAAGAAGATTGCAATGTCACAGCCTTTGGACTAATGAATTAGTCCTTGTGAAGATCCTTGTCCTCTAGAGAAAATGAATGGAGACTTTTATTTTTCCCCAAATGATGTTGTGGTTTTTTTTTGCATGATGGAGAGTTCTGGAGAACTTGAAAGCCTAAAACCGTGTTTGGGTGACATTTTGGCCAGTTATAATAAAATTATTCCTATATATGGAGTGGGTGGGAAAGAGCTTAAGATCTTGACTTATTCTGGATTCTCCCATGTGCCAACACGCACTTTTTGTGTGTGATGCATATATAGTAAAACTTTATTCCTACTGCATTTACACAACATCAATCTTCTGCAAAGGCTTAGATGTTTCTGCTTGTCTAGCATTTCTATCTGTATTGAGACTGCAAGTGAAGGACATAGAAAAGGGGATAAGAAAGCTTTTAAAAAAAGTTGACTATTGGACTTTGATTTACTTGCAACATGCAGAAGTGTGAAAAAGGGTCATAAGTCACTTTTTTCAGTGCCGTCATAACTTTGAATGGTCGCTAAATGAATGGTTGTAAGTCGAGGACTACCTGTAGCTACTTTTCTTTCTTACGCATTAGCTCTGACACTTTGGACTCGGTTAAAGGCTTCCTGTTCTCAAATGAGAGAAACAAGAAGAAATCTCCATTCCGAATGCATTACGTTCCAAATTTAGATTCACCCTCCCCTCCGATTTCCTCTCAGCAAGGAGCCCTGATTAAAATTTTCTGTTCTATCAGAAACTATCATTGACATCATCTGACATTCGTAAATTTCAGCTCTGGGAGATGCTTCGTATCAAGCAGTAGCCGAAAACATTATAGGAAAAGTTTTTAAAGGAGAGAAAGAAAAAAAAAACAGCCCGAGGGAGAAGCGAGCTGGCCGTGAGACTTCAGCTATGCTCCTTCCGTGCCCGGGGGAAGAGATCTCATCTAGAAAAAGCTTTAAGTGTTTGACAGTCTCTTCACTATGTGATGATGAGCGAGTCCATTTCTGAAATGTCCTATTACTTCAATTTGAGATACATGCAGAACAAGAAGCAGCTGTCAGAGGGAGTTTGGGTTCCAGTGCCGGACATCGGCTTGCTCTTTTCCTGCCCTGAAAAGTGGACCTTGGAAACGTGTCCCTGTTCTGTGCCCTGAGGCCTGCTCAGGAGAGGCAGAGGTGGCGGTTCCTTTGCAAGGGCCAGCTTTGACTGGCCTTGCTCTAGCAACTGCTGCCAGGCTTCCTGCCTGGGGTGTCCTTGATCTCCTTTGTCCCTGAAACAGGACCATGTTCTTCTTGCGAGGAGCAGCAGGGCCTGGGGAAGTGGTCAGCGTCAGGCTCAATTCTTACCACTCCCGGTCAGCCACTGCTCCAGATTGATGGAGGGCTGCTGCTTCTGCTAACTTGTATAGTTCTTTTAATTAAGGGGTTCAGTCTCTTCGGAAGTATCCCAGATCGGAGTCTTAACTCAATGCACGTCAGCTGTATTTTCGTAAAGGTAGTCCTCGACTTGCAACAGTTCATTATTTAGTGACCGTTCGAAGTCACAACGGCACTGGAAAAAAAGTGACCTAATGACTGTTTTTCACACGTATGACCGTTGCAGCATCCCCATTTGATCATGTGATCAAAATTCAGACCGGCTTGGCAACTGGTTCGTATTTATGCCAATTGCAATCGCCGGGTTTATGTGATCAGCTTCTGACTGGCAAGGTCAATGGGGAAGCCAGATTTATTTAACAACCGTGTTATTAATTAGCCTCTGCAATGATTCATTTAACAACTGTAGCAAGAAAAGTCGAAAATGGGGCAAAACCCACTTAACAACTGTCTCACTTAGCAACAGAAATGTTGGCCTCAATTGTGGTCATAAGTTGAGGACTGCTTCTAATGAATCCCTAACACTCCAGATCAGCCACTGCCCCAGACTGATGAGGGTTGCTGCTTCTGCTAACTTGTATATAGTCCTCCTAATTAAGGAGTTTAGTCTCTTCTCCACCCAGACTGGATGTCTAACTCAGTGCACATAAGCTGTATTCTTATACAGATCCTTCTCCTATGTCCAGTCCAACCTGCTTCCCGGTAGTCAGAATTTTCCTTGTGCAGTTCGCTCCCTTTCAAATCTGTAAAAAAGCACATCGGTCAAACATTTTTGTCCAAAATGGGATATTGGCCAGTATTACAGGTTGTCCTTGATTTGAGCCCAAAATTTCCATTGCTAAGCAACACAGTTGTTAAATGAGTCATACCACATTTTACAACCTTTTTTGCCATGCTTGTTAAACAGTCACTGAAGTTGTTAAGTGAATCATGCAGTCGTTACATAAATCCGTCTCTCTCTCTCTCTCTCTCTCTCTCTCTCTCTCTCTCTCTCTCTCTCTCTCTCTCTCTCTCTCTCTCTCTCTCTCTCTCTCTCTCTCTCTCACACACACACACACACACACACACACACACACAGTGACTTTGCTTATCAGAAGCTCCCTAAGAAAGTTGCAAATGACAATTTCACAACTCTGGGATGCTGCAATCATTGCAAATACTTGTGCTTGTGGGAATGCTGCAATGGTCATAACTGTGAACATTGGTCCCAAGTCATTTTTTTCCAGTGCCGTTGTAACTTTGAACAGTCATTAAATGAATAGTTGTAAGTCAAGGACTACCTATAATTCAGGACTGCCTGGTGTTTTTTTTTTTTTTTTTGCAGAGCCAAGAGTCCTACTTGATCTTTGAGGGATTTGCTGGGATCTACAATCTCAATAATGGGAAGGTCTGGCAAAGAACAAACCCCACATTTAATTTTGATTTTTCTAAAATTAATTAAAGTTAAGGGTTTAATTCAACAGTTCTGTGGCAACTTTGGGGGCGGGGTTAAGAGATTACCGTTAAGAGATTAGTTTCAATTAATTGTATTGTCTCTTGTACATTGATTATTGTAATTATTCTCAATTTTACCATCTACAGAATGCTTGCAAACCTTTCACAGCAACACAATGATTTAAACTAGGAAATGAATAAGAAAGGCAGGATTTGCCAATTGGTAGTCAACAGCTGGTTTGGGAAAAATTGTACATTTTTTTTCTTTTTAATTATAGGTCTGTTTAGAGCAGTATGGGACTGTAAATTCCCAAGGAACTGATGTTGGATAAAAGGATAATTTACATTTCCAATAAGAGAAGAAGCTTGGCTTTGGATCAAAACATTGCAAAGCTCAATATTATCAATTTGATGGTGAAGCTTTTTTTTTTTTAAAGTGCACAGGCAATTTTATATTTCCCTTATAAAATTTAGATGAGAGCATTATGTAAGTAGCACAGGGAATTGTTTCTTTCCCCATCATTATAATTTCCTTTACTACTGCAGCAATATTATTATCTTGAAGTAAATCAGGGAAGTTTTCCATTCAGCTATTGCTTTTTTGAACGCTAAATTTTGGTTATGGAACAGAATGCTAATTATAAATCTTTAAATGTTTTGTTTTTACTGAAGTAAGTACATCGAGAAGCTCTGAGCATTTTGTCAATAGTTTCTTTTTTTTTAGTCCAAATTATAAAGAGCTGAGTGCCCTATCCAGATCATTCTTCATATGCTGAATCCTAGAATTCTCAACGTTTGATAAAAGAGAATATTTGTAACTCAGGGTTGAAATGAGGGGTCCTTGGTACTCTCTGAGCTTGGTGGATTGCTTGCAGACATTTCATTACCCAACTAGGTAACATCATCAGTGCTTGTACTGATAATGTTACCTAATTTGGGTAATGAAACATCTGCAAGAAAACCACCAAGCTCAGAGAGCACCAAGGATCTCTCAATTCAACCCTGAGCTAGAAATATTCTCCTTTATTGATATTGATATTGATACTTCGTTTATAACCAAGATCACCAAGTTTTTGAATACCAACAATCTCCAGAAGATTTGAAAACAGATCACACAACAAAGTGATTGGGATTTTGAGATGTTTGGAATTTTTTACAAATATATAAATAAAGTGTTAAGAAAGGCACAGGTGACCAAAGCCCATAGGTAGATTTTAGAAATCCAAAATCAGCTCTTTGTGTTTCGTTGACTGTCACTATGCTCAAGTTAAATCTAGCGCTTCAGTTCCTGAATTCCATTACCATCATAACAGTGGTGGGATTCAAATAAGTGAACAACCGGTTATCTGTGTGGATGCTGCTTCCGGAAGTCCATTCTGGGCCTGGGCAACAAAAAAATTAGCTACCGGTTCTGCCGAAGTGGTACGAACTGGCTGAATCCCACCACTGCATCATAGCCATTGAGGAAAATCCTGTAACTTGAAATCTGATCTCTGGAAGATGTCTAGCTCATAGTTTGCAATATAATTTGGCCTAGTGGTTAAGGTGCTTGGCCTAGAAACCAGGAGACTGTGGGTTCTAATCCTGCCTCAGCCATGAAAGCCAACTGGGTGACTTTGAGCCAGTTCTCTCTCAGCCCAACCCACCTCACAGGGTTGTTGTCGTGGAGAGAATAGGAGGAGGTTACTTAAAAGTAATAAAGGCAGGATAAAAATCTAATAAATAAATAGAAGTGTATTAGCTTATAGGAAGGACACAGCACCTGTAGCTTTCCAGATGCTTTGACTGTTAATTGGCATAATTCTTGGCTATAATCACATTGAGTATGCTGTAGCTGATTGAATTTGCACTCAGTTGTTAGCCTCTGGAAGATAAACCTAATCCATAGAATTTGAGATTGAGAAAAAAAAATACAATTATGGATGTAAATTGGATCCAAAACCAAATGTTCACATAATTACAGGTTTCTAGCCATTCTTCATTGCATTCAACAGAAAGGGGATAGATATATGTACAATAAAAACAAGCACACGCACCCCATGGATTTATGCACATAATTTCGCATCCAACAAACGGAGCAAGGCACAAATTTCCCTCCATTTGTAGATATTTGGCAAAGGGCTTTGTCCTTTCATACTCAAAGTCATATTCCTAGCCAGAATCACCACTGTAAATTGAAAACACTATTAGGAAAACCCTGAAATCCAAACAGGTAAAAATATAGCCTGGAGCTTAAGTTGCCTAGACAAGTTGTTTGCATTTGTTGTAAAATATTTCCCTCAAGAATGCAAAGCACACATAATTACATTACTGGTTTTTTTTCCACAACACCACAATGCTGACATAATTATATCCCTTTTTTTTCCCTTTTCCTTTTTTTTAAACCTACTATATAATTGAAACCATGTCAGGGAAAGCAGGATCCTTCTCTATTATGCAAACAGCCAAAGAGATCTCACTCCCCCAGGAAGCAGCTTTCATGTTCTACAACATTCAAAAGTTTGTTCCTCCACCTACCTGACTTTGGGAGAAGGTATTGGGTGCACTTAAGATATCAGTGTTGTAGGGTCCTTGGTGCTCTCTGAGCTTGGTGGTTTTCTTGCAGACGTTTCATTACCCAACTAACACTGATGAGGTTATCTAGTTGGGTAATGAAACATCTGCAAGAAAACCAACAAGCTCAGAGAGCACCAAGGACCCCACAGTTCAACCCGCATCTACAAATATTCTCTCCTATTGATATCATTCTTGTGCCATCCAAGACCCATGTTTGCCTTTTGCCAGGGTGCACAATACCTTGGCTCAGTCTTGTCCCATGTCCTGGTTTAGTCCTCCCTCTTCCCAGGGAAGCTGTTTAATTGCAATAGCACTTAGATTTATATAACGCTTCATAGTGCTTTACAGCCCTCTCTAAGCAGTTTACAGAGTCAGCCTATTGCCCCCCAACAATCTGGGTCCTCATTTTATCAACCTCAGAAGGATGGGTGGCTGAGTCAACCTTGAGCCGGTGAGGATCAAACCCCTGGCAGCCAGCAGAATTAGCCTGCAATACTGCATTCTAACCATTGCGCCACTACAGTTTAAGCATTGCAGATAAGCATAGGGAGGGATTGCCCCAAAGGAATATAATGTATAGTTTAAGAAGATAGCAGAATTTTCTGGTGCAACACATTGCTCCATCTTTCATCTTCCTATTCTGGTACAATGCAGAGCAAGATCACCACTAGTGAAAGACTTACATTTCCAATCCTCTCAAACATTTGCATCAGAACAGGTGCAAATATTGGACAAGAGAGATGGTAAGCTCTCTAAAACTCTGGGCTGTCTTACCAACTCCAGATATCTTGGCAAAGACCAACAGCATCTAGGGTGAAGGTATAATCCCCTCTTACCTAGGAATTATACATCTTCTATGACAAGCTGCAGTTCCCTGCTAGGGATTTTTGTTGCGTTTTCCCCATCGGTAGATCCCTTTTAGCTAGAAATCCCACGGCTTAAAAGTAGAACGTTTTGTACGCATGTTATTGATCCGCCATAAGAGATGGATGAGTAATAAAAAAAAATGCAGCAGAAAAGGCTCTCCTCCCCCCCCCCATCCCCAAGACCGTGTCCTCATTTGGTATCCTTTGCACATAATGCTTACCTGTAAATCTTGCCTTGACCCACTTTTGTTCCAGTCTAATAAGTTTTCCCTTTCTCTTTTGCTTGGCAATTGGCACATGCTGGTTTTTAATGCCCTGGTCTCCATTGGATTCTGTACGGTTCATTTAAGCAGGGATTGTGGTTGCCTTCCCATCACTTGCTCTCTGATCCATCCACAGCTGGAGAGCCTTCCATCCAGGGCTGAAATGGCAGAGTGCGAAGTTGCTGTCTTGATTGATTATGTACTATCAAGTCATTTTCAATTCCTAGAGAACACACAGACAGACTTTCTCCACAATGATATGCCTCTAAACCTGTTCTTTCAAGTCTCCCAATGGGGCACTCATCACCACCATAACCAATTTCATCCGGCTTGCTTCTGATGATCATCATCTTTTCCTTCCTCTTTCTCAGAATTACAGCTTTCTCTGGAGATCTGAGTCTTCACATAATAGGTCTAAACTGGGATAATTTGAGCCTGTTCATTTGTGCTTTGAGTGAGAACTCTGGATTAATTTGTTCAATGATCCATCCATTGTTTTCTTGGCTGTCCTAAGCATGGTGTTCTGAGGAATGAAAATGATTGGGGGCTGGAGCCTGGAGGCTAAAACATAGGAAGAATGGTTATGGGAACTGGGTCTGTCTAGTCTAGTGAAAAGAAGGACTGAGGGGGACATGACAGCTGTGTTCCAATATTTGAGGGGCTCCTACAAAGATGAGGAGTTCAAACTCTTTTCCAAAGCACCAAAAAGCAAGACAAGAAACAATGGTTGGAAACTAACAAAGGAGAGAAGCAACCTAGAACTAAGGAGAAATTTCCTAACAGTTAACCAATGGAATAGCTTGCCTTCAGAAGTTGTGGGTGTTCCATCACTGAAGGCTTTCAAAAAGAGACTGGACAACCATTTGTCTGAAATAATATAGGGTCTCGTGCTGAAGCAGGGAGTTGGACTAGAAGACTCCTGAGGTCTTTTCCAACTCTTTTATTCTCTGTTCTATGAATCTTCTCCAACTCCATAGTTCAAAGGCATCAATCCTCTTCCTATTCTGCTTCTTTAAAGTCCAACTTTCACTTCCATTGAGGGTCACAGGGAGGACCATAGCTTGCATGATTGTGATCTTTGTAGGTACAGACCTATTATGGCATTTTGCTATCCACTACCTGAAAAAAAATAACCATCCTGGAAGAAGGCATTGGTAAACCATTTTTGTGTTTTTACCAAGAGAATTACAATACTGGGTCCATTAATTCATTGGGAATTAAGCTTGACTCAGAGTAGACTTTATTTCTTATATATTGCCAGAAATCACACATCACATTCATCCATTACTATATGTGGCTTAGTCAGTTTTGGTTTAATATGTTGCGCAAACAGTCAGGTCTGAAAGTCCAGGACCATGCATGAAGTTCCAATTAAAGTGATGTGTTATTACTTTTGCCTATGCATAGCAATCTACTCAACTGTTAGCACTATTTTGGTGCTAGATAAGGGTCAATGGAATTCAAGAGGGATTGGACTTGGTCCATTTATGGCCATGTAGAGACTCTAGGCAGATTCCTCTTTTGACTCCACTTCCAGGTTCTGCCACTCCTTCTACCCGAACACAGCCATTGCAGCTTATAAACCATGATTACCGTTTAGTGGAACTTCATGGAACTCAGCTTATTCCACAGCTCACAATAAAGAAAACCTTTGTTCAATGTGGTGCACCATGCAATCATTGTAACAATAGCTGTCAAAGACCTTCTGGAAGGCTTTAGTCATGAATCTTTACACAACCTGGACATCTTAGAGATTGTGCATAGGTGGCTCCTACCCATTATGCCTCATTGCTCACCATGCAGCTGATGAACCCTTTCAAATAGTTCCAGGGGGAAAATCTGGAATATTTCATTTCTACCTCCATTCCAGATGGTAAATCTGTATCAATCCATCTGGAAACTTTGTACTAAGAGATGCCCTCAGTGTGTTTCTATAACCCTATTCAAGGTGAACGCCAAGATTGTCAGTCTTCCACCATCCACCTGCGTTTGCAAAGAGAATCCATAGATCCTGCTGGGGAATTAGGCAGTGAGTAACATGAATTAGTAAAGCCATTTATTAAGACCACACATATGCAGCTCATTAGCCAACTCAAGGTGCTGCACATGGCAATGGGGGAATTTCAAACTGTACAAGCAGCTCAAAACTGCTGCCATGTGGGTCCACTTTTCCTTTGGAGGTTGCCTTGCCTGAAGGATTTGGGCACATCTCCAAGTAGTGGCTAGAGATGGGGGCTGGAACTGAAGGAAAGAACAAGGATAACAAGGATGTTTGCAGTGAGGTAAAGGCCTCCTTTGCTCATTGTCTGCCTAGTGGGATTTTTTTTTCTTGTTACATGGCCTTTGCTCAGGAGAAAAAGTTCAGTTTTGACTGTCTATGGCAGGGGTCTTCAAATGTGGCAACTTTAAGACTTGTAGACTTCAACTCCCAGAATTCCTCAGCCAGCCATGGCTGGCTGAGGAATTCTGGGAGTTGAAGTCCACAAGTCTTAAAGTTGCCACATTTGTAGACCCCTGGTCTATGGAGACTCTCAGTCATCCAAATCATACTTGTATTCACTGAACAACTGCAGTGATTCGCTTAGCAACCATGGCAAAGAAGATTGTAAAATAATTGGACACAACTCGCTTAACAACTGCCTTGCTTAGCAAAGGAAAGTCCGGTCCCAAGTGCGTTTGTAAATTGAGGACTTCTTGCCTCTTAAAACCGGCAGCTACACCAGTAGCAGAGGAAGCACATCAATCTGCATTAAAATTAATTTGCTGACCATAAATTGGAGAGACTGTTCAGCACAATTGTACTCAATAACACTTGAAAGCTAAATGAAATAGCTCAATTAATAAAAGACGGTCAAGCTTTTGCTACTATAGGATTCTGCAGCTGTGTTGCAGTGCCCACTTAAGACAACGTAGCTGGCTCTGGAGAGGAGAAACTGTCGCCAGGCAGAGCCAGTCCAGCCAAGCAGGACCAGGTTTTTGTCAATTTGTCACCCAAGGGAGAAAGCGATTGGTTTCCTGCGGGCATAGTCAGAGGATCCAGGACTGAATGAAAAACAGTCAAAATGTAAGTTGTTGTCCGTGGGTGGAGTTGTGCCACAATTCTGAAAAACATCAGTAACGTTACAATGTCGGTAACCTTTATAGTCTTCGATTTGCAGCCATATGTTTAGTGACCGCCCAGAGTTACAACAGCACTGAAAAAGAGTGACTTATGACCATTTTTCACTTACGACCATTTCAGCATCCCCATGGTCACGTGGTCAAAATTTGCACTCTTGGCAACAGGCATGTACTTAGGACGGTTGCGGCATCCCAGGATCACGTGATCTCCTTTACAACCGTTTGACAAGCAAAGTCAATGGGGAAGCCAGATTCACTTACCAACCATGTTACTAACTTAACAACAGCAGTGATTCGCTTAACAACTGTGTCAAGAAAGGTTGTAAAACAGGGCAAAACTCACTTAATAACTTAATATATTGCTTAGCGATGGAGATTTTGGGCTCACTTGTGGTCATAAGTCAAGGCAAGGCAACCTGTACTGATATATGCTGGTAATATCCATTCTGCTATCTATTTTCCTATTTCCTTTGCTTAGTCATTGACATTTCTGCCCTCACCTGTTTACAGGACTGTTGTAAGGTTACAGGTGGGAGGGTGACATTTTTCAGTGCCCCTTGGATACAGGTTAATAATAAGTTCTGTCATCACCGTCCCTTGAACTGTTGAGCACCTCAACCCAAGTGTGGGAAGAATCCAGAGAAAGAAATATTTTGGGAAATATTAAAAAGGCAGAATATATTTCCCCAAAGGATTTTAAAGGCAGAAACCAACCCCTTCCCCAAGTCTCTCTGCCCCAAACAGAAACCAGGTCTGCAGAAATGCAGATGTGATAATCTTGTCTGGGATAAAAACCCATTCCCTACTACATGTGGTCTCCTCTTCAATAAACTGCAACCTTCTTTCTAAAGCAGTCTCCATCTTGTTTATTCCCGGCTTGGACTGCACCCTGATGAAGATTTTTCTTTCAACACAAGGAAGCTGCCCAACACAGAGAAAGGTGGACTCTAACTCTATCCAAGAGATTGGGTTTAAACTCTCAACCAGATGAAGAAAGCACAGTTGCTGTGTTCTCATAACAAGCCACCTCCAGGGATAATTAAATCCCTATCATAGATCAGTGTGAAAGCCTGGTTCACACAATGTGGTAAAATAACAGCTGTGTTTCCCGCAATACACTTAATCACCAACAATGCAATCCCAATTGAGTCTAGCCTATTCTGTGAACTCAAGCAATCAGAATGCAATGACATAGAATGTCGGAATGATCTAGTCATAGGCAGGGAATCATGCTTATGTATTTATATGTTTGCTTATTATTTATATTTAAATTATATGCTGCCTGCCTCACTGTCTCAAGTGGGCAGGTTACAATAGCATAAAAATATGAATATAAAAACATTAATAGTATTAAAAATTAGTAACAATTAATAAAAGGGTCAAACCAAGAGCACAGGGATGTGCAGTGGCGGTAAAGGGGCAGATTTTGTGGTTCACTCAATCAACCACCTCCAGCATAGCAGGTCCCCACTGAGGCCCCAAACCAACTGGCAGAGCCAGATGTTAAGGCCCTTCTGGAAGGCCAGGGGAGGATCTCACCTCTGGAGATAAGAAGCTCCAGAGGGTAGGGACCACAACAGAGAAGGCTCTTTTCCTAGACCCTGCTAACTGAAATTCCTATATTAGGGGAAACATGAGAAGAATTCTTCATGGGGCCATAGAGAAACCTGATTTACATGGGTGTTTCATCACAGGAAGTTTTTAAGAAGAGATTGGACCGCCATTTGTCCAGAATGGTATAGGCCAGGGGTCTTCAAACTTGGCCCTTTTATGACTTGTGGACTTCAACTCCCAGAATTCCTCAGCCAGGCACGCTGGCTGAGGAATTCTGGGAGTTGAAGTCCACAAGTCATAAAAGGGCCAAGTTTGAAGACCCCTGGTATAGGGTCTCCTGCTTGAGCAGGAGGTTGGGGCAAAAGATCTCCAAGGTCCCTTCCAACTATGCATTCTGTATTAGGTCTGTCATGTTCTACGCAGAGCTGCAAGATCCTGCCCTGGAGGTCCCCTCCGTGCAACTCTGTGGCCTAGTACCCATGTGAGGTCTCCACAAACCTAACCCTGTGTGGCTTTTCCATAAGTGATCCATATTTGGTTAGTCTGCACAAGTATAAAAGAAGGGTAGGCTCAGGGTATGTCATTGCTGTGACATTTTTGGAGGCATTGTCAGTTCTTCTCATGTCTGACTCTGAGGCAACATCAAACAGGGAAGACGATGCAGCTTCTGGACAGTTGATGGATTAGCCATATATTCTGCATAATGCATCTTCAGTATTTAGGGCATCATGTGCAGTGCCTAAAAATAGACATCTAGGGTCTCTCTTTATGAGATTCTCACGATATTTTCCCTAAGGTGGTTTGGGGTGCTCGGGTGCCTCTAATTAACATAATAACCACAGATTCTTCCCTGACTTCCACCACACAGGCCTTTTATTACTAATGGGCCTGGGGAAAATATCCTAGAAGTAAGCTATGTGTATATGTATGTATGTAGACACATACACATACATATACATACACCATGCTAAGGTGGTCCTTGACTTACAACCACAGTTGAGCCCAAAATTTCTCTTGTTAAGTAAGACATTTGTTAAGTGAATTTTGCTCCGTAGTACGACCTTTCTTGCCACAGTTAAACGAATCATGGTAGTTGTTAAGTTAGTGACACGGTTGTTAAGTGAATCTGGCTTCCCCATTGACTTTGCTTGTCAAAGGTTGCAAAAAGGGATCACGTGATCTGGGGACACTGCAACCGTCAAGTTGCCAAGAGTCTGAATTTTTATCACATGACCCTGGGGATGCTGTAATGGTCATAAGTGTGAAAAATGGTCATAAATCACTTTTTCCAGTGCAGTTGTAACTTTGAATGGTCACTAAATGAACTGTAGTAAGTCGAGGACTACCTGTATTAATGTAACTGTGTTTTGAACTGTCATGATGTTGAGATGGGCAACTATACAGTATTCAACTTACAATCACTCATTTAACAACCATTCAGAGTTATAATAGACTTTCAGATACTACTTATGGCCCATTTCCAGAGTTACGACAGCTGCACAGTCACATGACTGCATTTCAGGTGCTTGGCAACTGGCTTACCCCACATAACCATGATTTATGATGTTTTTTTGCTGGGTTTTGGTCTTTTCAGATGGTTTCTGGTACAAAATGCCCTTTGATTTGCTTAATGACTGCAGCGTTGACTTAATGTCTGCTGCTGCAAAAAAAGGTGCAAAATCAGATCTTGTCACGTGGGTGCCTCGACTTACAACCATCGTGACATATGATGGAAATTTTAGGCTCCACTACGGTTGTAAGTCAAGGACTATATATTCCAAGGAACTCATGCAGACAGTAAAGCTATAACTATCATGATATAGTCAATCAATCAGAATTCTTTGCAGCTTTTGAAACGGCATTGAAAACCACAGGATTTGCCAAGAAACCCAAGGAAACGTAAGGCAGACAATCATACCACAGACCAGTAGAATTCAGAAGCAGAACCAACTCAAAGCAGAGGACAGAGCAGCCCTAAAAAACTTGAAAAGAAGGGCCAAACCATCCCCATCTTCCCACAGACAAAGGCCGAACCACAGTTGGACACAATATACCACATTCAAAAGCCAAAGAATTACTGGAGGACACAAACCTGCATTCAGAAACTCAACAAACTGATCAGCTGGATTTCTTCAATATATCCTAATTGGGAACGTTAGCACCCTGATGGTTAACTGCTTCAGTATCTCATTTGGAAGGCCTAACCCAGTCAATTATCATTGGAACTGGTTGTTCCCTGACTTGGTTATTACCTGGATGAGTGACCACTTGGAAGTCTCGAGGTTGTAGACTAGACTGAGAAGTTGGAAAAAGAAAGCGCCAAACGACTTCCAAATTATTGCAAAACAAAACTACATCAACCGGACTTTGATTACAGCTACATTCCTGCTTTATTCATGACATTTTCTAACATTCAGCTGACATTAGGAATCCTTTCATGCTTTCCCATAACTACTTCTGACGTTTTTAAAAAGACAAAATAAAAGGCCAATCTGTTCAAAAGATGGACAAGGAATAACCCTGCTACGTCTTTCAAGAGGAACTCCGAGGAGGCTTCGTGCTGAAAACCTTCCCTTCAAGGAACTGCTGAGGTTTCCTAAGCAGTGGGGTGGGAGAGGAGAAGGGGAGCAGGAGGGGCCTTTAAGCCAGATGAGCTTGCAGAGGAGGAGATGGCCGAAAGAACACTCTGTGCGGTTGACAGCCAGCCTCTGGCAAGAGCATCAGTGAATCTGCGGTGGGATGGAGGCTGGCCAGTGGACATGGTTGGCGCCTGGAAGCATTTTCCATGATGTAGGCTGTGAGAAGGGATGGGGGGGGGAGGGGATGTTGGTATCCAAGCAAAGAACAAAAAAAGGAGGAGGAGGAGGAAGGAGGAGGAGGAGGAGGAGGAGGAGGAGGAGGAGGAGGAAAAGAAGAAGAAGGAGAGAGGGGAAGGGGAAGGGGAAGATTTTCTCCTAATGCAGGGATGTCAAACTGCTGGCCCACGGGCCGGATGCGTCATGGTGAAACCGCGCCCAGCCCATTGCCGGCAATGGGAAAAAAGTCACGATACGTTGCGACATGTCACGTGACGTTGTGGGTTTGACACCCCTGCCCTAATGTGACCTCCCTTGAACATCTGAGGAGGGTGAGCTTTGCCTACAGGAGATAAGGAAGCTGAAATTTCCTTAATCCTTCAAGATCTGAAACTTATGATTTAAAGTCACCTTATTTCACAGTCACCACCGACCTCTAACTGCCAGATGCCAGTCTGGTCTTAGGGCAGAGCACTACTAGATGGTTTTCTCCAAAGTCATTTCAGCTCTAGTGGTTGGGGCTAAGTTGCTCTTCTGCCCCCCCTTTTTTTTCCCCAAATTCATTCCCATTGTGAACATCTGACCGTTTGCAGAGGGCATCTCTTGAAATGAATGGAAGAATGGAAATCCGTCTCAGCTTCTTTTTCTGTTCTGCAAGGCAGAAAAACTCCAGGGTTGGTTGCTTCCTACCAGTCCTAAAGTAAGATAAACTGGAGCAGAATACTTTGTGTTTTATCATGTTGGAGAAACCCAGCCTCTGTCTTAGCATCTTGCATGAACCAAGCCACGATTAAGCCTTAAAATTCTATATTTGGGCATCCTGTGCTGTGTGAACACAGCAGTTCTATGTTCTCAGCCCTAGTATGGATTTGAACTTGTTGCATGAAGCTATCCTGTAGTTTTTACACCGTAGCATCTTTTCAGATAGTTCATCCTGAAAGAAATACTTTCATTTAGTAACTGGAGGTATAGCAGCCGGGGGAAAAAAACCCTCAGCAATAATAACTAAAGAATTCGGTACACAAGGATCCAATTTGTCCTGAAACTCCCATGGGATGTAACCTTTCCAGAAAAGTGACCTGTGTGAAAATAAACTCTACACAAGCACTTTTATTAAAGCACTGAACTTCAGAGGATGTTTATTCTTCAATTCAGGGATGCTGCCATTTATTTCAATATAAAATCTCTGCCCCACCCCCAATACAACTGAAATGCTTAAGCATATCTGCAGATGTTTCCATCTAAAGAGGGGACCTCTGTAAGGCCATTAAAGTATGATCTTATATCAGGGTTGGGCAACTATAGCAACTTTATAGCCTGTGGACTTCAATCATGCTGGCTCAGGAATTCTGGGAATTGAAGTCCACAGGTTGAAAAGTTGCCATAATTGTTCACCCTTTGTCTTATACTTTCTGTGCACAAAAAATTGGCTTCCTTTGCAAATTTAAACATAATATATAGTCTGTTAATGAATTATTGGGAACTGTATCCAGTCACTGCTCTGGCTAGATCCAGATAATTTGAATAATATGTTTTAATTATAATTTGCTGGGGAAGTCACCATTGGCTGGCTGGCTTCACCCATCACATTATGCTAAAAGCTTCGTGCTATACCCAGACTGTGTCTTGTCTCAGACAAGTGACAGATTGTCATAATGAGAGTAAAATATCAAGTAAAATGTCACAGCCATAGGGGAGGAAAGTCAAAATAGTTAACATGGTTGCCATAGAAATGTAATTGAAGCCCCATCCCCTTTTAATAACACATGTAAAAAAAGGGAATTGTGGGGTCCTTGGTGCTCTCTGAGTTTGGGGATTTTCTTGCAGACGTTTCATTACCAAACTAGGTAACACCATCAGTGCTAGAAGGGAGTGGGGTTTGCTATTTTTATATGCTAGTTGCTTGACCTGTTTTGGGGTCTTGTAGTTCACGTAGTATTAAAAATACTGAAAATCTTCCCAGAGAACATCCATTATTAAGTGGATTAAACAACAACCATTCTAATGATCAAGTACCATAACCGCTGTAGTTAGTCAGATGCTACCTAGCATGACAGCTCTGTCCTTTCCCTCGAGAAATAATCAATGTATTTTCAGCAATCAGAGTGTCTCTATTATACCAGCTCCTTCCACTAATTAATCAAATGACAGAAGCAGTTTCTGAAGCTTTTCTGCATTTGCCAATATGAAGTGACAGCTC
This sequence comes from Azemiops feae, assembly GCA_023970755.1. Classification (NCBI taxonomy): domain Eukaryota; kingdom Metazoa; phylum Chordata; class Lepidosauria; order Squamata; family Viperidae; genus Azemiops; species Azemiops feae. Next base: position 388,732 of record JALGBA010001046.1, on the reverse strand, counting down.
AAACCGTCACAAATTCATCCCAATGGAGCTAATGGGAGAAGAAGGAATCTGCTCTTCACACAGTCAAAGCCTGTTGGTAGCCTGTGAAACCGTTCAGGTGGAAAACTAATAAAATCCATTCCTCGTTTTTTAAGGCCACCCCCAAAATTAAATCCCACTCAATCAAATGGAGCTTCATAGTGAATGTGGACAAAACAGCTGCACGGAAATCCCAAAGGTGCTTTTTTTCAAAAGGCAACTGGACTTTCTATGTTTTTTCTCTTGAAGACATTTTGCTTCTCATCTAAGAATTTTCTTCAGTTCATCGGAAGAACTGAACTGAAGAAGCTTTTTGGATGAGAAGCGAAACGTCTTCAAGAGAAAAAAAAACATAGAAAGTCCAGTTGCCTTTTGGAAAAGCACCTTTGGGACAACCGTGACCTGGATGACTGAGAATCTCCATAGACACCTGCATGGGAAGTAAGGGCTCAGCTGACACCTTGAGTTGGAAGTTGCAATTTATGGTTGCCCCCTAAGAAAATTGATTGGAGCCTTTCCTGGCGTTTCTGAAACCCCAGTTCTTCCAGTGCATTTAAAAATCTCTCAGCCCACAGGAATCCAGACTCTGCTATTGAGATTTATCCTGTGGGCAAATCATTTGGGAAGATACAGCTACCCCACCCAGAAGGAAATAGCAGCCTGGATAGAAAACCTATATTTTTAATAAGAGGTGTAATTGAGCTGTATGTTTTTTTAAAATCTGGGCAGCCTAAGATCTGTCATGCATGTTTGGCTTTACAGCACTCTGTTATTTATTCTGAGACAAATCCTCCAGTCATTGATGAGGAAAGAAAGCAGGAAGATTCGTTTGTCATGCAAATATCGATGGATTCCAAGAGAAAGATTAATCATTTCTTTCCAGAGGCTTTATGGGTCAAAAACTGTTGATTTTCTACTCCTGTCATCTTGCCAAAGCAAGTGCCTTGTGGCTTTCCTTCCTTGCCTCCCACCAATATTTTCCAGTACAGTTAAAATGAGGAATAAAACCAACTTTGTTAGACACTAGAGGAGACATGTTGCCTGAAACAGGGATTTGGGGTAGTAAATTCCAAAGGGCAGAACTGTCCCTTTTCTTGCTATTTGAGGGAGGGATGGAGGCAGGGATGGAGAATCCAGAAATCCACCAGATTGATGCAATTAGAATGCATGGAAAGGACACTTTTACACAGCCACCACGCTCCACTCTCCGTTCCCAGGTGGCCTTCCGTTTTGCTGACTCCAAACTCTCCAAACACAATATCAGCCTCACTGTCCCAAATTTCTTGAGTCTGGCAGAAACAAAACATTCACCTCAGTTCCACTCCACACAAAATAAATGGTTTGACTTACCCCTTTAACTTTCTCCTCGAGGCAGATTGCAGGCAAAAGAAAGAAAGAAGAAATTCCAGCGGATCATGAGAGAGGAAGCTAAAAGGTTTCAAGTTATCTTTCCTCTTGAAGGACCAAAAGTCCCAGAGCTGAAAGGCATGGGGGAACAAGGTCCCTGAGACACGAGGACTCCTGAGCTCTAAAGCAGGGGTAGCCAACCTTGGTAACTATAAGACTTGTGGACTTCAACTCCCAGAATTCCCCAGCAAGGCTGTGAGTTGAAGTCCACAGGTATGAAAGTTGCCAAAGTTGGATATCTCTACTCTAAAGAGCCACAGCACCTTAAAATATTTTACTTTGATTTTATTACCGATAGTCCTTGACTTACAACAGTTCATTTAATGACTGTTCCAAGTTATAACATCACTGAAAAAAGGGACTTATCACCCTTTTTCACACTTACGACCATTGCAGCATCCCCATGGTCACGTGATCAAAATTTGGATGCTTGGCAACTGACTCATATTTATGATGGTTGCAGTGTTCCAGGGTCATGTGATCACCTCTTGTGACCTCTTGACAAACAAAATTAACGATTCATTTAAAAACCGTGGCAAAAAAGGTCGTAAAATGGGGCAAAACCTGGGGGTCTACAAAATCCAGATATTCCACTGTCTCCACTTCCCTACAAAACTAATTGGGGTTACAAAAGGCAGGATTTTAAGAACATTACAATCTAATCAAAGGGGGGGGGAAACCACACTATTTCCACGTTTGGGTTTCAGATTAAAAGCAGAGGTGATGTTGGTGCTTTTAGGGAAATCTAGTTTAGCTGGGAAATATGCAATAGCTCTCCCTCAGCCTCAATATCTTTCGAATTCAGGTTCCTGAGTCAGTCCCCAGGACGTATTAAAATATTTAGGGATAATTATTCTCTCAGTGACATGGAAAGATAACAGTTTTAATGAATAGAAATATGCATGAAAAATAGTTCGAGGATTTGGTCTGAAGCACCCCCACACTGTGAAGTCCCCAGATTTCTTTCTTATAGTGTATTCACACAACATTTGATTTGGATCCTTGTGGATCTGACAGTCTACAGAGGGTGGTGATGATCATATACACAGAAGGGTTTCCTTCCCCCCCACCACCCGATGGCAACAACTCTGTCAGGTAGGATGGATTGGTAGACAGTGGTCCCAAGTCATCCAGTGTGACTCCGTGGCTGAAAGTGGACTTAAATCTAGGTCACAAATGAAGGCAAATATACTTGTCCCAGGATAAGGTTGCAGGATCCAATCTGGGTCGGTCATCAGCACCTGGGGTTTAGTCTTCCGAGCTTTTGGATTTCTGCTGGAATCCATCCTCAGGGAACTTCTCTCTCACCAGAATGTGGTGTTCTCTGAGGATGAGCTCCAGCACGAAGGCTAAAGCTTGGAAGACTAAACCTCTGGTCCCGTTGACCAATCCAGATTGAATCCTGCTAAATCTAGGTCTCCCTACTCAGAACAGTTCCGCACCTGCACCTCTACACCACACTGTTCTTTCTCTTTCAGCACAGAGCCAGATTTGAGTGGTTGCATTTCATGGCCAAATAGGGGTGCTTCCACCACCTGCCATATCATGCCATGTTTGTGGGATCTCCAGCCATCGAAGATATTACTCATGTTCTTTTGGTTATCAACTATATGCCTCTCTTAAGGTTAGATACTTAACATCGCTATGTCAACGCTGCTAACATCGGATGTTTTTGAATTGACAACAGATGGAAATGTAGCCATTTTCTTCCTTTCGCTTTTAGAGTCAGATGATGCTGGGGAGGGAGGATGTGAATGAGAGTCCAGCTAGACATAACAACACTGAACCTAGTGTGAGAACCAAGGTTGTTGAAATCAGAGCTGATAAAGAATTGGCGGGCTGGAGAGCTGGAGAGGAAGCCCACACTTCAAGCTAATTGGGGAATGTGATTTATGACATTTAATTGGAGGAGGGAATTGTGCTTTGATACTACGCCCTGGACTGCAAGGCGATCAAACCGGTCAGTCCTAGAGGAGATCAACCCTGACTGCTCTTTAGAAGGCCAGATCCTGAAGTTGAAACTCAAGTACTTTGGCCACCTAATGAGAAGGAAGGACTCATTGGAGAAGAGCCTAATGCTGGGAAAGATTGAGGGCAATAGAAGAAGGGGACGACAGAGAATGAGGTGGCTGGATGGAGTCACTGAAGCAGTAGGCGTGAGCTTAAATGGATTCCAGAAGATGGTAGAGGACAGGAAGGCCTGGAGGAACGTTGTCCATGGGGTCGCGATGGGTCGGACACGACTTCGCAACTAACAACAACAACTATGTACCCAGGGGAGGGGAATTCAGTTTTTGGCTTCGATTATGTAAGTGCCGATATTATGCTACTTGATTAAAGATTCTTTAAGGTAAACAATGCCTCGAAGTTCTTTTGAAGAGTTTCATCTGTCAGAACCATGACATGCTACTTGAAAGAACAGCCCGCTGAACTAGATAAAATGATAAATAAATTTATTTGGGGGGGCAAAAAAGCACGAATCAATATTAAGACATTACAAGATAGTAAAAGTAGAGGTGGACTTGGACTTCCAAAATGGGAAACATACTACCAAGCCACGGGATTACTCTGGATCAGAGACTGGATACAATTGGATAGCCAAAGGATTTTAACAATCGAAGGACATGATCTGCAAGTTGGCTGGCATGCTTTTCTATGGGGGAACCACAAGAAGATACATACATATTTTTGCCGACACCAGATAAGGGATGCATTGATTTGGATATGGGACAAGGTTAAAATGAAACACTACATAAAAATACCAAATTGGATCTCCCCAATGGAGGCAGTAATCCACCTGAATACATTAGATAAAAAAAAGATGGAAAGATATGAAGAACTATTAGATAACCAAGGGAAACTTAAATCGAGGGAAGAATTAATAGAACAGGGAATAACTCTAGATTGGTGGCCATATCACCAGATACAATCAAAATACAGCAAGGATATGGCAGAATACGGGATTAATCAAGTCCCACAGCAATTGGACAAAATATTGTTAGGCAGAGGAGAAAAATTTATAACAAGACTCTATAAATACCTACTGGAAGTTGAATTGGAAGAAGAGATAGTAAAAGGCTCCATGATAGCATGGGCTCGAAATGTGGGTCGATCCATTGAACTGGAAGAATGGGAAAGAATATGGAACACAAACTGTAAATTAACACTGTCAACTGCCTATAAAGAGAATCAATACAAAATGCTTCATAGATGGCATTTAGCACCGGTGAGATTGGCAAAAATGTATAAAAATATGAACCCGAATTGCTGGAAATGCAAAGACAAAGAGGGAACTTTTTTTCATGTATGGTGGCAATGCCCACAGGCAAAGGTCTATTGGAAACAGATACAAGAGTGGATACAGGAGATAACTAAAGAACGAGTAGATTTGAAACCAGAGCTATTTTTATTAGGCATATTGAATCCAAAGGTGAAAAGACGAACTCGATACATCATTGTACATATAATAACAGCGGCACGCATTGTATATGCCCAATATTGGAAACAAGAGAATCTACCACCAAATGATAAGATTATTCAAAAAATATTAGAATGCGCTGAAATGTGTATGCTTACGTTAGAAATTAAGGATAAGGAGACAACAGATTACTATGAGATATGGAACCAATGTTATGTTTGGTTAGATCAGAGAATAAAAGAGAAGGACATAAAAGGGTAAGAAACTATGTAACAAATGTAAATAAATGTAAAAATAGATGACACAGTACTGTTAAGGAAAAAAATAATAATAATAACAAATAAATGTATTTTGTTTTGTTTTTATGTAATGTGAAAAGGGAAAATAAAGTTTGGAAAAAAGAAAAGAAAAGAAAGAAAGAACAGCCCACTGGGAACTGAGTCTTCCTATTGTCTTATCTCCTCCTGGATTCTAATCTATAAGCGTGAGCAGAACAGCTAAGATTACAACTAAGGCCTTTGATCTAAGAACCCGTTATATTGAACAGAATGGGGGTATCCTGTAAATGCAATGAATTTACCTGGATGCTGATGCCTTGTACCACATATGTATTTATAGAAAGAATATTTGTAGCTCAGGGTTGAACTGTGGGGTCCTTGGTGCTCTCTGAACTTGGTTTTCTTGCAGACGTTTCATTGCCAGATGTCTGCAAGAAAAGGTAACATCATCAGTACTGGCGATATTACCTAGTTTGGTAATGAAACTTCTGCAAAAAGAAAACTACCCAGCTCAGAGAGCACCAAGCAGCCCACATGTGTATTTTATCGCTGTATTTTCCCTTTTATCTATTTTACCCTGGACATATATCCTGTATTTTATATTTTTTCTGTATTTTTCATACGGTTGTAAGACTGAGCAATCAATAAACTATCTATTTCAGCAGAGAATAAACCTGGTTACTTAACTGTGAGAACAGAACAAGGGGTTCTGCTAAGAAAGATCTCTGTTGCTTTCCAGAAATTTGGCCACAACACACTAGCAGTTGCCTGGTCTGCCTACTCCAAACTGGGCAGTTTGTCTAGGAACACATTCCTTCTCCATGATACAAAGTCCTGGCTCCATCAAAGGGTTGTTTGCTTACATAAATCCCATCATTTTTCAGGCTGGTTGCTTTTAAAAACTTCCCAAAGGAAGTGTTTCACACAAGCCTTAATTTCACCCCAGGAGAATCCAACTTGATACAGATTTTCAACCAATCAACCTTTCTCAACCTCTTCTTAGAAGTCTGGAGAATTTGCCCACATTTCATCCAAGAGAATGCCAAATTTCAAGAAAGTTCTGAAATATTGCTGAATACAGTCTTTGGTGGCGTCTTTAGGTTGCAGAATTGCAGGTGTGGAAAGAAGAGGGCAGTGGATGGGCTTCCCTTGGGGAAAGAATCCAATCTAGAGAAAAAGACACACCTGAAAATCAAATCCGCCTAAAACTTGTGTTGCCTTGAGTCTAATTTATTTGAGAATTCTAACATGGATCTTCCCCTTGCATCCAGCAACGGTTGCTGGAATTGTCTAATGAAGAGAAGGATGATGGGTGACATGATAGCAGTCTTCCAATATCTCATGGGCTGCCACAAAGAAGAGGGAGTCAAGCTATTCTCCAAAGCACCTGAAGGCAGGACAAGAAGCAACGGATGGAAACTAACCAAAGAGAGAAGCAATCTAGAACCAAGGAGAAATTTCCTAACAGTTAGAACAATTAACCAGTGGAACAACCTGCCTCCAGAAGATGTAAATGCTCCAACACTGGAAGTTTTTAAGAAGAGACTGGACAGCCATTTGTCTAAAATGGTATAGGGTTTCCTGCCTGAGCAGGGAGTTGGACTAGATGACCTCCAAGGTCCCTTCCAACTTTATTATTATTATTATTCTGAAACAGAACAATCCAAGAAGAGCTGTGGGACATGCTCTATCTGTTCTTGCAGAAAACTGTGTTGTGCTCTAACTGATTAATATTCTAGGCAAATATTTTTATTTCGCTTCTTCCTGCAGAATACAAAGCTCATCACATCATGCTCATTTCTGCCAAGGCCAAGAATCCAATATATGTAATCAAGTCACTTGGACTGCTCATTTTGCTTCTCCAGGGTCATGTAATCTATTAAAAGTTACCCTATTTTTCCTGAGTTCTGCTTATACATCCCTCCTGCATTAATATGATGAGAACCCCACCATTCTTCTTTGCTCTCCAATTGTTCAGTCATATCCAACATTCCAGCACATTGGGAGACAAAATAAATAATCAAACACATCATGAAGGACTTTGTGGTGTGTTACTCATCTCTGAAAATGCCAGCTCCAGAGGTTAGGAATGCATTACCCACAAAAGAAGCCTGTTTATAATCCAAGAATAGAATGCACTGAAATTGGTCTCTGGTCATGTATAGATATTGGAACACTGCTATCATGTCACCTGTAGTCCTTTTTTTTCATTAAACTAGACATACTCAACTCCTGCAACCAATTTTCATATGTTTTAGCCTCCAGTCCCCTAATCATCTTTGTGCAAAATAAATGCAAAGCTTTTCTACATAGGGCAAAAACTGTGACTGGGTAACCGACTCTGATTTCCAGAGGCTAAACGTGGATAAGAAACTCTTTATCTTTAAACAGATAAAGTCTCCCTCAAGTAGCTCTTGATTCCTGGTGAGAACATGACAGGGACATGCTGTTTTCTTGGCAACAATAGGGAAGTCATTCACTTCTGCCATTTTCTAGGATGGTTTTTTTTGAGATCCTCAATCCCTAGAATTTCTGGATCATCTCCTGTCCAAGAATGAAGCAGGCCTTGCCCTGTTTGAATGTTCAGAGATCAGCCAAGGTCAGCTAAATGTTATTATCATCTTTACCTTTAAAGATGATAAATGATGTTTAATGAATATAGTTTAATGAAAAGAAGGACTAGGGGTGACATGATATCAGTGTTTCAATATCTAAGGGGCTAAACAAAGAAGAGGGAGTCAAGCTATTTTTCAAAGCGCCTGAAGGCAGGACAAGAAGCAACGGATGGAAACTAATCAAGGAGAGAAGCAACCTAGAACTAAGGAGAAACTTCCTGACAGTGAGAACAATTAACCAGTGGAACAACCTGCCTCCAGAAGCGGTGAATGTTCCAAAACTGGAAGTTTTTAAGAAGAGATTGGACAACCATTTGTCTGAAGTGGTATAGGATCTCCTACTTGAGCAGGGGGTTGGACTAGATGATCTCCAAGGTCCCTTCCAACTCTATTATTCTGTTATTGAGAGTTTGAGATTGGAAATTGTGGGCATTACTTTGAGAAACAGAATTTTGAGCTCCCTAGGTGTAGCCAAGTGCCTTTGAACGTGAACAAGCCCAAAATGCAAGACATTGAATGTTTATGTTCATTCAGATGGTGTACTTATGACTAGCTCATAAGATATTTTACAAGACATTTAAAATAAAACAGGCGTTGTCAAGTGGAAGCAACTGTGGGCAGAAACAGGTCACCTGAACTGGGCTGCTGTATGTACCATTATAGTGACTGAATTTCTATACCCTGGAGATCTTCCAGCAATATATATATATATATATATTTGCTATTTTTTCCTGTGTCTTCTAATTTCAAAAAATGGGGGGAGAGAGAAAGAGAGAGATATCCTGTAGATCCAGAAAGTCTACATGAGCAAACATTATTTGCAAGCTTCCCCTCCTGGTTTCAGAATTTGAACTCTTGTTTTCTTATCATTCCTCCATCTGAGTTTGTGGTGTATTTCAGAAAAAAAATAATCTGAATCAGCATGTGATTTTTTTATTCCAAATCTCATATTTTAGGAGAAGATGTCTATGGAGATTCTCAGTCATCCAGGTCATGGTTATCCCAGAGGTGCTTTAGGAGAAGATAATTACTGTTGGGAATTCAGTTTGTTCCAGGCTGGACTGAAATTTGCAAGTTCCTTCTCCAAGAGGTAGGGGTAGGTATGTTTCTGTGTGTTTGTGTGTGTTTGTGTGCACGCTTGTGAATAGTAGTATTAATATATACAGGAGATTGACTAAGTGAAATGATATATCTAAAACTGCTGCAGAGGAAATTGACTAAGTGGTTTCATAAATGGGAGAGAGAGCCTTTCGCCACTGAGATTGCTTCTTTCTGCAACTGTAAATATGGGAAGTCCTGCAAATGGATCTATTTTAGACTGACTGAAGCCAAGCTCTGCAAACAGGCTTCAAGGCAACTGCAAGCTGTTGAATGCACTAGGGGCTCAAATTATAGCTGCTGCTAATGAATGCTGGAGAAAGTCAGCACTTCAGAATAAAATCAGATTTGGAGCCTCTTAAATGCCCCAGAGGTAGAGCTGGCTGGCCTACGCTCAGCAATGCAGAATGCAGCATCTATCAAACCTCCACTTTGCAGTGCAACAGTTCCTCCCCTTTTCCATTTTAAAAGCCTACAATTTTTTTTTAGATGGGTAGAAGTATGAAATTTCACCAACCCATATACTGTTCCTCTATAGATATCCAAAAGGATATGAGGCAATATGCCAGCATAATATTGGAGGCACACAATGAGAAGAAGAGAAACCAACACAAACACATTGTTGGTCGGTGTCACTGGGTTGTGGCAAGTGATATTCTATCTATCTATCTATCTATCTATCTATCTATCTATCTATCTATCTATCTATCTATCTATCTATCTATCTATCTATCTATCTATCTATCTATCTATCTATCTATCTATCTATCTATCTATCTATCTATCTATCTATCTATCTATCTATCTATCTATCTATCTATCTATCTATCCATCTATCTCTATCCATCTGTATTTATTTATACCATACCTTTATTATTTTTATAAATAACTCAAGGTGGCAAACATATCTAATAGCACACTCCTTCCTTTTCCTGTTTTCCCCACAACAGAAACCCTCTGAAATAAGATGGGCTGAGAGAAAATAGCCAAAGGTCACCCAGCTGCCTTAAGGCGGGACTAGAACTCACAGTCTCCTGGTTTCTAAGTCAGCACCTTAAACACTAGACCAAACTGGCCTTCATTGTGACATCATCAAGCATGACATGAATTGCATAATTCTATAAGAATGCCAATAATGGTCATGACCTATGTGATTTTGTCATGCCCATGGCACAATTTCTATCAAATCTGGATATTTGGGAGGCCACATTGTTTACACAATGAGGACACTAAGGACATAAATTGTTGAAAAATTTACTGTATTGTATTCATTATTACTTTTTATTACGAGTATCATTACATTTTTATTTATCAAACTGTAAACTGTATACCGTGACAGAGGCAATTATAAAGTCTCAAATAATTAAACCACACAAGAGGTTTGTCCATTTCAGTGGTGTAAAAGCCAAAACATGTATGCAGAAATGACACTTGGACCAGTGCAAATTATAAACTTTCATTGATGTTTTTGAGATAATGATGGAATTTCACTGGCAACAGTTAAACATTTGCCAAGCTAAATAAGTGTTTGACTATTCAAAGTAAATTTCAAAACAACATGAATATTAATTTGAGCAACAGAAACTTGTGGGCCTTTCCTAGAATTTGTGTCTCTGCTAAGCCTAATAAGCAGGTGGAAACCAACTGGTGAGTTTAATGATGCACAAAAATCCAAACTTAACCACTATGCCTAAGGCAGCATTTTAATAATGCTTGCGACTTCCTTCTAAGTTGCTTTTAACACCCTTGTAGAGTCATGGACCAAGTTTGAACTTCCTAGCCTAAAATGGAGAGCAAGGGAAATTTCTTTGTCTTACATCTGGCTGCCTACAAGATTGTGGTCTTATCTCACAGCCACAGAAATTGTCAGCAGGCTGTGCTAACCAAGAAGCCTGAAAGTTGTGGTTGAGTGTATTGGCTCCCTTTGTGTAGTACAGTATCTAGTAAAAGAAACAGTAATCTATATTGGCTTATTGTCTTCCCGGGTATAAAGCGATTGAAAAATCAGAGCCTAAAGAAGCATCTTCTGCCAGGCGGCATAAGTGGGTTTTTGATTTATTGACAGAGGCTGTTCTTCTAATGAGGCTGAAATGGAAAACTTGGAATAAATATTTTAAATTAATCCAAGTCTGTTCTCCCCCACTCTTGCTTGCAGCTACCGTCAGCTTCTGATCCAAAACTTTGGCAGGATGCAGAAGGGAGGGAGGGCGGGCTGGGGGTCCTATAAATAGGAGCTACTTAAGCACGACATGCCTAATGCCAAGTCAGCAAATATCCTCAAATCAGATCTGCGTTTCAGAACCAGGAATACGGAGGGGATATGTCCCACCAAGATTACAAGTAGGCAAGACTCTGCCAGTCCAGCACTGGCTTGCTGGAACTTTCAAACATGAAAATGGATAAGGTTAATTGCTTTAAAGAAAATGAAGATTTAAGATCAGCAAATAATGAAGAGGAGGAGTGCTTTGCGCCAGCTATCAGCAGAAGCTCAGCGCTGTTGGTCTAAGACAGGGGTCTTCAAACTTGGCCCTTTTATGACTTGTGGACTTGAACTCCCATAATTCCTCAATGTGCCTGGCTGAGGAATTCTGGGAGTTGAAGTCCACAAGTCATAAAAGGGCCAAGTTTGAAGACCCCTAAGAATTCAGAGTTCCCCAAGTAAGATGCAGCATTATAGTGCTCAAATAAAGTGGGCAACTTTGCAGCACATCAGGGGTGTCCATAGCAGTGAGGTCAAAAAAGTCAAGATGGTAGAAATGGGTGTATAGTTGAAGCCCTGCCTTTTATTAACGTGCGCCATAAAATATGTAAAACAATGCGAGACTTCAGTCATGTTAGTTTTTCTGACCCCCTCTACAGCTTATTGTATTATGCAAACCACGCAGTGAGATTAATTCAGGGTGTCATAAGCCAAAAACATGAATTTGAATAAGCTATGGCTATGTTAACTCTGACTTAGTATCACAGTCTTGATGAGCCCCATTACAAACCTAACAGTTGCGTTCAGCCAATATGTCAAGCTTGGTTAAATTTAATGTTGGACACAGGTTTTTTAGGGGAGAGGGTTCATACCCAACCCGTTTGATTAATTTATAATTCCATGTATTGTGCAAACTCAGGACATTCATTTAATTCAATAATTAGGTTAATTTAGTTTCTAGGTCAAAGCATGTCAGATGACTCCAACCAGCCAGTCTCCAATTAAATTTGCCAGTCCTACAGATAGTCCTTGACTTACAACCATTTGTTTAGCGACCAAAATTACGGCACTGAAAAAAATGATTTACGGCCAGCTCTCACAATGGTTGCAGCATCCCTACTGTCACGTGATAATAATTTGGGCGCTTGGCAACTGCCATGTATTTACGATGGTTGCAGCACCCGAGGTCATATGACTGCCCTTTGCAACCTTCCCAGCCAACTTCCGACAAGCTAAGTCAGGGGTCTTCAAACTTGGCCCTTTTATGACTTGTGGACTTCAACTCCCAGAATTCCTCAGCCAGGCACTTCAATTCTGGGAGTTGAAGTCCACAAGTCATAAAAGTTTGAAGACCCCTGAGCTAAGTCAATGGGGGAAGCTGGATTCATTTAACGACTGCATGATTCACTTAATAACTTCAGTGATTCGCTTAACAACTGTGGCAAAAAAGGTTGTAAAATTGGGCAAGATTCATTTAAGCACCGCCTTGTTTAGCAATGGAAATTCTGAGGGAAAGTTTTTGTACCATGGAGATAATTTGAAGTTCATGTTGTTGTCAGATGCACGAGAACAGGGGTCAAATTAAAAATTGGCAATCCTGAATGGACTAACTGTAGTTTCACCGCCAAGCTCTTTCCTGGCAGCTTTTTCGTGTGTTTCTAAACAGCTTTCCAACAAAATGAAAAATTAACTTAAAGAAATATCCCCCACACTACACGGCCTTTCTCTGTTGGCTTGCAAGCTGCTTCAGAAAAAAAGCAAAACTACACACACTGAAACGGTCCCTGTATCCTTAAATCAGATTTGCAATGATTTGTTTGGTTTTGTGTTTTGACTGCAAGGAGGAAGAAACATTTTAAAACGCTCCCAATTATGTAAGTACGAAGAAATGATGTGGAACGAGCTGTTATCACAGCAAATGAGTGCACTGTTCCAAATAAGCCCAGGGCAGGAAAATGAAAAACTAAGAGCACCGGGTGAGACATTTTTTTAAAAGAAAAATGAGGGGCCCAGATGGAGCTGAAGAGTGTTCTTGGAAAGAAAGAATGAGGATGCGTGTGCTGACCCTATAGCCCAGAGCAGGCCAGCCTCCATTTCATGTTTAATAAAAAGATTTAAGAAAAAGCATCCGATTAGGCAAAGGGCTGATAGGCCCTAAAGCAGAAGGATTGTATGTGTCTGTACATTTGGCGATGGCTATTGTTGAAGGAAAAGTCTTCATCATGGTTCAGTCCAAGCCGGGAATAAACAACATGCTTTAGAAAAAAGGTTGCAGTTTATTGAAGAGGAGAGCCAGACAGGAAGATGGCTCTGGAAGAAAAAGAGAGAGCACATGTAGGGAGTGGGTTTTTATACCCTCTGGAGCCTTTTGTTTGGAGTTGTTCCTGTTCCTATTTGAGGCTTTGTATTTCCTGTGTCATGTATTTTGACCTGTGTCCCTTTGGCATCTATGTGTTAATCCTATTATGTCCTGTCTTAGAGTTTGGGTGGGGTATATAGATTTTAGGTCTTTTTGTCTTCCTAAACTTCTAGCTGGGGGCTTCTAACCTTCCTGGATTATTTACATCTGCATTTCTATAGAGCTGGTTTCTGCTTGGGGGAGGGAGACTTAGGACTATTAAGAAAACTGGGCATGCTTTTCTGCCTCTTTAAGATCCTTTGAGGAAATATATTTTTCTGCCCTTTTAATATTTCCTTCTCTGGGGGGCTGACTTCCCACACTATGGAGATTCTCAGTCATCCAGGTCATGGCTGTCCGAAAGGTGCTTTTTCAAGAGGCAACTGACCTTTCTTTGTTATTCCTTGAAGAGGTTTCGTTTCTCATTCTGACTGAATGGTGGGGAATGGAAGGATTTGTATTCCTTGCAGCCCTCATTAGCACTCTCTCTGAGAGTCGTTGAGACCCCTTGGGGGTTTATCTGTGCCCCAGGAGTCACTTGAATAGTGCAAATGGGTGTGGAACCTTTTTGGAACTGCTGAAATCTGGGGACTATTTTTGCGGAAAGAGAAATCACGAGCCTCTGCACAAGCCTTGCACCATCACAGGGCAAACTCCCCTCCTTTCATACAGAATGTGTGTACCAAAGGGATGGGGTTGCATTACAGGGGTGCAATGCTCTTTTCAACACCATGTCCGCCGTCCCGTCCCCCACCCAGTGGATGCTGCTGAGACCTCAAATCCAGCTCAGTTCATGGGGAATTCTACACCCATCTCCATGCCATTTTGAGAGGTAATCATACGGAAGTGAATTGCCAATCCCTCTATCCTTTTTTTTTAAATCTCTCAATCTGATTGGTAGCCCGAGGATTTCCTTGTGGTCTCCTAACCCGGTGCGACACAGATATGGTTATTTCACAATCAGCCATGATCACTCACCAGAGCCCATCTCATCTATTCTGGAAGAAATCCTCTGTGTACAGGTCGTCCTCAACTCACGACCACAATTGAGCCCAAAAATTATCTTGTTAAGTGAGGCACTGGTTAAGTGAGTTTTGCCCTATTTTATGACCTTTCTTGCTACATTTGTTAAGTGAATCATTGCCATCGTTAAGTTAGTAACACGGTTGTTAAGTGAATCTAGCTTGCCCAGTAACTTTGCTGGTTAGAAGGTCACAAGAGGGGATCCCATGACCCCGGGACGCTGTAACCATCATAAATAAGAACCAATTGCCGAGCGTCTGGATTTTGATCCCGTGACTATGGTTGTAAGTATAAAAAATGGCCATGAGTGACTTTTTTCAGTGCTGCTGTAACTCTGAACAGTCACTAAATGAACTGTTGTAAGTCAAGGACTACCTGTATTTTTTTAAGTAAACCCCGATGTCTTCTGTAGGAGGGATTCCCGGGTACAATTGTACGGCTGGGAAGCTTTTAGATGCTTCTTAATATAAAATGGAAGAGGAAACTATATGAAATAGGAGGGCACCTTAGGAAAATCTTCAGATTTCCTGTTATTCCTTATTTGGGATCGTTAAGAGACTTTATGCTTGAAAACCATTGCTGCTGTATTAGACCTGGTGTAACTAGATTCCTTTTGCTATCGGTATGTATATGTAAGTATATTTATAGTTGGAATGTTGCTCATACTACGATTGTTATTTGTTCAGACTGATCTGGCTCTTTACTTCTTTAGTTTATGTTTATGACTCTTTATGTTTTCTGTGAAAAGTTATTCTCTTGTTTTCAAAAGTTGCAAGCCAGGCAGAGTGGTTATTATGAGTTGGATGGCTAAATAAATTGAAGAAATATACATGTGTGTGTGTGTGTGTGTGTGTGTGTGTGTGTGTGTACTCTCTCACACACACATTCACATATATAAATTCACTCTCATGGCTAAGGGATGTTGTTGTTGTTAGTTGCGAAGTCGTGTCCGACCCATCGTGACCCCATGGACAACATTCGTCCAGGCCTTCCTGTCCTCTACCATCTTCTGGAGTCCATTTAAGCTCACGCCTACTGCTTCAGTGACTCCATCCAGCCATCTCATTCTCTGTCGTCCCCTTCTTCTATTGCCCTCAATCTTTCCCAGCATTAGGTTCTTCTCCAGTGAGTCCTTCCTTCTCATTAGATGGCCAAAGTACTTGAGTTTCCGCTTCAGGATCTGGCCTTCTAAGGAGCAGTCAGGGTTGATCTCCTCTAGGACTGACCTGTTTGATCGCCTTGCAGTCCAAGGGACTTGCAGGAGTCTTCTCCAGCACCATAGTTCAAAGGCCTCAATTCTTTAGCGCTCAGCCTTTCTTATGGTCCAATTTCACAGCCATACATTGCAACTGGGAAAACCATGGCCTTGACTATATGTACTTTTGTTGGCAGAGTGATGTCTCTGCTTTTTAGTATGCTGTCTAAATTTGCCATAGCTTTCCTCCCCAGGAGCAAGCGTCTTTTAATTTCTTGGCTGCAGTCCCCATCTGTGGTGATCTTGGAGCCCAGGAAGATAAAATCTGTCACTACCTCCATTTTTCCCCATCTATTTGCCAGGAATTGAGAGGGCCGGATGCCATGATCTTGGTTTTCTTAATGTTGAGTTTCAAGCCAACTTTTGCACTCTCCTTCTTCACCCGCATCAAGTGGCTCTTTAGTTCCTCTTCACTTTCTGCCATTAGAGTGGTATCATCTGCATATCTTAGGTTGTTGATATTTCTCCCGGCAATCTTAATTCCAACTTTAAGGGATGTTATCAGGCAAGATTTAATATCAGTTTGGCATTGGACATAATTTTTTAATTTATTTATATCCTGCCTTTATTATTTGTATAAATAACTGAAAATAGCCAATATGCCTAATACTCCTTCCTCCTCATTTTTCCTCCATAACAACATTATGAGGTGGGTTGGGCTGAGAGAGAAGGACTGGCCCAAAGTCATCCAGTCAGTTTCATGCCTAAGGCGGGAATAGAATTCGCAATCTCCTGGTGATTGGCCCAAAGCCACCCTGCTGACTTTCATGTTTAAGGCAGAATTAGAACTCAGAGTCTCCTGGTTTTTAGCCTGGTGACTTAACCATTAGACCAAATGGGCTCTCATGAACACCTATGAATTGCTCTACTTTAATCGAATGTGTTTGCAATCCAAACAAATTGGGTGATTTGACTCCTGGCCCAAGACTGTGTCTCTTGCAGATACTGCATTGTTGCACTCGAAAAACTGTAGTGCTAAAGGCAAAGAATGTTGTCTGCGTGTGAATTTTAGAGCAGGGAGTAAATCCATCAAATATTCCCAAGGAGATTCCTCTGTTGTTAGCGCATCTCCATTTTCAATGCTCGAGGAACATTGGCCAGCATGTATAATGTAGCCATCCTACCAGACCCGAGTTCATTATTATCATGTAAAATAATCTATACTATGGATCGGCCGTGCTGGCTGGAAAATTGGGGAGCTGTAGCTCCAACTCATTGGGGACGCCTGAGTTCCTTTTATCTTCTGCATTAATGCTAAGCAGCTGCATCTGCTAAAACCAGAGAGCTTACCAGTTTCTGGGCTCCGTGAAAAATATAACAATTTAAAAAAGCATTTTGTAATCCAGTTTCGGTGAGGGAAGAAGCACTTGCCAATTTGGCTGGGACTAAACTTTCCCAGGGCCTAGATGGACAAGAGACTGGAGGAGGAGACAAAGAGATTTAGCAAGGCAGTTCTTGAAAGCGATGGTCGCTTGATAGGGAAAAGATGAAATGGGAGAGGAGTTTTCACCCTCCTCTGGAAACAATACAGTGATTGGTGCTAAACAGTTGCCGTTTTTAATTTTCCAATCTGCTGTAATCCAGGGCAGAGATACATCATGCAGATTGTGAAAAATGTAAGGGGAAATTGCCTGATTCCAGTCAGAGAAGGAACCCGCTGGGATGGATGTGGGTGTTATTTATTTTATTTATTATTTCAATTTCAAGGCCACCCAACTCACAATGATTCTCAGTGGCTTACAGTAAACATTTAAAAAGAAAACAATATATATCAAAGAAAATTGAAGGGGCTTGGCCACCGGGTCTTTTAACAATTTGCAGAAAATCAAATTGGGAGCAATATCCAGGATCTCAAGGGTGGGTGGAGGAGACCATTCCACAGGGCAGCACCGATCCTGATTCCCAGTCCTGAAAAGTGCCCCTGCTTAATTGATGGGACCTGAAGTGTGTCCAGGCTAGTGACCTCCCCCGACAGGCAGAAACCTATGGAGAGCATCAGGGTCTGTGCAAGGGAAAAAGGTAGGCAAATGCTGGAAAAAAAACATGATCCAATTGATCACGATCCAATTGCTCATTAGCCAATGATCACTGACTAATGGTCATGATCCAATTGATCACTGATCACTGATCATGATCCAATTGATCATTGACCAATAATCACAATCTAATTGATCAGACCAATATCATGATCCAATTGATCATTGACCATTAATCACAATCCAATTGATCAAATAATGATCCAATTGATCACTGACCAATAATCACGATGCAATTGATCATTGATCAATGATCATGATCCAATTGATCATTGACCAATGGTCACGATCCAACTGGTCATTGACCAATAATTAGGATCCAATTAATCATTGACCAATAATCATTGACCAATTATCATGATCCAGTTGGTCATTGACCAATAATCACGACCCAGTTGATTATTGATCCAAATCCATGATCCAACAGGTAAATGCTGGGGGGAAAATGATCCAATTCACATATGCTGCAGTTTATGTACTTGTACCAAAAACTGGGATTCAAGTATGTTGCAGTGATGTTTGTACGATGACATCAGCACGTGTTACTGATTCAACATCATCCAATTTGCTACAGAAGACACTCGATACCCCAACTGTCCCAGATTAACCACTAAGCAAAATAAATATGTGTTTAGGGCACTAAGGAAGGGAGACACTCCCGAGTTTTCTCCCCCAGCTATCGGGGTCCTTAACGTTTTCAAGGCCCTTAACATTTTCATTCAGCTTCATTGGTTTGGTTTTGTCATTGTCCTCTTCTACCATGTTCAACTTTAATCCGCATTGTTTAAAAAATGTTTCTTTGACATGGTGAGTGACTAAAGTTTAAAAGTTTGGTTCCAAGGTGTTGTCAGATGTTCCGTTTGTTTCAAGTCTCACGGCACACAAGAGTTTTGCTTCCTTTCACAAAGAGGAAGAAATGGAAGGGAAGGTGTTTTCAGCAAGCGCTTTAAGAAAAGGGGCTCTGGATTCCTGGCTCTGAAAAAGGAGGGGATGAGGAGGCGCCCATGTTTCTCCTGATAAACAAGAAGTTTGAGGCAGAAGGAGAAAAATCACCTTCTTTGTTCTTTGATGGTGCCCTACTTTGGCCTGCAGTTTAAATATAGTTTTTGCTGTTTGAAAAGAAAAAGAAAAAAAAAACCCTAAAAGGCTATTATTTCAGCCAGCTGCGAATCTCTGAACTTGAGAGCTTTTTTTGTAAAGTAAACACACACTCACCCCTTTGCCGATTTCGGGGGCAGCTGACTACCCATCCGAAATGCAGGTAATGTGATCCTACCAAACCAGCAATTAGGTGATGCTGCGGGATTCAGTTCACACAAGGTTATCCAGGAATGGGGTCGACCGGTGGGGGCTTCAGAATCCAGACGGCTGACTTGTCCCCTGTATTCCTGGTGCCACGAAGGATGGAAGGATGCGTTAGCAGATAGCGGGTCGTGTGAAGCCCCCCCCCCCCTCAGCGTTAAGCGCTTGCATTTTTAGGCTTTACACTTTACACCTACAAATTTCCTGACAGTTAGAACAATTAATCAGTGGAACAACCTGCCTCCAGAAGCTGTGATTGCTCCAACACGGGAAGTTTTTAAGAAGAGACTGGACAGCCATTTGTCTGAAATGGTATGGGGTTTCCTGCCTGAGCAGGGGGTTGGACTAGAAGACCTCCAAGGTCCCTTCCAACTTTATTATTATTGTTGTTGTTGTTGTTGTTGATGATGATGATGATATGATGATGCTGTTGCTGTTGTTATTTAGCCCGGTTTGCAATCGGATATTTCAAGTCCCCACACTAATGTTCTATTTTTTTTTCCTACGCTGGAAAACCCTCCTTCTTGAGGGGGGGGCAACTTTCTCCCAGCAAGTTGGTGAGAAAAAGAAAAAGTGAGAAGCCGGAAGCGAGCGGGCTCTTTCGACTCTCAGCCTTCGCGGAGCGATTCCCCCCCCGCCAGCCTGTTGGGCAAAGTAGCTCGAAACCAGCCTGATTCCGGGGCGGAGGGGGGGGGGACGCGGGCGGCGTGGCGGGGGAGAGCGGGAAGCCCAGTCCCCCCGGGCAGGACTGGGCGCGCGGCTGCAAGAGGCGAGCGGAGCCGAGCCAGGCTGGGCGCAAAGCAAAGCAAAGCAAAACGGAGGAGCCGGGGAAGAAGGGACGGACGGCGCAAGACGGTTCCCGTCTGGCTCCCAGGCGGGCTCTGGCGGGCTGCAACGCGGCGCTCGCGCCTTCCCTCCCCCGTTTTCTTCCCTCCCCCCTCCCGCCCCAATTGGGGGGGGGGTTTGCTGTTCCGACCATCTTGCTCTGCGCGGGGTGGAGGGGAAGCGACCGAGGCGCCCGGGCGTTTGGCGAGCCGCGGTCGGCCTGGAGGCGCCTCTCTGCCGGGGGAGGGGGAGCTGGGGGGGGGGAGGAGAAGCAACCCGGCTCCGGAGCGACGGCCGAGTGTGGGGAGCCCGAGAGCTGGCTGAAGGTAACTGCGGAGGGGGGGGGATGGTTGGGGAAAGGGGGGTTCGCTCCCCACGCGCTCCGATCCAACTTCCTTTGGCAGCGCGTGGCGCGGTTTTGCGGAAGGCGGGCCGGCGGGCGGTTTTGCTCTGCTTTGCAGCCGACCTTCCCTCTCTCTCTTCTGGGACGGGTGGGTGGATCGGAGGGTTTCTAGCCCTGCTCCACCTCCCCTTTTTCTCGAGCACGGGATGGGCGATCGCCGGCTGAGAACCCGCAGCTCAGAAACTCAAGACTATCCCCTTAAATTGCCTTTGAGGAATAGATGCGCCACAAGTGTGGAGCAGAAGCTCTCCTTTCCAGCCGTTTCCCCAGAGAGCCCTTTAAAGGATGGCCGGCAGGACCCCCCACTACCAACCAACCCCCCCCCCCCGCGCCAGAAGAAATTTAGCCCTCCTCCTGGAGTGTTTGGGGCATGTGGGGTAAGGAAGCCACGAGGAGACCTTTAATTTTGAAAGGACTGGCGGAGACAGAACAGGGGAGCCAACCATGTGTCTGGGGAACATCAGTGTGACTTCGATTTTGCACGCAAACCCTTTTGTAATTGGTTGCCCTGCAAGGAAACTTGTGATGTCAGCTCAGAAGTCTCCTCCACTCCCAAAGGGGTCTTTGTAAAGACTGGAATTGTGGTCCTAGCCAGTTGCAGCCCACCTTTCCTGACGTGCCTTGTTTTTCAGATGGTCCAGGAACAAGCTGGGAAGGTACAGTGGCAGTTCTTCCTCTTTTCTTCTGGGAGAGGAAACCCCTGAGTTGAGAAAATAATGGGCAAGGAAGGACATCAGAGGACAACAAATTAAATGTGGTGGATGATTCCTTTGCTGATGGTAAGTTGTTTTTTAAAGGCATTTTCTCTCCCCCGTAAGAACATGCACTGAGGTGGGTGAATAGGATTGCTGACTTGGGTGCTGACTAATTAACCAGTGGAACAACCTGCCTCCAGAAGCGGTGAATGCTCCAACACTGGAAGTTTTTAAGAAAAGACTGGACAGCCATTTGTCTGAAATGATATAGGGTCTCCTGCTTGAGCAGGGGGTTGGGCTAGAAGACCTCCAAGGTCCCTTCCAACTCTCTTATTCTGCTCTTTTTAACTTCCCAGTGGCATCTAAGCAAAGCCTTTAACTTGTGCTTGAGGGAAGAAAACGGCCTGTCCTTTCCTAGAAGTGACTGTCTCTCACACAACCGTCACAAACTGAGAATCCTGAAAGTATGTAGTGGGAAGGGAGCCAATCTGGGAATTGGGGACTTAGTACAAACCCTCTTGCGATGTGCTGTGCATTGATTTAAGCAGAGATCCTGTTAACGCTTGGAAAAGAAATGAAATGCATTTACCGTAGTTTGGAGTAAACTTATATGAGACGTGCCATAAATCGCAAAAGAAAAAGATGAAAGAGAAAGGGAATTGGGACTTATGTTGGCCACAGCATCTCAGTTGCTAAGTTGATAAAGCACATCTTTTGCATTCTTACGTGTGGTTCCCCCCCCCCTCCCCGTTTGGCTCAGCCGGTTAGAGAGCTGAAGACAAAACATGGAGTTGCCCTATCTGCCTTCTATAGGAATCGTTGTCTTGAGCTGTTCTCTAGAGTTTTTCAGGAAGAGGCTACGAGGATCCTAAATCCACCAAAACCTGCGCTTTGCTCTTTTGATGGCGAATTGGAGCAGTGGTAATGATGGATTTAAATTAATACATGCAGATGTTTGGCTCCGGGACACTTTCTGCTTTATTTTTTAAAGGACTTTTATGAGTCTAGTGGGAACTCAGAAGTGCTTCTAACAGTTGATGGCTTTAAAAGAGTGGGAGGAAGCAACGCGAGTAGAAGGCGTTTGGCTAGCATCCAGTCCTGGTTGATCAAAGGGATTTCAGTGTGGGGAGAGAGGCTTTACAATCTCTGAGGGAGAAGAGATGTGCTGGGTGAAGGTTCAAGAGCGTCTTGAGTAGTAACTGAATAAAATTAGCTGCACATGTGATCCTCCCTCCTCCCCCCTTCCTTCTGTATTTTTAGAAGAGTTTTATGAATAACAATAAAATAGGATAAGTTGGTTCTTGCTTTTGCCCAACTTGGGTATAGCTCAAAATATACGTGCTTCATGTGAACTCAACCAATCTGGCTTTTGAAATTAACACCCAACATCTGGGCTAATAGACTGCCCTGATTCAAAAGGTAGTTTATGCAACAAACCATGCCCTTGTGTAAAGTGTGGATCCAGTATTATCAGTATAAAACACAAGTAGTACTCAATTTACAGCAGTTCATTTAGGGACCGTTCAGAGAGATACAAGGGCACTGGAAAAAGTGGCTTATGACCGTTTTTCACACTTATGACCACTCTAGCATCCCCATGGTCACAGGCTCAAAATTCAGATGCTCGGCAACTGGCAACGACAATTGCAATGTCCCAGGAGTCATGTGATCCCCTTTTGTGACCTTCTGACAAGCAAAGTTAATGGGGAAGCCAGATTCACCTAACAAACATTTTCCTAACTTAACCACTGCAATGATCCACTTAACATGTGTGGCAAGGAAGGTTGTAAAACGGGGCATAAGTCACTTAACAATTGTCTCAGCAACATAAATTTTGGGCTCAATTGTGGTAATAAGTCAAGGACTGCCTGTACTTCAGTAGATGAACTTAGATGATATGTAAAACAGTTTATTTGTATCCAGGAAGAGCCAAACTAGAGGAACGGCTTATTGGTCTTCCTCAGCCCCACAGGTGCATGGGGCAGTTGATGGAATGTGTAGTCCAGTCCATCAGAATTGTGTAAAATTAGAGAAGGTGTGAAGATGTTTTTAAGAACTAATCAGTAGGTAAGGTGTTAGTAAACTCAACATCTCCAACAAACCCCTTCCCCACTGGATATTTGCACTAGCTGTTGTCTTCCATTCCTGACCTTGCCTACAGCAAGGAGGCTGTCATCACAGGAGGATGCTCTTTCATTCCCCTTTAGGACTGTGATGTAGATACTATTACAAGCACCACACCACCCCCTTGTCTATGGCATTGCACTAAATTGTAGGATCAGTCTCCATTATTTGGGTTTTACTGAAATTAGATTATTTTTTTTTTGCACTTGCCTAATTGCTTCGTGGAATGAGCATCACTGAATCTTGCACTGGGAAACATACCCTTCAGGTTGCAATCAGCCCTGTTGATGTTTATTTACAAGCAAGAGCCAGTAATGGACAGAGTTGCTTCTTGCTGAACCAGAGGGGTGGAGCTCTGGTTTCATGGGCATAATATCACCCAGGTTTGTTATCTGGCATCTTTTCATCAACCCCTAAACTGATTAGGTGTTAACCAAATTGCTTGGATTAAGAGTTTCTCCAAAGGAAGCCTAGCAATCTTATGGGATTTACTCTAGAATAAATATGCCTAGAATTGTAATTTGAGCATATGGAATTCCTCCCTCCCCCCAAAAAGGAAAATATACATTAATTTTTAGTTACACAAACCCAATGCAAATGTTGTTACATAAACTTGGTTCATCAGTAAATTCTGAAGCTAATCAAACAGCTTAGCATACAACTATGCCAACCTGCTCCAAAATAAGACACCTCTTGACTTTACTAGAGCTTCCTCAGTTTTGGCTGCTTGATTGACTATGTGCCATCAACTCATTGTCAATTCTTAAGAGACCACATAGATTTTCTCCATGGCAGTCTGTCCCTAACCGTGTCTTTCAGGTCTTCCAAAGATGCACTCATCGCTACTCTAAATGGGCCCCTTCCATCTTGCTGCTGGTTGTCTTCTTCTCTTTCCTTCCCTCTTCCCCAGCCTTGGAACCTCCTCTAGAGAGAGCCGGGTCTTCACATAACTCGTTCAAAGTAGGAAAATTCGAGCCTGGTCATTTGTGCCTTGAGTGAGAACTCTGATTTGATTTGTTTGATTATCCATTGTTTGTTTTCTTGGGTGCCTGATGTATTTCAGGAGCCTTCTCCAACACAAAAGATCAAAGATCATCTCCTTTGCTTCTTCAAAGTCCAACTTTCACTTCCATAGAGCATCCTAGGGAATGCCATGGCTTGCGTGATTCTGATGCTTTGTATGTATAGACCCACCTCAGCATTTGAGTACCTTTTCCAAAGCATTATGACTGTGTTAGTCTGGGGTGTATTTCTTGATTGTTGATCCTTTACTGTTGATTGTTGACTTTAAAAGGCAGAAGAGGAATTCTCAATTCCTAGTTGTTATACATATTATTAATCTGGTCTTCTTTATATTTACGTTTTGTCCCATTTTTTTCTGTCTCCTTGACTTTTATTACTAGAGCTTGCTGGTCTTATTAGCTAAGTATAAAATTGCTCATTTTGGTACAGCTTTTATTCACCCAGATTAATATCTTGTTTATTTATTGGTTCATTACATTTTTAATAATGAATCAATCTGGCAATTCTCAATATGCTTGTGCATTAACATTTTGATCCAGTATGTGAATTATTTTTATTTCTGTTTCTTTTCCCAGACTTGGAAGAATCTGTTAAACAAACCAAATTTAGTTTCTCTCTTCTGTTCTACTCCCAGACATGTTAATGTAAAAATAGTTGATGATGGATCAACCTTTTTTTTCCCCATAAATTTATCCTGGCAGGTTCTTTGAGATCTAGTTGGTCTGTGTATAATTGAACATAGGAAGAATTTATTTTTAAGCATCACTTCCCTCCAAGCCACAGAACTGCATTTTGAGAGGCCTCTCGTTTTGATGTTTGCACTGTAATAAAAGTGTGGAAGAGGATTGCAGAAAACTGTTACAAAATCACTTGAGAAACTATCTAGAAATGAGACTGCGAGTCTAGCCCAGCCTTTTCCAGATGTTGTTGAGACTACAACTCCCAGAATTTCTAAGTGGCATGGCCAGAAGCCACGTTAGGAGGACAGTAAGTTAGGTTGGAAAAGGTTATATAGGTAACTAGAAAATTTTGTGGAGTTGTTGTGTAGCTTCCCACCTATGAGACTTTGGGAAAGGTTTTGTCTGCCAGATAGAATCACCAAATTAATATCAATAAGATATTAATAGGATGTTGGACCCATTGTTGCCTCATGATAACAATTCAACACATTCTTCCAATATAAGACATTTCAAAATTGTCTGTCACAGATTTATGCTTTTAAGATGTTCCAAAGAGCTGCTTAGTCATTTCATATGTAATTTACCCATTAGCTGATCAAAGAAGTCTTGAGTATTACGAAATGTCTTCTTATTTCTGAAGATGCATTGTGAAAGGACAATGCTTCAGTTTCTCCAACCTTGGTAAGAAATGGCATCACTCTGAATTGAAGGTGGGGGGAGGGCGCGTTGGTAGACAGTCTGTTTTATGACCACCTGCTTAAGGGAGACTGTGGTTTCATTATCTGACGGAGAAGCAGAGTTTAATTAGTCATGTTTAAGTCTGGGGAAATGAAAACAGCTCAGTAATTAGCAATCGGCACAATTGTACAGTGTTCCCTGTCTTTCGTGGAAAAGAGTTGGGGAGGAGCAGATATTTGCTCCATGTTAATTGCATATGCTGTGATAAATTTTTATCGTGGCCTGAAGCCAAACAGACAAATAAACATACAGAGAAGGGCAAAAAACAAGCCACGTTTATAAGATTAAACCTTGATCTTTGGGAAGTATCTTCTGCCTCATTCTTGACGCTAAGAAGCAAATGTTAGAGACATTAATAATGACCTGGAAGTTTTTGTAGGCTAATAGGACAGTTACAAAGTAATCATCTGATTGCCCTGGAATTGTTGCTAGAAAAGGAAAAATTAAATGTGGATGTCAACCCAGATAAAAACTGCAGTGTAATAGCTTGTGTGCAATAGATTCAACTTTCTCCATGCTATAAGGGAGGAGGCAGCAAACTGGAGGAAAACTATTAAGGTATCTTCTTGTGATAACAAAGGAAAGGGCTTTGAAATGTATGCTTGTAAACATCCAGCAATATTTAAATCCAGCAATATTTAAGGTAGACAGTTATGTAAAGGTGAGATGCCACAGTTCAAGTAAAATTGGGGTCCTGCAAAAAACTGAGCAGAACTGAATTTTAATTCTGGATCCAGAAGACGTTCTGTCATAGGTAATGAATAAGAAATTGATGACCTTCCATTTCTTTTACCAGTTGAAGCATTTTTAGAAACTTTTTAGAAACACTCGTTTTTATGGGCAACTTTCGGTTAGGTATACATTTCTGCATAGGTGTCTGGGGCACAGCAGATGGTAACCCAGGCAGGATGTTGTCTCCACGGCAATGCCATGCCATGCATACTGGCATTGGGTACGGGGATGCAAGTATATAACGACAGCATTCACCTGAGGGCGCTGCTGTCCCTGTATTGTTTTGGAATCGATGGATATCAGTGCATCTTCTATAATCAATATGTGAATGAGAATTGCATCACCAGTGCTTAGAAAGGTGAAGTCTCAAAGAAAAGCTTTCCAGTCTGCGTTCAGGCTTGAGAAGAAATTATTTCAGTTGTCTTAAAATGGGGAGGGAGGGAGGGAGGGAGGGAGGGAAGGAAGGAAGGAAGGAAGGAAGGAAGGAAGGAAGGAAGGAAGGAAGGAAGGAAGGAAGGAAATACACAAACCCCATTGAAATTAAAGTGCCTTTTAAAAGGTATCTTTTAAGAAGGATCTTTCCTTCTCAGCTGCAATCTTCAAAATACAGTGGTGGAACTAAAGGTATAGTAATAGGCCTAATGGATGTTCCCCTCTTCAGATTGGCTGGCTTGGGAAGATGGAAACCTGACATTGTAATTCCTCCAGTCTTCAGCTTGGCTTTGCAATGGGGTCCTTTCTGGTATTCAGAAGTCTAGCAACAGAATTAGACATGAGGAGTCATACTGAGGGGCTGCCAAGGGGCCTGTAGAATGAGTGGAGTCTCTCAATCTGAGGTCCTCTTGGTCCCCAGCAGCCAAACTGGTGTGTAATCTATACCAGTCCTGAAGCTGGCATAGAATAATTCTCCCCTACGGCTTCCAATGAAAGGGAATTCTATTTTTAAAAACCACATGCACACATATGTTCGGGGAGGCACACACAAAGTCACACACCAACATTACTCTGGCTTCAGCTCTGCTAGCAGGAATCTGGCAAGGCTCCAGAAGATTTCAGAGTTACTACATTGCAGGCTCCAGAAGCTGAGTCCAGGAGACGCTGTAGCTAGACATATCTTCAGCTGGTGGAGCTGGACTCAGAAAGAGGTCAAACCCAGATGAAGATGGACCACAGCCGATCACATTTTCACAAGGAGGAAGAACAGATGGAAGTCAGGCTAGATGGAGGAAAACTAAGCGTTGATTCAGTTGGGTCATCGTGGAGCCACCTTCCTTGACTTGATTGCTTCCAGATGAGTCCATTACAATGTAATAGGAAACGCGCTGGGTATCGTAAGGAATGGCAGTTGCAAAACATCTGGAGTGCCCTGTCTTGAGGAAGGCAGCCCTGGGAAAGCAGAAACTGAGAAGCAGGGGGAAGTTGGCCGCTTTACACGAGCAGAAAGAAAGGTTGAGAATTGGATTGGTGATGGGGCTTGGGTTTTCTGTTTGGTTTCTGATTCAAGCTGTGAGTTCTCCAGCTGTCTGCTTTTGGCATGACTGTACAGCTTTTATTGCCATGATTGCCAAGTCTGTAGCTGATGTTGTGAAGACCAGGGCAATTTATTTGAAATGCACTTCTGTACAGATAGTCCTCAACCCTTACGACTTGTCAGTTAGCAACTGTTTGAAGTTATCACAGACCACCCCCCCCCCAAAAAAAGGGTACCCATGGACTGGATAGTTGTGATAGTTGTCCCCCTGGTCATGTGATCGCATTTTGGGCATTCGACAACCAGCTCATATTTATGATTGTTTGCAGCATCCCACAGTGATGTGCCTGCAATTTACTTTTTTTTTTTTTTCCCCTGGAAAAAAAACTGGTGTTTATATC
This sequence comes from Azemiops feae, assembly GCA_023970755.1. NCBI lineage: Eukaryota > Metazoa > Chordata > Lepidosauria > Squamata > Viperidae > Azemiops > Azemiops feae. Next base: position 360,592 of record JALGBA010001046.1, on the reverse strand, counting down.
TGGTTTCTGGCAAAAAAAATATTCGTTGCAGACAATGAATTTACTTAACAACCATGGAGTTCACTTAACAACTACTGCAAAAAAATGTTGTAAAATTGGGTTGGTTACGTGATGACCCACTTAGTGACCGGCACGACTATAATTCTGGGCTCAACTACAGTCATAAGCTGAGGACTACCTTTATGTACAAGTTTTCAGAATGACGTGACTTAAAAATCTTGCAGAAGGTGTCAAAGACGGAAAGCCAAGGGAGCTGAGCCCAGGTCTTTCCAGAACCCACTCGATTCTTCCAGTCCACCTCTGCCTCAGAGCTGAGTGTAGTTGTGTGATGACTTGTGGCTAGAATCCAACTCCATAAAGAAAATAGTGTCACCCCAACACAGAAATGCCAGAGAGCAAAGGCTGTGTCTGAATACGCTGCCGGTGTTCCCATTCTAGAGTTGTTGCTGTTAAAGCAGATGCAATTCTTGTTCATTATGAACTATTAAGCACCCGCCATCATGATGGCCGTCTTTGCACCAGGGTTTCTGAACCTTGGCAACTTTTAAGATGTGTGAACTTCAACTTCCCAAATTCCCCAGCCAGCTTGCAGAAGTTTGTTCTGCAGCTTCCGTTTGATGATGATGATCATGATGACAAGAAATCGGAACTATGAGATACGGCTGCATATTTTGTTTTAGCCTTAGGAATGATTGGTTCCTGGGCAGGGATTTCCTTTTAAGATTCTGGGAAATCCACTTTGCAGAATAACAGAGCTGTGCAGGATTTGGGATTTAAAAGACAACAGGTGAATTGGAGCACGTAGAGTCTGTTGGGGGACACCGTCAACTGAACACCTTCAACATTTCAGCAGCCACTTTAGGAAAAGACCTAATTGCCTGAAGGCCCAAACAGTGGCAACTGTAAAAGGCCAAGGGGGATTAGAAAGGCTTCTGTATTGTGTAGTGTCATCGCTCCTTCTCACTGTGTATGGTGACATCACATGGATGCCCAGAAGAGACGGAGCTTATATGAAGCTGGCGTCCCTTCAAGTCTGGGCAAAGATCTTTTAGAAGCAAACCATCCCATGGACATCCATGGAGAAACACATGGTAGATGATGAAAGGTATGTGATGAGGTCACTATGCAAATAGCAATAGCACTTAGACTTATATGCTGCTTCACATTGCTTTACAGCCCTCTCTAAGAGGTTTACTGAGTCAGCCTATTGCCCCCAACAATCTGGGTCCTCATTTTACTGACCTTGAAAGGATGGAAGGCTGAGTCAACCTTGAGCCAGTCAGAATCAAACTGCTGGCAGTCAGCAGAATTAGCCTGCAATACCGCATTCTAAACAATGCACCACCGTGGCTCACATCCATGCATCAGATGTCAGGATGCAAGTCGATAATAGCAACCTTTGTGTCATGATGACAGACACATGGTCTTCATTTTAACATCACTGTTTGTCACAAGTGTCATCCATTGTTGTTCTTTTGGGGTTGCATTTAAAAGTATAGAGGACAGCAGTTAAGCTCTATATACCAAGTCTAGAAGCTATTGGAAATATATATATATATATATATTTTCCTCCAGTAGTGCTAAGATTGTAGTGTAACAGGCACTTACAATCCAGTGCAAAACATAGAATTTTTTAAGTATTAGCCCAGTTTGATTCAATTTGTGGTCATGAGACCACAAGTCAATTGAATTGGGCCAATACTGATTGCTTGCGCTGGAATTAAAATGCTTGTCACGCAAACAATCTTATGGTCAATATTGGCCCCATCTTTCTGGAAGTCCCTTGTGCAATTTAAGATGACTCAGACTTTTTAATTTTAAATATGCTTTCAGTTAAAAGAGGATGGACTGGTTTTTAAACTGTTAATGTTCTATAAACAGATTCTTGAAGTGATTCATCAAGATTTTGGAATGGATAACAAATGGTTTGCAGTTTGGGCTTTGTTTATTTAAATAGTGTAATGGATGATAGACAGCTGATATCAGTCCGTGGATGAAAAGCACATGTAAATGGAATGGGACATTTTTTTATCCTTCCCCCCCGCCCGCCCCCGCCCCATCAGTGGGCTGGAGGCTTCAGATTTTCTGGGAAAGTGCCAGGAATAGAGATTTTGCCAAAAAAAACCCAGCCCCTCCCTTCTCCTGGCAGAGGGAAAGCAATATTATCCACTGGCTTCATTTTAAAAATATGATATTGATTATAAGCTTTCTGGAGAAAACTTGGACAGGACAACAGCCTTAACTAAAAATCCTTAAGATGTAAAGAGAAACTCTTTTCATAATTGGATTGCTGCTTTTAATTCTTGCTCAGGGATTTGAAAACCCAGCCCCAAAGCAGGTTGACCTCCTTGCTTAAGGGCGTGATCGTATCTCAAGCCAGGAGTGATTCTTACATCTGAGTGTGCAGTCGGATATTCATTTTATTTCTTTAGCCTCCTGTAGGCTGCAGAATTTTGAAATGTGTCACTTGTAGGGCGTATTCACAAAAAGATTTTTAGCTATGCCAATTAAAACATGGGGTCTGCATTCACACAACAATTGAAGTATGGTTAGTTTGAAACGTATTTAGTGTTCTCTTATTTACCCATTGTGTGTGAACCCAGCTGATACAATAAAGTTATGGTCTGATGTACAGTATAGTATAGATAGTCCTCAACTTACAACAGGTCACTTACTGACTGTTTGAAATTACAACAGCACCGAAAAAAGTGACTTATGACCGTTTTTGACACGATCATTGCAGTATCCCCAGGGTCATGTGATCAAAATTCATATGTTTGGCAGCTGACTCATATTTATGATGGTTGCAGTATCCCGGGATCATGTGATCCCCTTTTGCAACCTTCTGACAAACAAAGGCAATGGGGAAGCCAGATTCACTTTACAACCATGTTACTAACTTAACAAGTGCAGTCACTTAAGGTAGAGGTCGCCAACCTTTTGGGCACCAGGGACCGGTTCCGTGGAGAAAGGTTTTTCCACGGACCAGAAAGTGCATGGTTTTGTGTGCTGCTTGCATCTCACGGATGGGGTTTTGCTTCTTTGTGCAGACCGGTTGCTGGCATGCCGCAGCCCGGTACTGGTCCATGGACCGGGGGTTGGGGACCCCTGACTTAAGGGTTGTGGCAAGAAAGGTCATAAAATGGGGCAAAATTCACTTAACAACAGAGCCACACAATTGGAGCTTTAAAGGAGGCCCATGGATCCTGTTGAAAGCCACATCAGCATGTAAATGTAGCCATAAGATTTTCTCAGGATGGTAAAACAGGGCATTGAAGAGAGTAAAAAAGATGACCTTGATGGAGATATGCAGGAACTGTTCGCGAGGCAGGACAAGAAGCAATGGATAATCAAGGAGAGAAACAACCGAGGACTAAGGAGACATTTCCTAACAGTGAGAACAATTAATCAGTGGAACGACTTGCCTCCAGAAGTTGTGGATGCTCCAACACTGGAGATTTTTAAGAAGAGATTGGATAACCATTTGTCTGAAATGGTACAAGGTCTCCTGCCTGAGCAGGGGATTGGACTAGAAGACCTCCAAGGTCTCTTCCAACTCTGTTAATCCAGGGGTCCCCAATCCCCGGTCCGTGGACCAGTACCAGGCCGCAGGAGTTGAAGTCCACAAGTCTTAAAAGTTGCCAAGGTTGGAGAACCCTGCTGTAACTCATGAATTCTTCAACATATTCCAAAAAAGGCAGTTTAGGTGAGCAGAAGTGATATTTTTTTTGTTAAATTTGTCTCCTATTTTATATATAGACTAGTTTTCTCATTTTCTTTCTGTGTATGATCTACTGCTTCAGCAAATGTCTTTTTAATGGGGCTTATAAATATCTAGTTCAACTTAGGAAACTTCCAAAAATCTCAGCCAAGCATTTCTGCAAAACTTGAAATAATACATGAAATTGACAGCTTCATCCTATCTGTACTTGGAAGCGAATTGAATAGGATTTAGCTCCTCATGTTCTTAGGATTATTGCTTAAAAGTAGATAAAATATATAGGTTAAGCGTGTTCCAACAGCAAAAGCAACACTGAATTTCAAGATAAGGAGGAAGATTTACCAGATTCTTGGAGGCAGCTAAGTTTACTGCTGTATTTTATTGGAAAGAAAGGAGTAAATGTGGTCCCTGCATTGCTGAATGTTTGTAATGGAACATTGCCATGAAAATGAAACTATATTATATAAAGGCAAAAAAATCCAATTCAATGTGCCGGGTATGGCCTTTAAAACCTACACGGCTTAGGTCTAACACTATCTTCTCCCACCAGTTTTGACTTACTTGACATGAAAGTCCCTGGAGAAACTTTTACTAGTCCTCTACCCACCCACCCCTTACGTGAAATAAAGGGGATGGTGATGTTGTGCTGCTGCATTTTAGCCACAGTGGAGATTTCTAGAATATGATCCTTCCAGATATGGTCAACTCCCACTCATTAATAAATCCTAAAAAACAGAAGAGTGTTAGAATTGTGATGATTGCTGTTGACATCCTTATTGCTTTTCTTTAGGGATTAATTTTGTAGCTTCCCCTCCCCCCCCAGTATATTATTACATATATATTCTTTTTCAAGTTTGACCTTTATGTTATTAATATAATACTGTAGTGTAGATGTTTCAATGCCAATAGAAAAGAATGTAGCTCAGGGCTGAAGTATGGAAAGATGTTACCTAGTGAGATAACGAAATGTCTGCAGACAAACAACCAGGCTCAGAGAAGAACACCAGATTGGATGCATTATAAGCTACCAAGAGTTGTTTGATTGTGGCAGGCAACTAATTTAATACAAAGACAAATAAAGAAATGAAAATAGTTGAGAAAGGTCCAGTTTCAGGACTGTGTTTTACTTCTTTTCATTTAAAATATTTGTAGATAGGCTTTCTTTTACAAAACCTTTCCCAAAGAGGTTTATAAAAAATAAGATCACATACAGGAAAGAACAAGTAGAAAAATAGAAAATGTTAGTAAAATTGCAGGCCTATTAAAATCCACCAAGATTTAATAGAAGTGAACTGAGCCACATTTTGAACGAAACAAATTTGGATTCACTAGAGAAGAATATTTGTAGCTCAGGGTTGAAATGAGGGGTCCTTCTGCTCTCTGAGCTTGTTTGTTGCCTTGTAGACATTTTATTACCCAACTAGGTAACATCTTCAGTGATGGAGGGGTGGGGTTTGCTCTCTGTTTATATACAGTAGCTTGCCCTGTCAGTTAGGGGAGTGTTGTTGAGACCAATCAAACAGGAAACAGTAGGCTAATCAAGAAGCTACCAAGAAAAAAACAAGAATGCCCCAATATTGCTTACTACTTTGAGAACTTGAGATTTGTTTGGTAGTGTTACCTTTGGATAAACACAACACATTGGAAGCCTGTGTCCATTTTAAAGGTTTTGAACTGGTGCAAATTCATAAGACTAAGCACAGACCAATCAAGATAGATCGAGCTGCAGTTGTGCACAAAGCATAACCTGACATTTTTAGGAACCATTTCTGCTTCTGTCATCTTTATTTTCTTGGAGCAGCTGCTTCCTCCAAAATAGAAACGTACGCTTTAATTTGGGGGGAAAAATACATTGTGCTTCAACATTTTGTGCTTCATTTACACGCACCTGTCCCAAAAAAAGGTGCTCTTGACCTAAGAGTAACCTCACAATCTCTAAATTTGCTGATTATCCACCATTAATTAGCGCTGGGGGGGGGGGATCATGCATTGCTGAAATATATTTTAATACCAACAAAGGGAAATAAGGTAAAATGGTGAGTTAGAGATTTGTGCTGAGATGGACAATCTGGATGCTGGTTAATTTCAGACACAAGCTGGTGGTTTGCACCTGCTGAGGGAGAGGAGCAATATTTACCATTTCCAGACCTTGCATGTAGAAAGTTAGTGTGGCAGGGAAAAAGATCAAAATTATTTACTCATTAGGCTGCTTCTTTATCTACTTGGCTTTCTCTGTATTTTCACAGCAAAACGTGTCACTCCTGCTACAGTTACAGATGGCATTACAGAGCATTTAGTCATTTTAAAGTTGACTCCTAAGCCTGAGTATTAATGCTAAACAAAAGCAGAGGCTGCGCTGAGCAAGCATTTAAAAAAAAACGATCTTGTAAGCAAAGAATCCAGTAACGGAGAACAATCTCCACTATGTAATGCAGATATATATGAAGGGGGCCAGTGTGAGTCACAAGCAGGAAAAGCACTGTTGTTTGACTGTTCCTTCTCCCCTCCCAGTTTAATCTTAAAATACAAGAATAATGCAGCAATGCAGAAGATGGAATTTTCCAGACACATTAGCAAAAAAGAAAAGGATGTGCTGGTGACCCCAAAAAGCTGTTACCAAAGACTTCTGCAAATAAAGTTTCCTGTTGCAGGAGACAAATGATGTGACATGGAGTAGGGATCTGGAAGTTAGTTTATCCCCATTGCTTAGCCTAGTGCCCTTTGTGGGCAGGATGAATAGCAGAATAACAGAGTTGGAAGGGACCTTGAAGGTCATCTAGTCCAACCCCCTGCTCAGGTAGGAAACCCTATACCATTTCAGACGGCTGTCCAGTCTCTTCTTAAAAACTTCCAGTGTTGGAGCATCCACAATTTCTGGAGGCAAGTTGTTCCTCTGGTTAATTGTTCTCACTGTTAAGAAGTTTCTCCTTAGTTCTCGGTTGCTTCTCTCCTTGATTTGTTTCCATCCTTTGCTTCTTGTCCTGTCCTCAGGTGCTTTGGAGAATAGCTTGACCCTCTCTTCTTTATGACAGCCTCTTAGAGTAGAGACTCCTTGAGTACCTGCAGGGCTATTTTGGGGTATGTTTGTGGTGGTGGTGGAAGGAGTTGGCTAAGTGCTGAATGTATTTCACCAATGAAAGCCCTGAGAATATCACTCCAACCCAGTATTTCTCAATCTTATCCATTTGTAGATGTGTGGACTTCAACTCCCAGAATTCTCCAGCCAGCCATGTCAGGATGGTCTCTTGTGGTCCTTTTGGAAGTTGGGAAGCTGAGTTATGTCCTCCAATGAATTCTACTATTGCTGACACCTGATAGACACAATGGGCTAAAATTCCCAGAAAGGGAATTCTGGGAGTTGGAACGCTATGCATCTTCAAGAGGCCAACGTTGAGAAACACTGCTCTAATCCATGAGAGGCATGTTATATATTGCTACCTCTCTTCAGTGTTGCACCCAGTGATCAATAGCCTTACAGGCCCAAAAATCTGGTCCATGCAATGTTGAATTCCAACACCTTATGTGGAATACACGACTCTAGTCTTTTGCACTGTGGTCTTTATGCATCAGTAGAAGGGCTCAGATCCCTTGCTGTGCCCCGACCCCAAATCTCTCCAGTCACAACTACCGAATGTCAGGGCCAACATTTCCCATCCTTTTGCAGTGGGAAAGCCAGTAGTTTTCCAGGAGTGCTCAGTCTAAAAATAGCCCTAATAACAGTATTTTTAAAAATTCAAGTTCTCTCCCCCAAATTGGGAGGAAAAGGGAAACATCCCAGCTGTGTGCACATGTGTGATATGACTTTATCCACTCTACCCTGCTGCCCCTGCCCGCTGCAGTTCTCAGCTCTCCGGAAAGGATTCCAGGACAGCCATTGTCCAGCTTCGTTCAACTGTAGAAGTAGTTTCAGAGAGTGATTACAGGTAGTTCTTGACTTACAACTGTTCATTTAGTGACCATTCAAAGTTAAAACAGCACTGAAATTACAGTAGTGACTTATGACTGTTTTTCACACTTATGACCATTGTAGCATCCCCATGGCCAGGGATAGGCAACCTTGGCTCTTTTATGACTCGTGGACTTCAACTCCCAGAATTCCTGAGCCAGCATAGCTGGCTCAGGAATTCTGGGAGTTGAAATCCACGAGTCATAAAAGAGCCAAGGTTGCCTACCCCTGACCACGGTCATCTGATCAAATTGGGCACTTGGCAACTGGCATGTATTTATGCCGGTTGCACTGTCTCAGGGTTATGTAATCGCTTTTTGTGACCTTCTGATAAGCAAAATCAATGGGGAGATCAAATTCACTTAACAATCGAGTGTGCTGCCCCGCTCACTCACTCACACACACGTAACTCTAGTTTAGTGAGTTTATTAATATTCCCCAGCAGTTCCCTTCACCCAAAACCCCAGAACTGTCCCAATTAAGTCCAGCCACGAGCAGACCAATGTTAGTCCACAGAGCAATGGCCAAAGAGTCCGCAAAGCACTTGAAAGTTTCTCAAACAAAATAAATCCACCAGGCAAGACTTAAATCCACAACACAGGAGAGCTCACGAGTCAAGAAGAGTTTCTCAAGGCGTGATTCAAGTCCAGCCAGGGTGTCGATCCAAAGGGAGGCAGGAATCACCACGACCGGCAAACACACAGCTAGGAAACAAACACGTTCCCAGCAACGCCTCCCTCTGTCTCCTGTGCTAAATAGCCAGCTTCCAGGTTTATCTGAAAATACTTTTTAAGGAAGAGGGAAAATAAAAGCTAGCTTTCTTATGGCAATGGGAATGACCTTCTTTTGCAGAGCGTTTAATGTTTGGAATAACATTTTGCCAGCCTAAGGAGCTTGCCAAGAAGACGGATTTTGTGATTTGAGTGGGATGTGTGCCTGCCGTTTGAGCAGAGGCTAGTCAGTGCTTAATGCGGGATGTGTGAGCTCTCAGTGCAAGAAATTAGGTCTGTTTGAACTCTTATAATAGCATAAAACCGGCAGCATTGGAGGCAGTCAGGAAACTGTTTCCAGAGATTGCTAGAAGCTGGTTAATCCAGTTCCTGATTTGGAACATTTCATGCAAACAACATGGGTTTGTCCCATTAATAGCTTCCTTAATTAGTACCAGTTATAGGATCGTGGCCTTTAGGGAATTTGCAAGTTTATTGCAGCAAGTCTTTGACCTATCCATTTTCTGCAGCAAGTGAGCTTAAAGAGCAAGGAAACACGACGTTATCAACCGCTGAATTTAAACCTGGTGCGTCTGGTACAAGGATGGGTGCAATGCCTGGTCAGCTCATCAATTCATCGTGTCCCATTTTGCAAAAATTAAACTACATCTGTTTTCCATGCCTGTCTCTGAAAACACATTTGTGTTCCAGGAGAAATTAATGACATATGGTAAATAAAAAAAAGCCACTAGCCATGCTGGCTGGGGGATTAAAAATAAAAATGACCTGATTTTTTTTTTTTTTTAGAAGGAACCCAAACAACCTAAAAGGTTTCACAGGTTTTTAGCCAGGCAATTGCCGTAAAGAAATGGGAAGAAACAAAAAAAGCTCAACATTATGCCAGAAATGCCAGCCGGGAGGGCGGTGTGTGTGTGTGTGTCTGTATTTCAGTTTTCATGATGCTGGTAAGAGAGAATGCAGACTTCAGGTAGTTCTTGATTTACAACCCATTCATTTACTGATGGTTCAAAGTTACAATGGCACTCAAAAAAAGTGACTTATTACTGGTTTTCAATTTACGACCATTGCAGCATCCCCCTGGCCATGTGATCAGAATTCAGGCACTTGGCAACTGGCAGGTGTCAAGACTGATTCGCACTTTCACCTACACTTCCTCTTCGCTCATAGCTTGACAATAATAGGGAGGGTATGTGTGGTTGGACTGCAGGGGATGGAGGTATTCAAGCATCCGTCGGCCCCATGGGACATTGCTGATGTCCCGGTTTGCGGACTGTTTCTCATAACAAAATGAAAAGGCGTGATTGGTGGACGTTTTGGACTATGAGTGGCCCATAAGGAAAAGGGGGGATTAACTATGCTTGCTTTTGCATGGGAAACCCAGAGCTGGTTTTGCTTCTTCTGTGCCAATGTAGTTTATTCAGTAAAGTTTTTATACTCTTGGAAAAACGATGTCTCAGGAGTTTCTTCTTCTGGATTCCCTAACTGGACAGTTGACAGCAGCTTTTTATGACAGTTGCGCTGCCCTGGGATCATGTGATCACCATTTGTAATCTCCCCAACCAGCTTCTGACAAGCAAAGTCAATGGGGAAGTCAGATTCGCTTAATGACCACGTGGTTCACGTGACAATTGCAGTGATTTGCTTAACAGCGGTGGCAAAAATGGTTCATAAAATGAGGCATAACTCACTTAATAACTGCCTTGCTTAGAAGCCTAAATTTTGAGCTCAATTGTTATTGTAAGTTGAGGACTACCCATAACGTTAAGTTTGCTTTCTGGATATAGAGCTCGTATATAGAATGGAAGCTTCTTGGGATAATGGTTCCAATGTTTACCTAGCACTCCAGCTCCTGACTGCAGGGCAAATTGTGTCAGTTGTTACTACAAAAAGTGGACACTGCCACTAACTGAGTGGCATTCAGAAGGAAGTTGACAAAATCATGGTTGATAAATCTGTACAGGTGCTTGCACTCATCCTGTTCAAATATAGATAAATGATTGATTGATTGACTCATAGTATATGTATACATATCCATACAAACATAGAATGCTTGATTGGTAAAATCATAGAGAAACCATCCAAAGTTCCATTATCTGAACTTTAACCAAAATCTCCAAGTATATCTATTACATACAGAAACACGCACACACACCACCCGGAATTCTTAAATGTTAAAATCAGAGCCAAGCAGCTTTCAGTATATTTTGGGATGTCACTAATGTTTCCATTTCTGTAGCATTTGTCATTCTGAATTGTCGCTAATCTGAGTCTCCCTGCTCTGTGAATTAAAATGCCACAGGGCAACACAGAACAGTTTGTAAGGATGGACAGAATTCACAGCTGAATCATAAGCTGACCTTGGAAGCAAATGCCGTAAGTAACTTTTTATTTAGAAAGGTCAAATAACTTCTGCCAAAATGTGGACTTAATCAGTCCATTTCAGTAATAGTGTCACAGAGTCCTGGAACTTTTTTTTTTTAAACAGACACATAGACTTATATGGGCTTATGTAACCTTTCTTGAGAATTCTAATAATAACATTATGATTTTGAACTCTGCATAGAGTGCAGCTTTCTCTAGCTCTGAGTTACGTTCCGTCTTGCTCTGCTTTTTTCAGTTGTACTTAATTCCAGATAAAAGAATATTAGCAATAGTTGTCATGTTAAATCCACCTCACAGTCTGGACCACTTAAAAAAAATGTCTGCATGATTCCTGAATTGTTTTCCATTAAAATCTGTCTCTCCACCTTGTGTCTTCCTGAGTCTGCTGGAATTTCAGTGTCCAGAATTCCCAGTGGATTACAATCTCAATGCATGTGAAGGGCATTAGGTGAGATGCTAATTCTTATACAGTCCCCAATGGCTTTGTTGCATTCCTTTTAAAATTAGGATCAGCATTAGTTTCGTTATCATACTTGGCAGCCATACCAAGCAGGTTATGCCAAGCTTATCCAGGTAGTGCTTGTATTTAGAGGGGACTGAATAGGTCACCCAGATCTCCCTGGATGAAAAGTTACTGGATTTCCATGTGAGGTCTAAAATGTATACAACGATGGGAGTTCAGAATCTAGATGCTCTTTCTGGTCCAGTGTTTCTCAACTTTGGCGGCTTGAAGAAGAAATTTCCTGACAGTTAGAACAATTAATCAGAGGAACAACTTGCCTCTAGAAGTTGTGGGTGCTCCATCACTGGACGTTTTTAAGACGAGATTGGACAACTATTTGTCTGAAATGGTACCGTATAGGGTTTCCTGCCTGAACAGGGGGTTGGACTAGAAGACCTCCAAGGTCCCTTCCAACTCTGTTATTCTATTCTATTCTATTCTATTCTATTCTATTCTATTCTACTCTATTCTACTCTACTCTACTCTACTCTACTCTACTCTACTCTACTCTACTCTACTCTACTCTACTCTACTCTACTCTACTCTACTCTACTCTACTCTATTCTACTCTACTCTATTCTATTCTATTCTATTGATATGAAGACTGCAGCTCCCAGAATCCCCCAGAAAGCCATGTCCTAACATAACTTAGCTTCCCAACTTTTAAAGGACCATAGGAGGCTATCCAGTGTTATGTGGAGATCACTAAAAGGGAGGGACCCAATCTATCCACGTTGGGGATGATTGAAGGGATTAAGAGTGAGGGTTTCAAATGTTTTGACACCTATAGGCCTTTCTCCTTCATTCTAACTCATGATGGACAGGAGAGACCAAAAGCAAAATGCCACTGTCAAAATTCAAACATTTTGTCACCATCTTGGATCTTGGAAGTTTTACACAGCCCATGGTTTACCCAACCATTCCCATTTCAGCCAGATGGAATTAAGTTTAGATCATGGGGAAACGAGGGAGGTGGGAGAGAAGGCGATCCAAGGAAGTCTCTGCATGAGACCTCATTTATCAATCCAATTTGTATCCCACTGCGATCATGAAAGGTGATTTTATGGTGGCTCACAATAACAACTGAGATAAATTTGAGTCAGATATTCTTGGCAATCAAGGGTCAGTGGGGTCCAAGAATAAATAGCCTTAGTGTCAACGCTGCTAACATCGGATGTTCTTGCTTTGACAACAGATGGAAATGCAGCCATTTTTCTCTATTGCTTTTAGAGCTAGTTGATGCTGGGAGGGGGAATGTGGATGAGAGTCCAGCTAGTCATAACAATAACAACTCAGCCGTGGGAACCCAAGATCATTGGGCCCAGAGTTGATAGAGTTTTGGCGGGCTGGAGAGCTGGGGAGAAAGCCCACGCTTCAAGCTAATTGGGGAATGTGATTTATGACTGTTTATTGGAGGAGGGAATTGTGCTTTGTTACTTTGTATCCAGGGGAGAGAAATTTAGTTTTTGGTTTTGACTATGTAGTGCCGATACTTTGTTTCTCAAATAAAAGATTCTTTAAGTTAAACAATGCCTCAAAGTTCTTTTGAAGTTTCATCTGTCGGAACCATGACACTTAGTGCTTTTCAAGGTCACAAATCATAAGTCAGTGCTTTTCAAGGTCACAAATCATAAGTCGCTGTACAAAACCCCACTGCATGTAAAACTGTTCTCCTGCACCAATCCCAAGGGAGTGTGTGTGAAAGTAGAATTCCTATTGGATGGCAAATTCTCCCCTGTAAGCTCCATTGCAACGCATGGAAATTCCCACAAGGGGACTCTGAATCTGATAGGGTCCATGGGTCACATTCCTCAGGAGTAAGATTGCTTATAGTTACTATTCAGGATGGCTACTTATTAGGTCTCTGCACCCACGTTGAAGAGTGACATGATTTAGAGTGTTTATAGGTGCATTATTAGCAAGCGGTGTGGTGGCCTCGCCGTGGAGCTCTCGCCTCACAATCAGGAGGCTGTGGGTTCAATCCTAGGTAGCGACAGATATTTATCTCTCTGGGGCACAGATTCCACATGGGCATCAGGAAGGGCATCTGGCCGGTAAACGCTCAGCTTCTGGCCGGCATCTGGCCGGTAAACGCTCAGTCGCTCCTTCTCCACCCCAATGCAAGGGATTATAGCAGGGGTCTTCAAACTTGGCCCTTTTAGGACTTGTGGACTTCAACTCCCAGAATTCCTCAGCCAGGCACCTGTCTGAGGAATTCTGGGAGTTGAAGTCCACAAGTCTTAAAACGGCCAAGTTTGAAGACCCCTGGATTATAGGGTCATTAAAAGAAAAAATATATAGGTGTATTATTAGCACCTGTCAGTAAAGTAAAAAGGTAAAGTTGTATCCGACTCTGTGGGGTGGTGCTCATCTCCGTTTCTTAGGTAAGGGAACCAGCGTTGTCCAAAGATGCTTCTGTGGTCATGTAGCTGCCATGACTACAATATATACCGAGTCACATGGAACACTATTATGTTCCCACCAAAGTGGTACTTATTTATATACTCGCATTTGCATGCTTTCAAACTGCTAGGTTGGCAGGAGCTGGGGCAAGAATGGGAGCTCACTCCATCATCTGGTGGTTGGGTCTTCAACTACCAACCTTAACTTCTAGGCCACCGCACACCCAGTAAAGTAGCTGCATCTTTTCTGGATTTGTTTGACTGTGGTCCACAGTGCAGGACTCCAGGAAAAGATGTGCTTGATTTAAGGTGGTTCCCAGGAGATGCTATGTGTATGGTTAATGCATATTCTTAATTACAGTCTACCCTTCAGTGTGTCATATGCCTTCCTATATCTCCTCCAGTTGCTGAGGAACTATAGGAGGCTATAGTTGAATGCATGACCTACTTCCCAGAGGCATTTGATTGGAAACCATGTTGAGCTGTCTAGGTTAAGGAAAGACAACCTGAATGGTGGGATGCAGGCATAAAGAGGTGATCCCTGCAGACCACTGTTCCATGTGACCAGGTGGGGTGTTGCAGAGCATTCTTCACTGCAACTGTTGCGTGAACACACTCACAAGACCTCCTCCAGACTGCAGGAGGAGCATCCAGAAGCGCCAAGACCTTGCCTAGTCTTCTCTTGGGGTAGACCTTCAGTTTGCTTTAGCACTGGCCTTCATTATCTCTAAACCGGGTCATTGTATCTGTCCTATTTTAAAAAGTGGGTCTGGTGATACAAGACAGGAGCTCAAGGTGATTTGCAGTCTGCCGTTTTGCTAGAAAGGTGAACCTCCAAGGGACTTGAGTTACATTTGGTATGTAACCTGGGTAAGGCATCGTGGGATGTTTCTAGTTCTCTTTTCATGAGCTGAACCACCAAAGCGTCGTCAAGTTTAGGAACTGTGATTGATTAGATTATTTTCATAATATTAAACTCTTAAACTGACATCTTGGAACTTTGAATGTGAGGAATTTTTTAGCTGAGAGTTTGAGTTCTTGGAAAGTTCAAGAAAGACAGCTCATTCCAGAAATTCTTCTCTGCGATGTTGATGCCTACGTTAGGCATCATCATCCAGGATCTGGATGTTAAGTTAGTAACATGGTTGTAAAGTGAATCTAACTTCCCCATAGAGTTTCCTGGTCAGAAGGTGGCAAAAAAGGGATCATGTGACTCTGGAGCACTGCAACCATCATAAATATGAGCCAGTTGCCAAGTGACCAAATTTTGATCATGTGACCGTGCTGTAACGGTTGTAAGTGTGAAAAATGGCCATCAGTCACTTTTTTCAGTGCTGGTGTAACTTTGAACGGTTACTAAACAACCGTGAACTACCTATATAATTTGTCAGATGGGAAATATTGGAAATATTAATTAAATAGATAGGCTATTTGGGGAATAAAAGCAATTAGGCAGCAACCAAAATGTATCTGTTTATGAAATATCTGGTATATGTGAGATAATAGATCTATAGCTACATCTGTATTTCTTTAAATCTTTAGGGATTACATAATGTTGGTAGATTCACGTTTTTGAACTTTTAAAAATCCCTTTATTTCTCTTTCTTCCAATAATTTCTCTTGATGTCAGAATTTGACAGTTTGGGACAAGAACACATTCGTCATTATAAAGCTTGTTCACTTAATGTCTTTTTCCAGAGACAGATAATACCTTAAAATGATTAAATGAAAACAACGAATTTATGTTGGATTTGCTTGCATGCTCAGTGCATTGTTGATTAATTTTAAATCATGTTTCTATCAATGTGGCAGGCTGCGACTCACCTTGAGCTCAGACCCATTTTTAAAAAAATTAGGACAGATACAAAGGGCTGAGATAATGCAAAACAGCAAGTGTTTTGGCCTCCAAAGCCTACAAGGAGCAAAGATGATGTGGAAGACCACAAAGAAGATTTAAGGGACACCCATAATAGAAAATGAGCTTTCAAGGACATATTTTCACACCCCCAATAATGGATGGATCTTTCTACTAGGATAAATTAATTGCCAAATTTAGAAAGCATTTTCCCCTAGGTTAGCTAAGCTGGCCAAGAAGGGTTAGGTTTGGATCAGGATTTGAAATTGAGGTTCTCAAGTCCCAATCTAGCCTGTTAATTCACTAAACGTTTGGTTGTTGATTAGAGCTTAGCTATCCCTTTTCTCGGATTCGAAGCTTTTTGAGGCTAGTTTTACTGTGTTATGCAAAGAACACAAGCCTCTGGTTTCTTATCGACCTAACTGGAAGAAGTTCTACATTGTAAAAGATGAGAGCAGCTCTGTGTATAGCCCTATCTGAGTCAGTAGTGGAGCTTAGAGGGGAGCTGCCTGTTGGTAAGGAAAGCCCTTATTTCAGGGGTCTTCAAACTTAGCCCTTTTATGACTTGTGGACTTCAACTCCCAGAATTCCTCAGCCAGGCACGCTGGCTGAGGAATTCTGGGAGTTGAAGTCCACAAGTCATAAAAGGGCCACGTTTGAAGACCCCTGCCTTACTTTCTAGATGAATTGCAGCCTTCCAACTACATTCATGCTGTCCAGCATGGAATAAGGTCTCCTGCCTTAGGCAAGGGGTTGGACTAGATAGAAGACCTTGAACCTATTAGTCTATGTTCTATGTTCTGTTCTGCTTAACCCTTTTCTTTCTCCCTCTCTCACTATTGTTAAGATGACCTGTGGACAATCCAAGAGGAACTGACAGTATAACTGAAGTTGCCGAAGCCATGAAGACCCATAACACCTCGGAGAAGAAAACATCAGGATCCTCCGGTCCTTCCCGATGGCACAGGGGCAGGTTTCGGCGCAAGCCCTCCCCGCAGATGGTGGCGAAGGGACAGCTTCGGATGCGCTCGCCCTCGGGAGTCTTCGTGATGGTGGGGATCTCGGTGGTCTTAGTGGGAATGACCATTGCTGTGATTGGATATTGGCCTCACCGTACAAAGTCTGGAAGTGGTAGGCCAGGGAACTCTAGTGTTGCAGGGGACATCAGGAAGGAAATTAAGGTTTCTCCCCAAGCCCACCCCTTCCTTCACAGTGAGAAATTGAAGCTCATTGGACCAGTTGTCATGGGTGTGGGACTCTTCATCTTCATCTGTGCTAATACTTTGCTGTACGAAAACAGAGATATGGAAACGCGCTTGTTGATGCAGCAGGAACTCTATTCCATGGGCCTGGATTTCCCACAGGACACGGGACCAACGAGTGATTACTTTCAGAGGAGAAGGACCACTTCATCCACCCTCAGGGCCAACGCTGAATGTGTAGAAGGCTACTACGAGGTGGACCTTTCTTCCAGCGGCTTCCAATCTTGCTCCAGCCCTGTGAAGAAATGGGTCAATAGCTGCAATTCCAGCAGGCTCCAAACCACGACCCAGTTCTTTCATCACAAGAGCCTCTCGCCTTCGCTGTCCCTCTTGAGCATCCATTCTGACGGCAGCAACGCCCTGCCAGAGAATGGAGCCTTCTCCTTCGCTCGCGGAGCAGAGTCGGTCCTCTCTACAGCTGTCAATGCCCTGCCTTTGCCTCTCATTAAGCTTAATAACTGTCTTCTTGAAAAACAGAGTGTTTGCCGGGTGGGTGTCCAGGACTTGGAAGGCCATTGTAAGTTGCCAGAGGAGAGGGAGGAGGTACGGAGACTCTCGTGGGCTCTTCTGCCTGGATGCAACCGCATCGTGCCCAGGAAGGACACCTTTAAAGGAAGCCACATAGTTATTGATATGGATAGCACACCCCACTCAGGCACCTTGGTGGATACATTTCATGAATGCGCAAAGAGAGCGTTCCCAAATTCAGGTCATTCTAAATCCTTGGATCTTGGCCAGCCAAGAACGGCACTGGTGGCGCCCAGCATAGAAAGGAAACATAGGAGCTGGCCGAGGCTGGACCACATTGACCTACTCAACTATGCAAAACTGGAAAGCCAAGGAGAATCTTCCGATAGGCTTTTGGAAGCATCAAAAGAGCTTTTTAGGGGGCGGAGCATTTCATTATCCCAGGAAATCCCTATGAAAACAGGTCCTATCGTTTGATCCGGCACCTAAAGGGAACTCTTGTTATTTTGCTATGTCAGGTTAGGCATTGCCAAGAGAGGGCAGGCTGATACGTCTTTGCAATGAGCATTGCAATGCTGGCTGCTCAGTTCATCAGCCAAGGTCTGTTGCCAATGGAGAAATACTTTGGATGGACTTTCTTCCCAAGGCTCTGCGGTTTCTTGCCTTAACTAAAAGTCTGACTGAGTGTGAAAAACTTTGCCATGAATGGACTACACAGGCCAGGTTGCGTGTGTCTGTGTAGGACCACAAGCCCTGGTTGGGTCCGTGAGCCTGAAGTTCCATGTCACACAACTGGGCTGCTAACGATGCATTTGTAAGGGCTGCAGGGAAGAGTCAGAAAATAGCACGACTTCAGAAATCCTGAAGCGATGCCCCACGGTTTAAAAAAACCATTTTATACAGGGATGCAAGTTTCTCAGTTCTTCGAAGCTCAGTTACAGTTCCTGCCTGAGGTCTCATAATGCTCGGTTAGGAATACCAGTTTATTTTTTCTTTTAAAGACAGTTTGAATACACTTGTGTTGCTGATCTCATCATTTGGAAGCTAGTGATTTCTAAAGTAAAAAAAAAAAAATCCTACAAATTAATTGGGTGTTTTTTCTTTACGTGCTTTATTTTTAGGGAACCAATGAGTGTGTAAAATGTCTATGGAGATTCCCAATCATCCAGGTCATGGTTATCCCAAAGATGCTTTTTCCAAAAGGCAACTGGACTTTCTTAGGGTATTTTTCCCTTTGAAAACATTTTGCTTCTCATCAACGAACCGAAGAAGCTTCTTGGATGAGAAGCGAAATGTTTTCAAAGGAAAAAAAAAACAAAGTCCAGTTGCCTTTTGGAAAAAGTACTATTGGGAGTGTCTAGAACCCTTCGAAGTAGGCCATGTCAAGAAAGAGTCTCCAAATTTTACTGACACTCTATTGAGTGTCCTCACTTCCATCCCCACTTTGGGGACTATACTGTTGTTTACTGAACAATTGTTGAATATCTTCTTCAAGGCCACTTCCATAGCCCACTACCAGTGGTGGGATTCAGCCAGTTTGCACCAGTTCGGCAGAACTGTAGCTAATTTTTTGTTGCCCAGGCCCAGAATGGACTTCCGGAAGCAGCATCCACACAGAGAAACGGTTGTTCACATATTTGAATCCCACCACTGCCCACTACAATAGGGTTGTTAAAGTGTCTCATACTATTTAAATCTAAGTAATTAGTAATGTCATATGTCTATGGAGATTTCGGTCATCCAGGTCATGATTGTCCCAGTGGTGCTTTTTCAAGAGGCAACGGGACTTTCTTTGTTTTTCCTTAAAGACATTTTGCTTCTCAAACAAAGAAGCTTCTTCAGTACAGTTCTTCAGTCACCATTGCAGAAGCTTCCTGGATGAAAAGCGAAACGTCTTCACAGAAAACAAAGAAAGTCCTGTTGCCTTTTGAAAAAGCACCTTTGGGATAGTGATGCCATAATCTTTTTCAAGTGATCCCATCTTACGTTTTGTTTTGTTTTTTCTTTTTCATTAATCTTTTAATTTTCAGGATGGATTGCAGTTCATAAATAGGAGAAAACACTAAAATTGAACTGAAGAGAACCAAAACTTTAAAAGATTAAAATAGCCATAACACACGAAGAGAGGCATAAGAGGGAGGTGTTTAAATAAGGACCAGCTGGACACAGCTAGAAGAGGATGCTTAAATCTTGAATGCCAGAGTAAAAATAAAAGCAGACAAGGGTGGCAGAGGAAGGCTTTCCAAAGTTAGAGCATCATATTAGAGAAGAGTCTCATATCCACATGGCACTGTTCTCCCAACCATGGGATAATGATGATGATGATGATGATGATGTAAGGGACCTTGGAGGTCATCTAGTCCACCCCCCACCCCCCGCTCAGGCAGGAAACCCTACAATCCTATGATCAGAGCCATCCCACAAAACCTAGTGTTAGGACAGGTTCATAGAGAGAGCTATATTTCCTTAAGTATCGGGGTCCCAAACTGTTAAAAAAGAGCCAGATTGGTGTTAAGGCACCAGGCTAGGAGCCGGAAAACTGTGAGTTCTAGTCCTGCCTTAGGCACAAAACCAACTGGGTGATCTTAGGCCAGTCATTCTCTCTTAGCCTAGGAAGGAGACAATGGCAAACCACTTCTGAAAACCTTGCCAAGAAAATGTCAGGGATTTTTTTCCAAGCAGTTGCCTAGAAGTCAAGATTGAGTCGAAGGTACAAAACCCCAAAAATCCCATCTTTTAAAGCAGGCACATCCAGCCCATGGTCCACAGGCCACCTGAGACCCTGAACAGCTAATAATGCAGCCCCACAAAAAATGTGATTTATATACAGACACATTTATATACATTAACAATATTATATAAAAGTAGTCCTCAATTTAACAATCATTCATTTAGCAACCGTTCAAAGTTACAACGGCGCTGGGGGAAAAAGGGATCATTTTTCACACAGCCCATGTATCACCCCTGTAGTCACATGATCAAAATTCGGACGTTTGGCAACTGGCATGTGTTCATGACAGTCATTGTGATCACATAGTGATTTTTAGGCCAACAGCTCAATTCCTGACCTAAGAATGTTGGTGTGCAGGAAACTGAAGGAGGGAATGCTGCATACGCGGCCTTGGAGGAACACTAGAATTAAAGCTAGATTTGCAGAAAAACATCAGAGTGAGGTTATTTTTGGAGAGTGAAAGAATAAAAACTTTTATGGCTTAAAACAGGCCTCTGTCTGCAGCAGTTTCCCAGAACCAAGTGCAGTTGCTAATGCAGATGATCTTCTGCGCTGGGAAGGAGGCCAGCCGTTTTTCATCGAGGGAGCCTCATCTGAAGAACGGGCTGGGGGGAGCGGGGGAGAAGCTCGGCCTTGGAGGCAGATGAATGTTTGTAAAGAGATTTAAATCATACTAGTGATCCATTTGGTTGAGCTATTGGGTGCGATTGTTTCCCTTTAGCACTACCAGTAAATAGAAGGAGGGAGGAAGGAAGGAAGGAAGGAAAGAAATTCCAAGAGGATGGAAATACTCAGGAAATTTGAGAGTTCCTTCTGACTAATCTCATCCAATAAGCATTTCCAGATGGGAAAAGATGAAATTGTTTGGACTATAGGCCTTTCCAGATGCTGCTCTTGCTGTGGTATCAACCACATCAGATATCAGGTTATTATAGATCTAAACTTAAGACCAAACAAATAAATAAAAATGCCTTTTTTTCCCCTTCTTTTTACATTTTTCCTTCTTGAATTGAATTCTGAATGCTTCTCGCTACATTCCTTTTGCATTTTTCCAGATTCTTTGCCATGTCCTCAGTTAACCATCATCAGGGATGTATAAAAAAACAAAACTCTTTTTTTCGAGCCTGATTTCAAAAGAAAGAACGGGATACTATTTTGTTTTATTTATTTTTTTGCCATCTTTGCCCTATTCACTGCTCTTTCGTGGGAAAATACTGCAGGCTGAAACTTGACCACGTAATTACATGGGAGTAAATATCACTGAAGGCCAGAAGTCTAAATATATTCCCTTCAATTACATAAATTACACATTGCCCCCTTCCCCACAAAACGAGTTACCACGTGAACCCCTTTAATTCATGGGTGAACATCCTTTGCCAAAGTTCATACCAGATTTTTTGGAGAAAAAAAGTCCCAACCTTTCCAGCAGCCTCTTCCTAC
The DNA here is from genome assembly GCA_023970755.1 of Azemiops feae. Lineage (NCBI taxonomy): Eukaryota > Metazoa > Chordata > Lepidosauria > Squamata > Viperidae > Azemiops > Azemiops feae. The sequence continues at coordinate 339,152 of JALGBA010001046.1, read as the reverse complement.
TCAGTGGGAGGAAAAAGTTGTGCAGAGAGAAAGAGAGATGTTGGGAAGAGAGATTAAAAAGGGAAGACCAGACAGAAAGGTGGATTTTTCTGTTTAGCCCCACCCATTTGCACAGGTACTTCCTGCTGGAATACAGGTAGTCCTTGACTTACAGCCATTTATTTAGTGACCAATAAAAGTTATAACAGCACTGAAAAAAGTGACTTGCAACTGCTCCTCATATTTACAACCATCGTAGCATCCCCAGAATCATGTGATCAGAATTCAGACACTTGGCAGCTGTCAAGTATTAGAACACTGCTATCACATCACCCCTGGCCCTTCTCTTTCTTAGGTTAGACATACCTAGTTTCCTCAATCATTTATCATATTGTTTAGCCTCCAGATCCCTTATCATCTTTATTCCTCTTCTCTTCACTCTTATACCTCTTTGCATATCCTGGAGAAAATTCAAAGGGGAATGGGATGGGATGCAATCAGTGGTGGGATTCAGCCGGTTCGCACCACTTCGGCAGAACTGGTAGCTAATTTTTTGTTGGTCAGGCCCAGAATGGACTTCTGGAAGCGGCATCCACACAGAGAACCGGTGGTTCACCTATTTGAATCCCACCACTGGATGCGATGCGATGCACTGAACGCAATGCCAAACAATGCAATGAATGGCTGATATCTGGAACAGGTATAATCCAGACAGGAACATCTATTGCAGGCCTGAGTAGCAATTCTTAACCTTCCGCTCTCCACCAATGCAATGCCCAAATTTCCTGATTTAAAACCTGAGTGGAAAGTATGATGATTTCCTGAGCGCTCCCTTCCCAACCAGAAGGCAAAGTGATTTCTTTCCCATAAAACTTTTCCTTCCACTCTTGCATCTGAATTATAAGGCTGGGATATCAGGGCTGGTGTTAAGAGTTATGCTTCTTTTTCATCCCGCATCAAAGGCTGAGGGAAGCCTCAGCGCTTCGTAGCTGGTTTAACCCACTGGACAGGCTGCCAGTGAACACATCATTCGGAATCAATAATGAGGTCAAATCAAGTGGGGCCATCAAAACATCAGCATCTGCTGGGATGTTAGCCAAGGAATGAAAGAGTTGAGGTCTGACTAAGCTTCCTTCTTCACTCCAGTTGTGTATCCCCGGGTGGAGAGGTGGGAGGGTCACCTATTTCAATTGCTCCACAGTCTGTTTTGGAAAAGGGTATGAAAAGGGTCTTCTGGTTGTGTCATTGTTTCTGAGTCGCAAAGTGCTCCAAATTGTAAATCTTGCTCATTTACAGCTACGTTGGTGCCATGTGCTAAATGCAACATGGGTTACTCAGTCGAGTGTGATGGGTTTGCATGAGATCCGAGAAGGTAACTTACCCACCTGCCCTGCAAGATTAGGTAAAATCTAATGGATGTATTTCAAATGCAGTACATTGTGCAACACCCAGTCTCTTTGTCACAGGGGGTATCTACCGGATATCAACAAAATATTGAAATACTATTTTGAATTTTGTGACCCTGCCCTAGGGCAGCATTTCTTAAACCTTGACAGCTTTCAGATGTGTGGATTTCAACTCCTTGCTGGCTGGGGAATTCTGGACATTAAAGCTGACACATCTGAAAGCTGCTAAAGTTTGAGAAACTCTGCCCTAGCACATGACACTGCTTTTCATGTGAGGCACATAATCCTGTCAGGTACAGATCCTGCAACATTAGTTTTCTGGAAGAAATTAACATGTGAATTGATTTAGAATGGTGACCAACATGAAACACATACCAGAAAATGAATTCTGCTATTGCAGTCTGTCCAGCTATCAGGTTAAGGACACTGCAAAAATGGATTTTCTGCTGGATTTCTGGATCCAAGCCCCTGGATAATTTCTATGTATATCTTCTGATTATCCCTAACACGGCCACTGGCCATGCTGGTGAGGAAGTATGGCAGTTATAGTTCAAATATGGGATAAGGTCTGTCTTTTTTAGGAATTGCTAACTTGCAGAAAAAGAAAACTAAGAATAAAAGAATAACCCTTTCAAGGGGAGAAATCTCACAAGATTGTGTGTTAGGACTGGTACTTTTTAACTTGGTCATACTAGATCCTAGTTTAAGGGTAGATAGTAAGCTGGCCAAATTCATGGATGGCAGTGAGATCCAATGGTAATTGTGAAGAGCTCCAGAAGATTCTCTTTAAAATGTTTGACTTTTATCAAGCAAATGGTAAATGTGGTTCCATTTAAGGAAGTGTAAGGTGATGCACATTGGAGCAGAAATATGTAAGTAGGCAGTGCATCGTCATCCTCAGGACTACTGCACACAGCTCCCGTTGCTACGTATGGAAAAAGATACAACAGAGCATAAGAAAAAGTAGAAGAGGGCAACCCACATAATGAGACACTCAAAATACTTTTCTTAGGAGGAAAAAAAAATAAGCACAATGGGGCTCATTAGCTTAGAAAACATGTGGCGGTGCTGGGGACATATGAGAGAAGGGCTTAAAAAAGTCATGCAGGGAATGGGAAACAATCAGACATTCCTTTCCTGGTTTGAAAACACAAGGAGTAAACTGAAGAGGCAGACCAAAGAAGATGCTTCTTCATGCAATCCATAGTTAGTTGATGCATGAGATATGAGGATGGTTATTAACTTGGCTTTGCAAGTTGACTACATAAATTCATAGGGAATAGGTCTAATGAGAGCTGTGAGTGAAGACGGGATTTCCACACTGGTGGCAGCTGTTGCCCAAATACCAATGGAAGAGGAACACTGGTGGTCAAAGATGGTGAGCATGCTGGAGATACCTGGATAGCTCCTAGGAGAAACAAACATCTGGGGAATCCTTGGCAGGATTCAGCACTGCTATTTTTATGCTCTTGAGTCATACGGAGGGCACTGGGCTAGGGATGGCCGTATTATTAAGGCAGATGAGAGTTTATCTCCACCATCAGTCCTCCCGCCCCTAGTTAGCCCTTTTCTGCCTTCCGCCAATTAGATCCTCAGGTTATGATTCCCATTTTATAAAAGGGAACTGCTGGTTCTGTTAGGGCAGGGGTCTCCAACTTTGGCAACTTTAAAACTTGTGGACTTCAACTCACAGAATTCCTCAGTCAGCTTTGCTGGCTGAGGAATTCTGGGAGTTGAAGTCCACAAGTCTTAAAGTTGCCAAGGTTGAGGATCCGTGTTAGGGCATTTCCAGACTATCAAAACAAGGGGGAAATGGTTGCTTTGATTGTATTATAACATGTAATGCAGTCTATTATAGGATAATGGGAAGGTGTATATCCCAGAGATACTATCAAAGGAAGTCTTTGAGTCAAGTTTCTAGGATAGTGTTTCTCAAACTCAGCAACTTTAAGATGTGTAGATTTCAACTCCCTGAATTCTCCAGCAGCATTTAACTATACAAGGTTTTTTTTGTCACTTCCGTCCAGTGATGTCTGATCTCAAAGACTGCATAGACAAGTCCTGGAAATTTTGTTGGACAGGTTTCCAGAAGTGATTTGTCATTGCCTCCTTCCTAGGGCTGAGCGCAAATGACTGGCCCAAGGTTACCCAGTTGGCTTTGTGCCTAAAGCAGGACAAGTACTCAAGTCTCCTGCGTTCTAGCCTGATGCTTTAACCCAACTCTAGTGCTAAACTAAAATCCAAAATATACTGGAAGGATATTGACATAACAGCTGGCTTATTCCATTGTACTTTGCCTCAATGAAATTACCTTGGTGCTATAGTGTGTGAACCCATCCAGCACATTATGAAAACTAGGAACTATAGCTATGGATTCACCATGTATGAATCCAAGCCAATTATAGATATTAATCATTAAGCAAACCACAGCTTAATGATGTGTAGTTCTATTGTATCTTGATCTTTCATAAAATTTCCCTCAGCTATATAAGGCCCACTATTATTTAATCTTTGTGTAAGCGAATTAGTTTTTTTTTTAATTCTAACATTGCTTGACACAGATACGGGTCTTATTTCATCACTGCAGCAAGATATGAAATTACAATCCAGATGGAATATATTGCAAGACAGACACTAATTATATTTCAAAGTCAGTGAAGTGGACCAAACATCAGAAATTGCATAGAATCAGGAAATTGAATATTGTACAATCTATTCAGTCAAGTACTTGAAGCTTCTTTTTCTTATGGGTGTCTGTGTGTGTGTAGGAATTCTCCATAGCAAATTTACTTTAAGGCAATGAAATTTCATTGAGCTCTAAAGAGTAATTTCCTAACATTGAAGCATATTAGAAACAATGATAATATGTTTTGGCTCTTAAATTCTTACTAGCTAAATTTTATAGTGCAACAGTTTTGAATAATTCTGGTACAATGCAACACATTTTAGCAAGACTATTTGCATTTCTTCCTTTGAACACAAATATACCTTTTTTGAAAACAGAAGTTTATAAATGCCAAATAGATATAAAAAAAAAATACAGAGATGAATTTTAGGGGCTGCAATTCCAATTTATCTGGGAAACATTTGAGGAGACAAATGGCTACTTTCAAAGTTTGGAATAGGCTCCCTCTGCTGATGCCGCAGCATAAAACACTTTCCTATTTGAGCCCTGACTTGTAGACACACCAGACTGGAACATGAGTGAGGCTGATAAAGCACATTCCATGAATGGGCCACTCACCTAGTCACTGCTCAAAACAGCAGACACCAATTTTGGACTGTTCCCTGACTCTGCATCCTGTTATGGAAAAAACTTGCATACAAAAAAGCAGCTTTCCATTCAGAAGAATGCAAAGGAGAGCAAACATTATTTGCAATTGGAAAAGTGCAAATAAGTACAGTATTGTTTTGAGTTTCACATAACTGCACATCACTTGATAGGATCAATACCTGAGAAGTTATCCCGGAGGTCCTCATGGTCATTCTCAGAATCGAATGAGCGCAAAGGAGAGAGCCTGCAGCCATGAAAGTTCCCCTTCTCTAATGCAGGACAACTTTTCCTGTGACTCTGGAATTTCCTGGGCATTAAGGACATACGAGAGGGCTGAGGTCTACTTGAAGCAAGATGACAAGACTCTCATGGTCACAAGGCAGATTGGCTGGAGGTTTCAATGCTCACTATTGCTCTTTCCACAGATTGCTATCAAAGGTTATATTCTCAATATGATAAAACATGACTTACCAAGCTGGGTTCATACAACATGTACTAACAGTTTGGCTTACCACAGTGCGTGAGCTCAACCAATGTTGTGTAAAAGTAACAGCAACTTGTTTTTGAAGTTACACAGTAAAGTCATGGTTTAACAGTACTTAAACTAGGCATTTGGGGCTGCATATGAACCAAAGAAGAATTGAAGTTTCAGCCGACATATTTCAGAAACTACAATCCAGATAATCTGGGCAAAGTACAGCTCAGTTTAGTAAATGACAAGAGCATCATTTTTTTTACCTGAAAATTTATTGAAAAATGCAATACAAGATTGAACACATATCTAAATGCTACATCTAATTTTCCTTTAACTACAAAAGTCCAAAATAACAACTACATAAACTATAAAGATTTGCTAATTGTTTATTCTGCTCCTATTTTTTAAAAAGAACGAACTATTCTATACAATTGTCTTAAAATTTTTTACAAAGCTCCTTCATATCTGCAGTGAAATAGTGTGATTTAATGTGTAAAAAAGAGAACCAACCCCCCATAATTAGAATACATTTTTTAAAAAACTGCCCCTTATATGAAAATGGAAAAAAAATCAGTTTATGAATCCCCAACACCCTCTCGAGTCCCCAAAGTTAATTTGTACTTTAATAGTTGGCAAATGAAAATCTATTTTTTTCCCTTCTAATTTGACCAATTTGGATACTGCTGCTCTTCCTTCTGTACACACATTCATAGATAAATAGCTTCCATTTACTATACAGTTAAGATAGTTTCTAGATAATCTCATAAATGGGGAAGGAAATAACTGGGAGCATAGTCATTTCATCATTATAAATAAATAGACTATATTTTATTTACTGCTCCAGTCATGGCAGTGCTGGTCCCCAGAAAATGAGAATGCTAGAAGCTGGTTTATTTTGGGATCTGTTAAGGTGATGGTGGCAGCTCTGAGATTGTGAGTACAAACAGCCTACAAATGCTTTTCCTTCTCAAAACATGAAAATCCCTATTGTCAATGGTAGACAGTTCAGGACATGTCTCTGGTACCTTAAAACTAAATTATTTTCATTGTGTCTGCTATGGAAAGTTAAATTAGCTTGGCAAATGCATTTTAAAAGGATTTATTAGCTCCTTTTTTTTTATTTCTCCAGCATGCTTGGCTATACAAAATAAAATATTGCTCACTTGTGGGATATAAGTAGCCAGGAGGAAACAAACTCACAACTCTTGTTCAGTTACAAAGGCTGCCAGCAAGAGTATGTATGCAGGAAGGAATTTCAGAAAAGAAAATAATCACTATTGTGGCAGCAGCCCCAAGATTCACATTCCCAAGAGATTTAAGAAGACGCTTAAACACTTTCAGCCTTTGCTGCTATGAAGTTTAGTTTTATAGTTTATGGACAATAGGTAATAAAAGCTGGCAGGAGTTCTTGCACAATTAGACTGCCAGTCAAAGGAAGGTGTGTATATGCATATTGTTAAGGTTTTTTAAATATTTCATTACAATAATCAGAAGCAGAGTAACATAACATGAAAACAGCACACTCATTTAGGTATATCAGGGCTATCCAACCTTGGCAACTTTTAAGATTTGTGGACTTCAACTCCTAGAATTCCCCAGCCACAAGTCCACAAGTCTTAAGGTTGCCACCCCTGATGTATATCATGTAAATCAACTTAAATCTGCAAAAATGTGAAGTTTTTCTTGCTTTATAATGCTTTTATCTTCAGGCATACTCAAAGGAAGGTGGGAGTCTTAGATCTGGCCATGAGTAGGAAAGCAGAACTCTTATTAAACTTCCGAGTTCAAATTGCCTTGCTAATAAATATATAGAAACAAAAAGAAAAAAAAGGAAATTTGAATAACCCTTACTTTTCTTTCAGGGATACGTCTTGTTGCCCAGTTGCAATCTTTATCCTTTTATCTGCTAGAATATTTTTTCATCTTTTCCACTCACATGTGTCCTGTGATTTTGAGCATTTCTTGAAACTAACATATTCCTAAGTAATATTTAGGAAAACATAATCCTAAATATTTACACAAACTACTAAATGAACATTGTTTTGCTTCTGACTATTGTAAAAGGAGGCAAGAAATTACACAATGCAGATATACTATCCCACCTTGGACTTCTTTATCGCAGTCTAATGCAACACTTATTCAGATTTCATTACACACTTTTAGTAAATAAGCTAAAAATCCGAAAAAGGAAAGTTGGGAGTCATCTATTGCACAACACAAAAATGGTGAATCAATGAAATTAATCTTGTTGCATGAATGAAAATGGAGGTCAAAAGGTAAGGCAGTAGAAAACTCTGAAAATGGGAGGGCAATAGATGGAAAGGCCAGGAAGAGGTACAATCTGAAATGCATTCCCCTTGTTATGCAGAGGCAATATCTTTTAATGAGGGATTTACATTCCATGCAAGAGTCAGCTAAACAGAGCAGAACATCATTGGCTAGCTATCCATAGTGTATAAAAATCATGCTCAGTTACAGCTGGTGAAAGGGCAAAACTTGTCCTTAGAAACCCTACAGAATACAAGCTTTGTGAGTAATAGAATTCCATAATAGAATTCTTTCAAAACTGCTTTATACTTTGAATAAAACATCAGTAAAAGCAGCAGAAATATTAATATTTTGCACCAAAGTGTACCAATTAGTTGTCTACCACAATAAATAGCTAGTTTGTAATAAATACATTAAGTGCCCAGAGTTTATTCTCGTTCAGTGTAATATTGTTAGGAAACTTACTTATTCTACTGCTTTCACAATGACTTTCATTAATACTATTACAACGCAATCCTGTTTATTTTCCGGTGGGGGAGAATCTGTTTCCAGATGGGCTTCCCTCTGGCATCAATCAGCATTCATTGGAAACATGATGTAATGTCCAGAGCATAGTAAAGCAAAATTGATCAAACAGCATTCCATCTCAAAACACTTTCAAAATGTTACAAACACTTCATTTTGAATGTAAAATTATGGTTTCAAGCTCAAATGGGATGTTTTGTATTCAAAATGTTTCACATAGCACTATCTTTAAATCTTCCAATCCTAAAATATTTCTACTGACTCTTTAATCAAAATGCACTCACATTTGAGGGGGAAAGGAACATGCAATATGACAAGTAGCATTATGCCAAATAGTAAATGAAAGCTTTTATTTACGGAAATAGAGTTCTTCTAAGAAAAGGTAGAGCTGTTTCTTGTTGTATCTTTACAGAGTCTTCACATATTTTAGGAAAAAAGAACTATCCAACTAAGTAATGGCCTATTTTTGAAATTTACGGGAATTTCAATTTGGAATCCAATCACTGAACATGCAGATTGCAATACTCATAGAAAAGTGAAGTATTTTTAAAAAATAGTCCTATCTGTCTTTTGTTTGAAAGTAATGTAAAGTCAGTATTATCTTTTTTTTAAAAAAAACCTTCCACTGACCCCTTTCATAAATTACTTGTTGCTCTTTCTCTGAACATATTCCTTAGGTGGTATTAAGGGGCTGAGGATAGCAACCAATGCGGAATTCTACGCTTTCATTCTAATGTTAATAGTGAAAAAGTTAATGGTGTAATTTACCAAGTGCAACAACCTCTGTTCATGGTTGTTTGTTTGTTTTGATGATCTAAATGAAATAAGGGAGAGAGATACCACACCAGTGCACTGTGGTTAGGGTTGCCCCCAAGGACAACGACAGAGTACTGTCTTGCAAAAAGTATTGTCTGATGGAAATTAATATATTCCCTCTCCAAATAACTTTTCACTGAGGAAACAGGACCCTATTCTGACTGATAGCCTTCAATACTATTATGGGATATTATTGCTTTGACAACTATCTTCATGAAAGGAATGCCAGATTGTCTTTAACAACTATATAGGAATTATATCCCTTATCCCGATATATTGCCAGAGCTCTAAGTTTAGCTTTTGTTTAAAAGGTATGATTTTAAAACTTTATTTGCCTCTTGCCCCCCTCTGCACAAAAAATAAACAAAAAACAAAACAAAACCCTCCACCCAAACCTACAAATGACTATGGGGGAGGGGGAAAAACATGATAAATCATAGCCTAACTTAATTGTGTTCAGGGTCTATTACTCTTAGTCTCATAGCTTAATGGGGCTAAACAGCAGATAGAATTACAAGGAACACCGACTAAGGACTGTAAAACAAAGGTGGAAGGAGAAAAGAGCAGAAGAGAGTTGAATGCCTTACCACAACTCATTTAAAAGCTCTACAATTCACAGTATAAAAAGCAACTTCCATTGTCCCTGAACCTAGGCAACTACTGAATTACTTATATAAACACCACAACCTCAGGATATGTTCAAGCATCTAAAGACAGACATATCCACAAAAGCGAAGGAAATCCACAGGCAAAGTATGCTCTGGTTAGGATACTCTGGACAGTTTATAGATCAGTCAATCAAATTAAAGTTTTGCACACAGTGATTTTTCTGACAAGAGGGGCTACTTCTAAGTCACTGATATGCCACACGGTAACTTATTCAAAAGGTAGGAGAGAACGCAAGCTACTTGAGGAACAGAAAGGTGAACAGCATCACACTTAAAGGCAACATTTTTTGATAAGCCCTGTGTACTCTTTTTGACATCATAATACAGATTCAGAAAATGGCATAGGAAAAGGAAATGAAAAAAAAATCATTTAAAAAAAAAGCACATCAGCACATGTAAAATATGGCAAATTGTCGGTCACAATATTAAAAACAATGAAAAGGGACATATAGTATTAAAGAGAATCCCAAGTAAACATCAAAAAGCACAACTTCCTAACAATAAATGATAAAATGTGTAATTGAGAATAAATCTGGCAAGTTTGAGGTCATGGTGTTCGAAAGTTTCTTTGTAGTTCTGCTGGTATATCTTCAAAGAATGAAAGAGGCATCACCTAGGAAGATACAAATTCCTTAATGAAAATGGACACACATTTAGTATCTTACAAAAATGTTTGTGAACTCCTGATATTCTGTGAATGGGCATCAATTATATAATATCAATTATATAATATTTTCAAATAATTGATTAATATTCATCTTCACTGGAAAGTTTTAAGCTTTTTATAGCAAAACTACAAAAATGCAAAAGCATACAATACATAAACAAAAAGCCTAAACTACCATAATAAGATATCATTGGTTCAGTTTATTAATAATAAGGCTTAGCTGGCAGTACAAGCCATAATGGGACATAACTGCAGAACGATAGGATAAAAAAATTAAATACATAAAATCCACATGCCTAAAGGTAGCCTCCAAGGATTTTTGGTTTCTGTTACATAAATGGAGGATTTCTGTCTAGATGTTTGCTCAGAAATGGCAACCTTGCTGGTGCAATGCATACTCAAAATCCAGAAAACTTTGTTTTCCCCCCAAAACTAGGTTCCCTAAATTGACCATAGGATAATTCTTCCATGGATAACATAATTCTAAAAGCTAAAGATACAAATCAGAACATGATGCTTTGTCAATACATGGAGTAAAGAATGCTTCTAAGCATAAGTGCCCAGTTTTGTTCACTTGTGCATGAAACAATTCTCAGGCTTTAAATGCTGGCAAGATAGCTCACTCAAAAAGTGGTGCCTTGTTGAGAAACATTAGCATTGGTCAGAAGGAAACAGGAGAGAAAATACTCCAAGCTACAAAGAACACCCCTATTCTGGTCCTTATGTACAACTAAATCACCATCAAACAACATGCAGGTGAAACAAATCTGTAGCATAAATAATCCATAAGAAGAAACACATAGACAATTTCTCAAATTAAATGGTGCGCTGAGGTTTCATTCCCAAGTTGTGCATTATCTGAGCACTGCACCAGGAAGAACATGAATAATTAATATATTCATAGCTTTATCAGAGGATACTTCTCTACAAGTTTCAGATAACTTGCAATGGATGGCCACAATGATTGAGAGGTCTACTGCAGGACTGAACAACTGAAGCGACTGTGAATGTCTTTTTATTATCTTGAATAGGTCACACCAGTTGCCCTTTCTTAAAGTACACCTTAAAAAATAACGATATGAAAAATCAGGACTTTATTCGACCTATATAACAAAATAAAAATAGGGTGAAGGTAAAAAGGTCATTGCTGAAGTTGAAACTTGGCCCCCTTTAGCATGCTCAGCATTGCTTCTAATGGCAATACCGGCAGCACCCAATTCTTTTGAAGTAGTTTACTATAGGTTTCTCTCAGCCATTTGGTAGTGAGTGGACTGCTTATAATAGTGCAGGAACAAGACCTGGCAGGCAACAAGAAATAACATATGACGTGATACTTGCAAGTTTTATGTTCTGCAGACCCAAACTATTTAATCTTAAACACTGATTGCTACCACTTTTAAACATTAGTGGGAGGCTAAATTTCAAGGGTATTTAGGATATGATTCACAGACTCAGAAAAAAGCTACTATTATAAACATTCTCATTTCTATTATGGCTGGATTCTGCCCCCAATATATGTATATTTTAGCAGCAGTTTTTGCCTGTAAAGATTTACTATAATGGGTAAAACTTGAGATATTAAGAATAGGAAGCATATTTAAGACTCCTAGTAACAATCATTATTTATGACTACAGTTTTAATACTTTATGATGAAGTAGTGCTAAAAGGAAACTTACCTGGTATAAACTATTTATTCTGCAATCTCAGTCTCTTGATGAACAACGACCTTGGTTACAGACATATCTGGATGTTGCTCTTTAGCTTCTTTGATGGCCTGAACTAAAACCTGAAGAGAAACAATATACAGTATTTCTGTGCTGCCTAACGTAATTTGCAGTCTGACACCCTATGGATGGGGGGGGGGGGCACAATCTGTGATTTTACAATCATCATGATCAAGCTTAACACTTGAGAAAAACTATGTTAGTGTTATCAAAGCAATATTTTATCAAAGTGTTTTTATATTTCATTTTAATTGTATATTTAACAAAACAGCTTTGAGTGTCTGTGAATGGTATCTTATCTGTTCTCACCTAGAAAAACATTTGAACTGAGTTTAAAAGACTTTCATTACTTCAAAAACAACTTCAGAATCTGAATTTAAAGTTACTCTATTGTTAAAAAAATCTTGTTCCATTATCAATAATCACAACAGTCACTACAGTCTCTTACTTGATCATGATCAATGTCTGTATCTCCTGTGATGACAATTCGTTTTTCAATTCGTGTTTCTGAAATTCCACCTTTTACAGTCTGTCATGAAAAGACAAATATTAACATTTTTTATAATTAAAAATGATAAAACCTACAGAGATTTTAACTATTTTTTAAAAGAGAAATGTAATCAGTTTATTAAATAGGAATGTAAATAAAAATCTAGTTCATAGGTAGCACTACTATAAACTTGTATCATCTTTTGAATTTTCCTTCTCATAATTATTTCATCATTTTCAAAAAAAATTTCAAAATTTATAATGGTGAACCAAATGTCTCATTCTTGCAAATCACAGGAAAGTTGCTTTACAGAATATAAAATTAGATTATAAAGAGTATAAAAATGATTTTAAAAGTGAAGTTAATATAACATTCTTTTTAATATGTCTGGAAATAGAAAGTATTTAGTCAGAACTCAACTAATTTCAAATTAAACTAAAAAAAATGCTTCTAAGAAAAAATGCAATAACCTTCAAATTTATCAATTTCTCTGAAGTTTCCTTGATTCTCAATTTTAATGGGAGACATATTTTGAGGCAAAGCCATGCTTTAAGACTCCATATCACAAGATACATTTAACTTTTTCTCTCTCTGTGGTTTCTAACACTGGCTAAGCAGGTTTTCCAACTTCACCATAAATACCAGAATTTCAAGTATCAACACAGGTTGGTTCTTTGCATGCAACAAAATTTTCAAGAGAGCATTTGTAACTCAGAGTAAGTCATACCTTTTGGCTTTTAGTGTATTGTTTTTTTTCTCACTTTATATTTATTAATTGTAATCAAAAGCTGTAAATCTAAAGGATAACTTGAGCCCACTGCAATTTTCCAACTACTAATGTAGCCAGGGAAGGGACTTTATGTAGCCAAGGAAGTAAGATCCTTCTCTTGAAAACAATATTATTTTATTTCCTTTCTCTACACATGATTTCTAACAACCACAATTTTCATCAAAACGCACGCTTTTCCAATCTGCAACAACACTGTCTTATAACAAAACAGCGCTTCTGTGTTCTGTTCATTCTACTGCTCAATTCTATGAGGATTACAAAGACACACAGAAAATGAAACTTATGTATCTAATTTTTTGACATGATTGCAGCTTATCAATGAGACTTAATACTTGTTTAGTACTGGTTTTACCTTCGTTATCTGTGTGGTTGTAGTGCTGCTGGTAGTCTCTGAAGTGATAGTCTGAGCAGTAAGGAGAACTCCAGGATCTAAATCCCCACTGCTGTCATCAATCTAAGGCAGAAATACATCAAAGTATAAATGACTTCCTTGCCCACCTACAGTGAGTAACTCATTTGGCAGGAAACAAGATACTCACAAAAAAGTAGCAAACTGAAAAACTGCTTCTAAATGAAGAGATAACATTATTAATCAACTACTGTATACAGTAGGACACTAACAACAAAATTCTGGATCAGTCAAGGCCCATATCAATTTAATCCAGCCCTCCCAATTAGATGCCAATAGGAAGTTTACAAACAGGAACTTCGTGCAATGGCATCTTCTCAAGGATATGTTATTAAAAGCTGCTCAGCTCCCTGTGGTAATAAATGTAGCAATTATTAGATTCCATTCCCCGTCTATACAATGAAAACAATGTACTGTTTTTTCAAAGCAGTAACAAATTTCCTTTTGTTGAATGAATACATAGTTTTCTGTCTAAAGGAGAATGGTTTGCCAAAGCATCCACTTTACATATTTAGGTTGAGAGCAGAGATTTACCAAGCAGGGAAAAATAAAAAAAATGGAAAGCACTTTGCAGCCACAAAAATAATAAGAAAATGGTTTCCCCTTAAGTCTATCTTTGTGTAGATTTTTGAAAAAAGCTTCCCACACATCCTTCTGGTACCATTCAACAACATGCAAGCTATCTTAGTGAGAATATACACTGGGAAATTTCTACTCAAGAGTAAACTACCCAAGATGATAGATATCTTTTTCTTAGTCAGGGGCCATTACTTATGTTTCCAGGATCCACAGCAGTTGTCCACAAATGATTCTGGAGAGCAATATACTCATAAATCTCCTTCATCACAGTGTAAGCCAGCTCAGCTCTCAGCAGAGACTTGCCTAATTCTCCTAGTTCAGGGCTGGATATCATTTGGCTACTAAGCACCACGCTCAAAAACTTTTTTCAGGAAACTTATAGCCACAAAGTGGCCTCATCAGGCATGGGAGCAGGGCTGTTTTAGGATTCTGGAGAAGGCGTTTGTGAACGTGGTACACCCTTTTAGATCTTATATTATCATTTTCATCTGTTTCCCACTTCAAAAGGTTGGGAGAGTGTATTCTCGGTTTTTCAGCAATCACGGCCAGAATGAGCTCTATGGACCACAGTGGGGGAGCTCATGCAATTCTGTTTCAGAGAAACATGACTTTCTCTGATAAGAATAATGGTATTTCTCACAGCGATTGTCACAAGTGGAATTCCCTGCAGGAAACAAACCATCCCACTGAAATAAAAGGTTTAAAGTCTTTTAGATAAGAACTATGAATGAAACTTCTTGGGTTTTCTAGCAATCGTACGAAATATTACAATAACATCATACTGCTAGATGTGAAGCAGCCTACCTGTGCAGCTTCGTAAGTTATAGTCTTGGTCTCTGTATGGACAATTGGAACGTCTTTAGTTGGAATTTCACTTTTCACAGTATTAGACACATCGGAGATGGTAACGGTCTGAGTCTTCACAAGGGGGGGCTACAAAATAGTTTCAAAGTAAAGTACATTTAGTCACCTTATACCAGTATTATTATTAATAGAATTCCCATGTGCAACTTACAGATGCATCATGAACCCAACTATACATTACAACTGTTATGTTGTTTGCACTCATTTGCAGAATTGTGAAAATTATGATGAAATGCAATGATTCCACATGATTTTTAAAAATCTGATTGGCCAAATAATGGAAATGGATTTGCTTCATTATTCATATTAATATTTAATGACAGACATCTACGTATATACTACCATATATGTGCTGTACCATGTGGGAAGAATATCAGGAGTTTTGACATGCCACAATATTTATTTATTCAGAAACTAGTTGAATTTAAATTGAATGTAGGAAACCTACAGAGAGTGCATAGGCAACACCTGCAGTTTGAAATGTGACATCCACCAGTTTATATCAAATCGCTGCCAAATCAACATTTATGGATATTCAAGTATTAAGAGTAACAGGAAAAGAAAAATCAGCCACCACCTGATAATTAACTCAAAGAGAACATAATGTTAGTAAGAGGACCACATGCCCATCATATCCCTTTGCATACCCAAAGTATCACCTTATTATCAGATTACATATTTAGGTATTTTAGCAGATGCGATTAATAAGGAACACTGAAGCAGGCAAGCAAAAAAAAACCCTATAAGCTGGAGGAAAGTGGTATTTCCAAATCTGTTGATTCCAGACCTTATGAGTTGTTTTGTTATTGTCATAATGAATAAAACATTAGTATTAATAATTAGTACTTAGTTTTTCTGATATATTAAACATCTTTAGCTTTTTGTATTTCCCTTTCTTTGCACAAATCAAGAAAAATTTGTTTAATTAAGACATGTCTATTTCAGATAAGGATGAAGAAGGGAGCAATAATTTATATAGACAGTATGAAATTAAATAACTGGTTAGCATTGGGAAATTACTCCAGGACATCAAAACTTAAATCCTTCTTCATGGATATGTAAAGCTATGCTTGCTCCAGTGTTTGCAAAGTGACTCAGAAAATGTAGCACAGGCGTTTGCAAAAGATATTTTGTGTTCACATTTACTACCTGGAAACAGCGAATGAGAGCAGGAAATTCATGATCAACATTTGGATTGCAATATTCTCCATTTAGCTTTCTAAGTGGCTCGCAGATAAATTTTGTTTCTTCAACACCACAAGCTTCCTCCTCTTGCTCATGGAGGTACAAGGGAGGTGAAACAGGGATTACAGGTATTTCCACCTCAGCCTGTTTAGAATCCTCAGCTTCCTTTTCCATATTTGAATAAAATCCCTTTTCACACCTTAGATCTTCCTTGCTCTCAAGAAGAGCAGTGGCACCCTCCTCTTTCTGCTCCTTGCTGCTTATTGAAAAGGAGTCTGATTCATGAATTTGTGTAGACTCCAGTGTGGTTGACATTTGGCTCTCACTAAAGCCCACTGAATGTTTTGAGACCTCCCATTCAAAGTGAGAGGTAATATTTTCCCCCTCTGTCACATCATCTGTATCCTCTTTGAAGGGACAGTCACGCACACTCTAAAAAAGAAATGAATACACAAAAAAAAGCCAGAAAGAATTAGGAACAGAATGCACTTTATCTAGAAACAGTGCAAATTCTAGAATGAGACTTAGTAAAGCCCGTGTACACTACTTGCAATAGCTAAAGATGAATATTTCAAGTGCCTTCAAAAAGGCTATATTATTGTCACTCTGACAGGCAATAACAATAGCACACAGTCAAGATCAAGTAGTTGTCCTGGTCCAACTCCAAATCTGAAGTGGGCAAAGCTACTGCAGCTTTCTCTGTAATAACAACTACACTTTCAATAAACTAAGAAATCATTGGACCAATCAACCAGTCTCCTGCCAGCAGGAGAATAATGCTACTTTTGAAGAAGTTGAAGATTCAGAGATCACGGCAACAGACACAATCTGCTATTTGCCCTCTTAAAGTGGAGTAAGTCTGGGGAAGGAGGGGGTTAGCTTTTGCTGCCCTACCCATACTATTTCTGAATACCCACTCTCCCCTTGATGTCCTAAACTGCTATAAGGTGCACTGGGGAAATATGCACCACACATTACCCTCACTGCTTACATATAAAACACAGATCTATCATACTGAAAGCTCATTATGTTTTGAAAACATAAGCACATAAATAATGCTTTCATATTGCTGAGTAGGATCCTTAAACACACATTTCAATTTCTTATAACTTAAAAATAACACTGCCCATCCTGAAGTTATAGGTCTATGGCATTTTAAAGAGAAATGAGGAAATTTCTTTGGAAACAACAGATTTTATGACATATAAGCTGGATTTCTCATACATAAATCTAGGAGTCATCTTAATTGCTGAAGCTCTCAACAAAGCTGAACTTCTCAACAAAGCACAAGTTAGAGTACTGACTCTTTTGTAAGAATGATCCAAATGATCTAATGACATGAAAATCCCAGGCATCAACAGAGATGATCAGAAGCTACCTCATTATTTACATATTGACAATGATGTTGCTTGCCTGAAAGTATCTGACTGCAAATGTCAAACAGGAAACTTTTGCATGCTATTTTCAACTTTTATTGTAAAATAAGTAACAGCATTGGGTAAACAAAGAAATCCAATCAGCCTAATAGAAAGCAAGGGTATCTCTAGCATCAGAGCCAAGCCAGAGAATTTCACCACGGATGATGCTATACTGTCTTCTGTCATGCACATGTTATAAAGTTCTCAACTAGATCATTATAAATCTGAGCAAGCCCTCATATTACAACTTGAGAAAAGAAATAGTAATAGAAAAAAAGACAAGGATGAAAACATGCTCAAGGTTAGAAATAGTATAGAAAATTTGCCTGGTCCAATCACCCACGGAATAAGATGAAATATTTTTAATAGGATAAGATGTGTGGGCAAAGACAGAAATTCATAAACCCGGTAATAAAGGATACTAATTTACAAATCTAACTTTTCATATTAAGTGAAAAGCCACAGGCAATTAATGGAATTCATATTTGTGATGAATGATGTGACTTTGCTGCAGGGGATGGAATCTTATAAAAAAACATTATAAAAAGCTTGTCAAATATCCAAAGACTGAGAAATATTCTACAACGAAGTAAAATTTTGTACAATTTTGACTGGAAATGACAAGAGATCACTAATTTTGTGTAAATGATTATACAATAACAGATTATGAACATTTTCTAAAAATTTGCCTTATTCAATGAGGGAAAATGACAGCCAATCGAATAAGGGAAAAACACTTCAACAATCACTTATTTGTCTACATTAAGATTGTGAACTCTACACTGGCTAAAGAGATCAAATAGTATATGCAACATTTTGTTTTCAAAAATCTTTTTGCTTCTGTCAAATAGTACTGTATGTATAGAGACTACTAATATCAGCAGTTGTATCTGATAGACAAAATATTCAAATAGTGGAGCTGTTTGGATAGACAAACAGCAAGACTGAATGTTAAATGTGAACTCATACTTGTACGTGTGAACATAGTAACTATTGGTTCTTCCCTTCTCCATGATTCTTAGCAAAGGTGTCTGGTCCTATCCATCATGGTAGCAAAATGATGAATAAAGATTATGATGGCATGATGCAAGCTTTGCCCTTCTGTATTTGTGTCATGATATCACACTCAAATATACAAAGAGTATATTATAACACACATATTATCTGTCCGTACCCCCACCAAATCAGAATATGACCCCTTGTAAGTAATCTGAGCTAAATATTTTAATCTATAGTCTGCCATTTCTGCTTTTTTTAGCTATAGAAGCAAACCTAAAATATGGCAGTAATTTAAACACTTATTTTTTTCTGATTAGAGATGACAGAAGCCTCAGATTAAAGAAATGATCAACATTAAGCAACTCAATGATGGCACCTTATTATCAACATGTATTAGAAGGGATGAATCAACAGTTGTAACTGGCATGTTTAAACATTAATTTTATGCTAAACCTGTTATTTGAATCTTCTTATTCCATGAACTGTACATCATCTAGTTTTTAGTATCTTGGGATTTTTTTTTTTTAAACCTACATTATTGGGTAAAAAAAACCTGTTTACCAAACAGTAATCTTGATAATTTGATAAGCAGACAACATGATACTATTCTGGCTTCTCCACTGAAATATGACCTTTTACTTGTACTGCAACATTTAGTTCTGATGACTCCTTCCATTTCTTTTGGCACATAAAGAGATATATTGTGCCAGAGGGAAAAGCTTATGTCAGTGTTCCAAACTCAGCTTTATTGGTTCTGTATCTGACACATGCCTTGGCATTTTTCACATTTTCATCAGGGCTAGTTATTGCCTATAATTTTTTGCAACGAAGTGTTCCCTTGCACTCATTATGAGAAATATTAATTTGAATCAGAAACTTTTTCTCAAGATTCTTGACAGTTTAAGAATATTTTATTTATTGATTTGTATCCTGCCTTTATTATTTTTACAAATAACTCAAGGCAGCAAATATATCCAACACTTGATGAAAAGTTGTATAGTACACTGACTGTGATATTTCAATCAGCCAGAAATCAGACTTGTCCTTGATAGACTTTAATGCAGGACACAAACATTTTAACTATATTAGAAATAGTTTGTGAAGTTCAGAGAATACTCTACCATAACTATAATTTTGATTGGAAATGCTATTTATAAAGCAAGCACACTCACTTTCAAAACGTAACAGCTATAGAAGTTTAGCCACATGCAAATTAATTGAGGGATGGACACATATCATTTGATAGGATGAATTTGTTCTTGCTATGTAGCCTTTGGGGAAGTGTCCTGTCTTTTTATATTTACAGTAAACAGATTTGTTACACCAGGAATTGCCAGTCTTCCCTTTGTATTAACCCCTGCTACTCAATATCCTTCCCCACATTCCATAAGGAGTTCTATTGTCGTTTTCAGAAAAGTTTGAAAATGTTCCTTTAAGTGTATAATTCAGTGGAATTAAAGATAAATTTAATGGGAAAGAGACTTCTGTATTACATGATAGGAGCTCTACTCCGATATTCAAAGAGATCATACAAAACTATGTTCCAACACTGGAGGTTTCGAAGAAGAGATTGGATAATCATTTGTTTGAAATGGTATAGATATCCTGCTTGAGCAGGGCTAGAGGACCTCCAAGATCCCTTACAACTCTGCTATTCTATTAGTGTAAGACTACTACATTGATTAAAATGACCTGATTGTTTAGGCTGCTCCAGACACAGCTGCAATAGGCAGTTTATTAGGTGAAGATCATCAATATGCCTGCAGATTGTCCCTCTTGCCACCAACTAATCTGATTTTAATTCTTTAATAAGACTATTTAAAAATAGCAAAAAAAACCTACCATGCTGTAAAGCAAGTGCCAGCTCAAGCATTACGTGTTATTCCCATAATGCTTCTGAACCCCACATATATCCCAGAGACATTCTTGGAAAATAAAAATAATGGAGGGTTGCACCCTGTTATTTTTGGGAAGCTCCCTTTACAATATAAAGGAAGCCGAGATGAAAAAGAGCATCTTAAGAGGCCAGCTGTATGAAGGACATACGTAAGTCTTCTCATAAGTCTACTTGTACAAATGAATCTGTACTGAATGCTTAAGAACCAGTTGGTAAGTATGGTCATAATTATGGTCTCAAAATTCAAGTGTCCCACTTGAATTTCTTTTTGCTAAAGAAAATATGCAATGAAATTGTGGATTGCTTTTAGTGTTATCTTTGAACATCAGAACCACTTAATAGGTGACTCAAGATAACTCCTATATTAACTTGCAAAAGTTACAAGTTTCCACTCAAAAGCTTCTACTAATTTGTTAATAGCTCCATTGTTGACACTGCCGTGAATGGAGACAGCTATTCTTGATAGGTTTTTGGATCAGGCAGAGGATCTATATTAAAATAGCATTCAAATAAAAAAGAAGGGGATAAACTAATATATAGTGTAAGCAATCAGGGATAATCCCCTTAAAATTATTTTGTTTTTCAAAAATCTTCTGTAAGAATTTTCCTTAACAAGTGGATATTATGGGCATTTCAAGCAATGTATCAATAATATTAGATTATCCCCATACTGAAAATATGTACAGAAGCAGCTATATTGATAATGTTTAAAATGCACAATTGGTAACATACTACACTCACCAGCAAGAATTTCCAGAGACCAACTAGTGAAAGATAATACATTTCAAAAGGATCAATAAACTTTAAAAAGCAGCATTATGAAGCACAAAGATAACATTCCAAATTTAACTTGTTTTCATTTGTATCATTCTTACAGTATACTTCAAAAGTTTGAATAAAAGCAATAGGCTACCATTAATTTATAAGTGCAAACTGGATGGATATTAAAACTTGAATTACTCAATAATAAATTGAATATTATGCTTCTGTCTTTTCAAAATAATCAGGGATAACAAAAGATAATTCTAATGAAACCTTAAAATGAATATTAGAAGTTTGGTTGGTTGTGTGAATCAAAACCATTCTTCTCGATATTTTGTGTTCTTATTGCAATGAAGATTTTTAGCAATAATGATAAATGATTATTTCCACTACTTTTGAAGTTATCAACCCTTTCCTTATTACTATATACTTACATAGCTCTCTAAAGTCTTAGATAGAGCCTAAGTTTTTCCTTCCAAGATTAGCTACTGACTGTTGTCCCGAGTTATTACTGAATAACAATCCATATATATAAATAAGATACAGAAAACAGAAAAGAACCCTTGCTATAATTGCCCACTCAATCACTAAATGCAGGTTGAATGGCTATGCATTAGCCATTCTCTTGCTGTATGATCTACTTTTGCCTAATGGGGGCTTTTTTAAAAAAAATACATGTACTTAATTCAATATTTTATAAATAATCAAGAACTGAACCAAGTAATTTATGGTTAAAACTCACCCAAATGATCTTCTCAGCCTTGCCA
The DNA here is from genome assembly GCA_023970755.1 of Azemiops feae. NCBI lineage: Eukaryota > Metazoa > Chordata > Lepidosauria > Squamata > Viperidae > Azemiops > Azemiops feae. The sequence goes on along the minus strand of JALGBA010001046.1, from coordinate 317,189 downwards.
TAGTTCATAAAGTAGTAAGAGGGAAAAACATTGTCACCCTGAACTCACCAAATGTCCTTATATAATCTAACATAAAAGTTTGTGGTGTCCATTTTATTTATTTATCAAATTTATATGGCTGCCCATCTCACAAAAAGTGACTCGAGGTAGTGTACAACAATTAATTGACTTGTTCATGAACATGCTTTTATATTCTACTTTCAGAAAAATTGGTAACTTAGGAATATTTTGATGGGAGCCCTTCTGGTGGTATAGCAGGATAAATAAAAACATCAAAAATGACACACACACACACGCACACTTGAAAAAGAGAGATTAGCAGTAATGTATCACTAATTATGTTTAAACCTATAAAAATTAAAAGCGCTACAAGTATAATACATCTTACTGGTGAAATTCCATTCCATAGCTACATCTGCAAGAAGTTCCATTATATGATTACCACCCATCTCATCTCAGAAGATTTGAGTGGGTGAAAGTGATTCTTACAACAACTAAGCCCCAAAGTATGGAAGGCAGAATTCAAACCTTTTGTTCAGAAATAGACTTAAAAACAATGCAACTGCACATATTCTATGGGTCCCAATGTGTTACAATTCCAGAACTCTGGTGCAACTGAAGAGTGCCAAGTAGTCTAGCCTTAAGATTACTGATCATTATACACGTGGTCATTGATACTATGTAAGCATCCAAAGACAGAGATGGATCTAGCACCAGATGCTAGCTATAAATGCAATCCTTCATGAGTCAAAGGTGAATCCATGCAGAGAAGGATAAAGGTTAAAAGTTAAACCTTCTTTGAATGACTTATTGATGGTAGGTGGTTTGTTTATCATACATGGTTTGTATATTGCAAATACTACTTCACCTCTTTGACTATGACTGATGACCTTCACTCCAATATCTTAGGTCAGAGGTCCCCAACCTTTTGGGCACCAGGGACCGGTTCCATGGAGAAAGGTTTTTCCACAGACCGGAAAGTGTGTGGTTTTGTGTGCTGCCTGCATCCTGTGGATGGGGCTTTGCTTGTTTGTGTGGACTAGTTGCTGGCATGCCATGGACCGGTACCGGTCCATGGACCGGGGGTTGGGGACCCCTGTCTTAGGTGATGTGGGAGACAAAACAGAGCTATACAGAAAAATACAGGAGAGTTCTATAAGCAACAATATAACAACATCACTATCAGAAAATAACAATATAGAGAGAAATACAGCTATCTAAGCAGTGGCTCAAATCCACATCTTTAAAAGACAATCATGGCCCATGGTATTGAAAGCAGGTTAAGATATCCAGAAATCAGTGGACCTATGCTTTTCCCCCAGGGTGAATGTTAATCTATATAGACATGACTGCATAATTGAAAGAATTTTAAATTTCAAAACTGTGAAAAAGATAAAGACCTCATATGTACCTTGCACCTGCACATACAACACAACCATACATAATTCTAAGTAATGAACATTTTAAAGATTAATTTTAAAATATCACCTAATTAGTTAAACTTCACTCATATTAAAACTTTGCTCAATAATTTAATTGTCACACCCCTTCTTTCTAGATTCAAGTTTATAGCTGCTTAGGCTGAATATTGTAATTCTGCCCTCAAAAAATTTGGAAAGTTGTCTTCAATTTATTCTAGGAGTATAAAATCCACTCATCTGTGTTTGCATAATGCAGTAATGAAGAGTCAAAATCAGAACTTTGTTTTAAAATTATACAAATAAATTGGATATCAAATAACTATCTTTACATCTGAATGTTTCAAAGTTTAAGCAACATGCAAAGATTTAAATGAACAGAGTATATAGTTAGATGTCAGAACCTCTACCTAAAATAATGCTCAGTTACGTGTTAACATAACTGCAAATAGTATAAGGAACATCATGCATCAAACAGTACACACACATTTAGAACATACTAGTTTCATACAGACAGACGTTGCAGGAAAAACAAAACAATTTAGTAAATATTCTGTAAAAAAGGAAAGCACATAAAAATTTAGAAAAAAATTAAAGTAATGATAAGAGAGCAATTTAAATTATAGATTACTACTTCAATAAGTTATTGGCTCTCTACCATTCTAACCCAATCCCAACAGCAACTAGAAGTTACAATCTTTCATTTAAATATAATCATACAGAGAAGATACATGATTCACAAATATGCATCTAGGAATACATAGGCAGACACAGAAAGAATATGCTACCCTTACAATTAATGTGAGGAAACATATGCTGCAAGTCCATTTTATCCTTGCCCAGGCTGTTCTTGAAATAAATCATAATTCACCCGACTACATTATATTGATGCACAAATCACATTTCCCAAAGAAATTGCTTTAAGACAAGAGGTGTGAAAAGTGTTTTAATACCAAGATGTAAAATCTATTTTATAATACCAAGGGAATTAAATCATGTTGGTTTATAATTAAACATTATTCTGTTTAATTTTAAATGGAAGCTATATATTTCTTTGTTTATAGAATTCATTATGAAACAAGTTGGAAATAGACCCAACTTTAAAAATGTCTATAACAGGTATTCTCAGATATACTGAAGGAATTTTTTTTCAACGATTACTGCTTTTACCCCCCTCTACAAACTCCTGTGCTCAACATCCAACTTTAACAGCAAGCCTATACTAATACATGCAGACATGAAGAGTCTTGAACAAGAGAGAAGCCATCCAAGCAAGTACATCATTGACGCAATCTGATTTTTAGGGATTGCACAATGTTAAAATTTGTCACAATGGAATTTGCCTGATGTTCCCTGTTGTCTCTTACAAATACAACAAGTTATGTGCTGAATAATTATGTCTTTTAAAAAACAGAATTTCTGAGAAACTGAACTACAGTCAAGAATAAAATAGAAAGAGTAAGACAGAAGCTTTAGCCAGAAGTCGAAGGGTGCAGAGTTTTGTTGATATTTCATACAAGCCTCTGTGTGTTCCTTAATCACAGAAAAACCAGCCACCACATAGTCATTGCAAGGATCACCAAAAAGGACATCAGAAAAGGAAAGCGTGGAAAAGAAAAAATGTTAGTATACAGGTGACATGTTTTGAATGTTTTCTGCTCCTCAGGAACTGGAATAGAAATTTTGGCCTGGATTTCTTCAGTTGCTTGATGGGGTAAACTTGCCTCAGGAACTTTCTCTTGCTTTTTAATATAATCTTCACCCTGCACTAACAGAGGGCGTTCCTGTGTCTGCTTTCATGGTAGGAGATCAAGAAAGACAGAGAGATGAACAAAATGACTGATGGAAAATGCTCAAAAGATACTTGGGGATATGCAAGGACAAATTATAGAAATTGTCAGAATGACAGCAAAATATGTTTTGTACCAGTTATGCAACTAACTCCTCTGTTAATCTTAAAAAGTGGAAACCAAATTCCACAGAGAAATTAGCTGCTTTCTGACTGACTAAACAAATTTTGAATTGCTAATAGAACAGTGTGCAGAAACTCACACTAAATCAACTCTATCCATGGGTTAAAATACATCTTTGAGTGTTAAGGTATAGAATTACGTATGTAATAAAATACTGTTGCTTTACAAACAGAACTGATATCATACAAAATATTAGTTGTGACTTTCTATGCTATACTGAAATTCAAAATTGTACTATTTGTTAGATCTGATATTTCAACTATAGCACAAACTTAATTGTTTGAATACTGAAGAAAGTATTGTCATGGAAGATACTATAATGTTTACCTCCATGTTACATTGTGATTAAGGTGCAAATTATTCAGTTTCCAAAAAACAAAGAAAATGCAATGTGCATTTCTAATAGTAAGATTACAAAGAATAAAATTTTATTCTTTTTTATTTGTATATGACATCAGCATGTAAACTATTTAAATATGAATAGTATTTTGCAGTATTATATGAAAACTGAGCATAAGCTGGAGAATTCTGAAGTTGCTCTTCTTTTTCCATGTATGGCAAATGAAAGTTGCTATCTAAGACAGGAAAAATTTGGCTCTAAGCTCTCTCAGCTGATTCAGTCTTCTTTGATCAATCTGATATTTGGGGACAGAGTCTTTGCACACCCCTAAGTAATGGAGATCAGGGAAAAAGTAGCTGGAAGACTGGGCAGCAAAATGAAATGATAAAGTATGCAAGAGTAACATGAAAATTAAAAGAAGAACATGAAAAGAGAGGAAGACAACATAAAAAGAACAGGGTAGAGTTAAACTTTCATATTTTTTCTCTCTCAAACTTTATGGCAACATCTTCATGCAACTTTGTCAACCAGCCATGCGCTGAAAGAAGCAATTGAAAAGCTGCAAAAGCTTGCAGCACTGCAAATCCACTTAAAATGTTAGATCAGAAGGCTGTGAGAGATGACATTATTGAAAAGGCAGCCCAAACAATGCTAGCAGCTGCTGTTGAGGGTTTGGGATTGCCAGTACCAATGCAGTAGCAAAAATCTGCTTTGGAAACATGTATTAAAACAGCAGCTTTACCTCTGGCCCAGCGACCTGTCTCTCACAGGGCTGAAATGTGGCTTTCTTGACCTGGACATGTACAAAGTATGGAAAATTCAGTTGTATTTCTAAGTAGAATAAACAGACAAATAAACCAGAACTAAATCCTAGTTTATAGACTATTAAGATTACAAAGGTTAAATTAAAAAATGAAAATTCCTATGACCAATAATCATAATGTATCCTTCTGTTTAAGAAAGCAAGTTAAGAAACTTGGAGATGTCTGTGTATTAAAATTAATTATAATGAAAAGTCCACTAATACGTATTATCTGAAGTATTGAAGTTATGATCTGAGAAATGTAATTCTTCTGAAATGCCCTAAAATTACAGTAACTTTCATATAAGAAAATATACATTATTCTCATTCCATGTTTATATAATCAGAACAAAATTTTATAAAGTCAACTTTATAGCATTCTTTAGCAATCTTACTCTGATCAGAGCTTCAGGAGCTAATCATGAAAAGGTCTTCCATGCTATTCGGACTGTTACTAACAATAATTCAACAATTCCTACTTCTATCTTTCAACAAAAAGGCAATCAGCTGCAAAATAAAATCAAACCCTTTTCCTCTTAATTTCTTCATTCCCATATCTTTAATAATTTAGGATATTTTAAAGCAAGTCAACAAAACAATGCTAGATGGTTTAAATGTAAAATAGTGATTACTGCAGCTGAACCTACATTTAAATTAAGCACAAATTATTATTACATCTATAATGACTGGAGAAAAATTCACATATTAATATAACAGCTATTTTTTATAAGAGTTCTTCATGCACATTATTATTGCACAGGCAGAAAACTACTATTAAATTCAGCTCTTTTTCACCCAGCAAAACACAGCTCATGTTGAAAAGCTAAATGCATCAGGAAATCCCAAGGTTGTCAAATATATTAGGAGGTTTAAAAAAAATCCCAGAAGGTGGCAATAGTCTATGACTTTCATTTTGTTTCCAAAAGAAGTATATGTGTATATATGATGTATTTAATACACTGCCAATCAGAAGTTCAAAGCAATGCTATGTTCTAAGTCCAGAGCATAGAAATACCATAACAAATAGTTATCTGTATTTTTAATGAATATTTAGTTCAGATTTAATCCAACATATCTACAATTACACTGCAGAGTGTAATGCCAAGTTCAGTAATTATTGTAAAAATGCAAAAATATACTCTAATACTTGAACAATACAGAATTACCACTCCAACTTTACAGTGATAGACTAAATGCCCTCTACCGACAATAAATGATAACTGAGACATAACACTACATACATAACTAGCACATATGAAAACTGTCTAGTTAAGTACCAAAAGTATTTAGTATGTATGTATGTATCCATCTACCCTTCTATCCAATATTATTATATATTGTATAGTAGTACCTTGGTATTCAACTGTTTTAAAACTCAATTTGACATGAAAATTTGACATGAACATTTTGTCCTGATACTCGTTTGTTTGGTACTTAACACGCAAGCTAGAATTTGTCGCTATTGGTTGCCTCATGACTTGCTACCCTTTCCGGCAGAAACAAAGGATCATGTATTAGTCATGCGGGTTTATTTGGTACTCGTTTTTAATATTTGTAGCACCTCCTGGAACCAATTAACGAGTACCAAGGTACCACTGTATTTTATTATTATAATATATTGAGGGGATGCTCCTCTCTTGTGGCACCTGCCTCTGGGACACCATTCCCCCAAGATTTGTTAAGATTCTCACCCTGACTCTATTTAAACAAGCCCTAAGACCTGGCTCAATCCTCAAGATTTGGGTTACTGCTAGTGATGATTCTATGACTTTTTGGTTTTTTTAAATGATTGGGTTTTTTTAGGTGTTTGATGATTTTCGTATTTCATAGTATTTTATTGTATGGTTGTATTTTGTAAGCCACCCAGAGTCATAACAGATTGGGGAAGTCTATAAATTTCATAATTAAATAAATATTATCATATCAAATCAAGCCCAGCAGGGATTTTTTTACTGAAGGATAAAGAGCACAAGCTACCATGCTGGTTCAGTGTGGGTTGGTAGATAAGATATTTTTCAATTTCCAAGTCTAGGGATGAGGGAATTACTTGCCCTGTATCACCCACCACCCACCTGAGGTATAGTGGCTAAAGTTCTGGACTAGGAGAAGAAAGAACCAGGATCTAATTCTCACTTAGGCATGGAAATTGGCCAGGTTAAAATCTCTCTCTCTCTGTGTGTCTCTCTCCCCTTCCCTCTCTCCATAATATTTTATGATAAGATTTCCAACCCCAACTTCCACAGTAACCTAAGAGAAAATTGGCTTTAAAAAAGTTAATAGCTCATCCAATATACAAGAAACGAGTAATGAAACACTTAAGCAACTTTGCTTAACCTTTTGTTTGCCTTTCTCCCCAAAGGGGAATTCCAGTTCCTAGAGAATTAGTAAGTGGTCTTATTTAGAAGATCAAAGCCAAATAAATCATCAGTACTTCATATAAGTACTCACTCCTTCTACTCCTGTGGGAATCTGTCCATTGATGTTAAGCGTTCTGAAAGGAGAATGAGTAGAGAGGCGTTTGTCCCATTCACTTGGCCGTGGCTCAGGAACAGATTCCATGAAGTTTTTCTTCAGTTCACTGATGTTAGCATGATGCTTCTTTATTTCTTCTTGGGTTTTATCTAGATCCTATCATTTTAGAAAAAAAATCCAACACAAACCACAGAAAGTTTTACTGAAGCGAATCTATAGCTTCCCTTGATGCTGCAGAAAATTAGTCAAGTCAATTCTTTCTTTTTCCCCTCACAGAGATAAAATGTACTGGTTAGTGCAGGATATCCCAAATAAAGCTCAACATTATTTGCAACATTATTTTTTTCGATTAGACTAACAAAAATAAACTCCCAATTATTATTTCAGGAGTGGCAATCTTCTACCTTTAGAACAGTTACCTATATTAAATTTCCAACAGCAGATATTATTAGAGTCTAGATCTATTCAATACTTTGGAGTTGATTCCAAGAAGGTGCTTCAGAACATGCACAAGTTTATCAAGTAGTGTCTATATGCAAATGCTTAAAGGAGATGCTTCTTTTCCTAGGACAGTGTGGCTATCTTCCAGAATTGCTACACAATCACGGGAAAAGATGTGGTTAATTATATATATGCCTCCACATTCCAAAGCACTGTTTTGGAAATCAAATCTGAAACTTGTAGAACTTTATTAGCCTCTTTAAAGTTTTAATCCTATATTCACAAGTGGTAAATTTTATTAAGCTTCATGAGACTTCTTTCTGAGCAGACACATATGTGATTTCTATAAGAGCCTTTTTCAGTATCTTTTTATTTCTAATCTATACTGTATGATACACTAGTTATTAATAAAAACAACTTTATTATCTTTTCAGAAAATACTGCAGTAAAGTTATTTAAAATCCACACACAAACACACAAGCCAAAACATACAATTTGCCTGGCTTGGAAAAAAAAAGTCATAGAATATGGAACTCTCAGTTTGGCTCTTGTGCCTTTTTGCCTGCTGTTAATCTTATATCCAAAAAGCTTTTACCAGCTGCAGACATACAGTGGGGCAAAAAAGTATTTAGTCAGCCACCAATTGTGCAAGTTCTCCCACTTAAAAAGATGAGAGAGGCAGACCTCAACTATGAGAGGTAGGTAGACCTAGGTAGACCTCAACTATGAGAGACAAAATGAGAAAACAAATCCAGACAATCACATTGTCTGATTTGGAAAGAATTTATTTGCACATTATGGTGGAAAATAAGTATTTGGTCACCTACAAACAAGCAAGATTTCTGGCTCTCACAGACCTGTAACTTCTTCTTTAAGAGGCTCCTCTGTCCTCCACTCATTACCTGTATTAATGGCACCTGTTTGAACTTGTTATCAGTATAAAAGACACCTGTCCACAACCTCAAACAGTCACACTCCAAACTCCACTATGGTGACGACCAAAGAGCTGTCGAAGGACACCAGAAACAAAATTGTAGACCTGCACCAGGCTGGGAAGACGCCGCCAGGGACCCAGATCCTGCAGTGCCAGACGTGTCCCCCTGCTTAAGCCAGTACATGTCCGGGCCCGTCTGAAGTTTGCTAGAGAGCATTTGGATGATCCAGAAGAGGATTGGGAGAATGTCATATGGTCAGATGAAACCAAAGTAGAACTGTTTGGTAGAAACACAACTCGTCGTGTTTGGAGGAGAGAGAATGCTGAGTTGCATCCAAAGAACACCATACCTACTGTGAAGCATGGGGGTGGCAACATCATGCTTTGGGGCTGTTTCTCTGCAAAGGGACCAGGACGACTGATCCATGTACAGGAAAGAATGAATGGGGCCATGTATCGTGAGATTTTGAGTGCAAACCTCCTTCCATCAGCAAGGGCATTGAAGATGAAACGTGGCTGGGTCTTTCAGCATGACAATGATCCCAAACACACCGCCCGGGCAACGAAGGAGTGGCTTCGTAAGAAGCATTTCAAGGTCCTGGAGTGGCCTAGCCAGTCTCCAGATCTCAACCCCATAGAAAACCTTTGGAGGGAGTTGAAAGTCCGTGTTGCCCAGCGACACCCCCAAAACATCACTGCTCTAGAGGAGATCTGCATGGAGGAATGGGCCAATATACCAGCAACAGTGTGTGCCAACCTTGTGAAGACTTACAGAAAACGTTTGACCTCTGTCATTGCCAACAAAGGATATATAACAAAGTATTGAGATGAACTTTTGATATTGACCAAATACTTACTTTCCACCATAATGTGCAAATAAATTCTTTCCAAATCAGACAATGTGATTGTCTGGATTTGTTTTCTCATTTTGTCTCTCATAGTTGAGGTCTACCTATGATGACAATTACAGGCCTCTCTCATCTTTTTAAGTGGGAGAACTTGCACAATTGGTGGCTGACTAAATACTTTTTTGCCCCACTGTAACTGATTGGTGTGATATATATATCCTTGTGATTATAGTGTTGATACCAAAATCCACAAAGATTAATCATTGATCAATATTTCTAAGCTTAACCCTTGGCAGGAAAAAAAACAAGAATGAGACTGCCAAATTAAGTGGACATAATTGACTACTATATAAAATTCACTGGGAAAAGCCATTTTAGCGAGCAAAAAAGGAACAAACCTAATCAATTATTTTGGTTACCATTATCCAGGATAATATGACTTCATTACTTCATATACTTGATTTACCTTTAATAAAATACATGAAAAAAATCCCATTTGGACAATACCATTTCATAACTCAGATTAGAGAGTTAATAGTTTTTATTAGTATCCATATCTCAGAAGCTTATCACTCATATGCTGGTGGATCTGCAAGAAAGGTTTGTCTATGGATACATATATGCATGTTTGGGAAAAGATATTTAATCACAAAATGTTCAGCCAGTGACCTTATTACAAGGATGGGACGCAGCCTGCACAGCTCAAGGAAGCCTTTCTATACTGATGCTGCCACTCCTCAGGTTGACAAATGTATCTTCAGAAGATACATATTGAATCTATGGCTTTGCACTGTAATAATTAGTCTTTTTTTTAAAAAAATGACCTTTGTACTCCCAAACAAGAAAATTTTTTGCTTGGTACAATAAAAATCTTTGCTTGGTACAATAAAATTGAACTGCACACATTTTCATTTAAAAAATCCTTGGATTTTACCTCTCTGCAAATTCTGGGACATTTTCAGTCTTCTCTATTTCAAAATCAAACTCAATGTTCAATATAAGAATATTTGTGCAACATAGTAAAAAAAAAAAAAGGCTATATCTCATTTTATACTGTTTATGTTTAATGTTTTTAAGAGTAATAACTCAGCTAATTTTTAAAGTTTTATCGAATAGGAGTATTATTCATTTTATATTTTCATGTATTTTATTTTACTATCTTCAGTAAAAAAAACACTTGTCTGAATTAAAACAAACGGTTTGTTAAAACACGAGACCTTTCAAAAATATTATATAAAAAGAAAAGTCATCCTTCCTTTACTGCAATATTAAGAAAACAAAAGGTTGCCTGATAAAGAGTACAGGTTATGACCACAATCGAGACCAACATTTCAATTGCTAAGGAAGACAGTTGTTAAGTGAGTTTTGCCCCATTTTACATCTTTTACATCTTTCTTGCCACAGTTGATAAGTGAATCACTGGTTGTTACGTTGGGAACATGGTTGTTAAGTGAATCTGGCCTCCCCATTGACTATCCTTGTCAGAAGGTCACATCACTCCAGGACATTGCAACTATAATAAATACATTCCAGTTGCCAAGCGTCCAAATTTTGATCACATGACCACAGGAATGTGAAAAATGGTCATAAGTCACTTTTTTCAATGCTGTTATAACTTCAAACAGTCACTAAATAAATGGTTGTAAATTGTGGACTACCTGTAAATTACTATCAATTTTACTATTGTTTTGAAGGATAGTGTGGCAATTTAAATATTAGATGAATATTGCAATCTTAAAATGACTGAAAAATATACCAAAGTTTAATTGTATCTAGTGCACTTTTAATTTCTTTGTCTTCATCTTATTGTTTGAAGTATATAACTTTATGATTGGCTTCTTTGGACCAAAATTTTTCTATTTATTAGAATTAGATGGGAACAATCCAAATGCTTCATAAACAGAATCAAAAAAGGAAAGAAAAAGAATAGCGGGCAATTATTACAATCAATCTGATTGTTCTTGCTGTTATTGATGATGGTTTGTGAATATTTGTAACAATACAGTTAGGGTCAAATTAAATATATGAAAACAAATTAGAAAGTGGCATTGGGCTACATATTTATTCCAGAACCTGATATGATAAAATTACTACAAAAAAGAGGTAAATGCTTTGGATTAAAAAAAAAACTACCAAGAGTAGATAAGAAATTAAAAAGCTGACTTATAGAGGAATTAAAATGATATAGATGAAATATTCACTGCCTCTTGCCAGATCATCCTATGTTGACTGGATTACACACCAGATTAATTTTGCCCCAAGCTCTGCATTATAGCAAACTCAAAAGCTGTATAGCACGAAATTAAAAATAAAAAGTTAGTACATTAAACAAATCCTGACACTGCACAAAAATCCCCTATGCTATTTCTGAAATTGGGATTAAAAGATAGTAACACACAAAAACAGAATCAGTATAAGAAACACACATTCTCCTGTATCAGTAATATATGATTGGAATGTTCAGTATATTCAAAATCATGTTCAAATGAGGCAAAAATGCAGTGAAGGCAGCCAATCTCATATATGTAACCAAAGAAATTGAAAATTATCACTTAGAATGACAAGAAATATCAAGTCAATTCAGTTTAAATAAAGTAAATGATCTTGCACATCAGGAATGAAGTGATGATATTCTACTTTCTCTTTTCAAACTTATTGGGAAATTTAAAGGGGAAGAATTATTCTGTTTAAATGCTGTTGAGAAACTGGCCACATTTGAGATGGAAGAAACAACTACATGAACTTTTTAACTATGGACAAGCTTAGTTTTCCCCTTCCCCTTCTTTGAAGATATATAACCATTCTAGTTTTGATATCAACAGTATTGATAGAAGTAGAGATAGTTTACGACATGCTACCTATATGTGGGAGGTGACAAAAATACTCAGTGAGCATCGTAGTATGAGGACTAGCTGTAAATACCACTCATTCAAGCTCCATCATAAGTTGAAACAGTTGCTGAATGAGGTGGTCATTAAGCGAAGACAACCTGAAAAGCTTAAAAGAAAAGGCTTTGAAATTAAAACTGAAGATCAGGGCAAGTCTGCTACTCTGATTGAATTCAATGTTATATAACTATTCTGGGATTCTAGCCTACACAATGGCATCACAAAATACAACTCAGACAACCTTGCTTATTTGTGTCAGTCATATAATTGCATGCTTGTAGACTGTTATGCATAGATAATCGTGTAATGAGTTGCTATGATTTAGAAATACATTTAAGAATGAAGAATGACCCCAATCACATATTTTCAGATACCAAGAAAACAATGTAAACAGATAAGAAAAATGGTTGCATAATGTCATGTTTATTATGACATGCAAAAGCCTATTTCTAATGAAGTCATGCAACAGCATGCACACACACCTCAACCCCAAAAACACAAATGCTACAGCAGAGGCGAAAAGAGTTTAGCAAAGAATGTAGCGGTCCAGGCAAATGCAACTGAAAGAAGCTTCAAAGTCATACAAACCTCCAACATTAAATTGCTATGTCTTATATAAATGTTTTCACCATCTAGTCTCTTTGATCTTTTCTGTGAAAGAAAGGGGGGGAAAAACAAAACAAAAAAAAACACACACACAAAAATTAAAAAGGTTGTTCTTGCAGGTATTTGCAGATTGGAAAACGAAAAAGGTTAAACTAACATTCATAGAGCAATGATTTGCGAATGGGGTGTAGTGTATGGAATCATAAGATCACGTGGAGAATATGACGAATGTGTATGATCCTGCTCATGAATGATGAAAAAATGTAATGGGTTCTTTTTAAAAAGACAGTTATCATGACTCCATCATTCTGCAAGCTGTTTTTCCACAGAGACACAATAGCTATGCAGAGCAGTGGAAGTGTCCTCCTGGCTCTCTAGTGTACATAAAAACATTTTTGAAACTAGTATTTATTAATACTTATTTCAAAATTTAAATACATCTATTTGCTTTTTCTATTACAGTAATACTTGTTTTTTACTTCCTAAATTGTTGACTCCTCATAGAAAGTTTTGTGCAAAATAATTAGCAAATGAGAAGTATAATTAAAGAAACTTTTACTAATTCTTTGGCTAATTCTGATTAATTTTGTTTATTTAGAAACAAGCATCAACTGATAAAAGCACAGGAAGAAACCAAAATATTGTCTTTTTAAATATGTTGCATATGCATGAGTGATATGATAATTGTTTTGATGGAAGTGAAAAAAACAGCTAACCTTCCTCATTCTTATCGGGTCTTCCTCTTTTTCTGCACGCTGCTGTTTTATGATAGTTTTTTTTTAAAAAAAAGACAAAAAAAAATGGGTATATTTATTTGGATTTGTTTTAGCCTTTTTCCCCCTTTTTCTTTTTAAAGAAAACAAAGCAACCTAACCAGACAAACCTGATTTTGGTCGCCATTTGTGCTGGGTATTGACATTTTGATATGCATTTTCCCCACCTACATTAACAAATAAAGTGGCAAAAACATTTTTTGTTAATAGAGTTTTGAAGATAGCATTTCTTCAAAAACTACCGTTTGTTTTTGAAGCATTATGTAAACATGCATTAATTAACATGCACTCTTATGAAGACATAAATAAATACCATACTTTATAATGACAGTTTGTTAGTCCCGTATAGTTATTTTATTCAGCATTTTGAATTTTTCAAAACAATTTTATTATAAGTATAAATATGTAAAGAGGCTTAAAATACTTTATACAGCTATACCCTTAAAAAAGTCTCTTCCAACTTTTTCTTCTTGTTATTCCTGGCTGTGACGAGCTTCTAAAAATTACGAGAAGCATGAGAAAATCTCTACATTGTATTTAACTTGATTCTTGTTGCAATGAATGTTCTAACTCAGGGGTCTGCAACCTTGACAACTTTAAGACTTGTGGACTTCAGCTTCCAGAAGTCCAAAAGTCTTAAAGTTGTCAAGGCTGCAGACCCCTGTTCTAACTGAATTGGGGTGATGATTTGGAGCAGTAATTCAGGAAACAGATTAGATTGCAATCCAATCCTTACAGAGAAATTTGCTTGAAAGGGAATTATGCCGGTTTGACCAATGTAACAGAGAACAAGCACAGGGCAGGGTAGCAGGTTTGGAACAAGGAACCAAGAGATAAAACACTCAGTAGAACATCAACTGAATGAGAAACTAGGTATCAGAGCAGAAGCAGCCAAGATACGAAGACACTAATCAGAAAAAGAAATCCAAAAAACTTAGTGCATAAGATGAACAGAGGCAATACATTTGAGCTATAGGAAAAATAATAAAAGAGTGTTAAACCAAACTGTTTACACAAAGTGTCTAATAGAAGTGGGGATAGAATGAAGGAAGAAGGTCCCAGCAGGGGAAATCTATCAATTCTGAATTCCTTTGTTCTTACACATATGGCTTTGGCAATCCTCATAGAGTAAGGACTGATTATCAAGAATATCAATATGAAGAGAAAAGGATCTAAGTTTACACACTGGTTTGACTTATCCAGACATTTTGGTTACATGTTTCTTAAAGATGTTTGCAAGTTCAGTATTTAAATTGGGTGAATCAATTATGCAGCTATTAAAGATAGGAGAGAATGCACATTTTTTTCATTTTTAAACAGTCCAAGGTTTTAAAACCAACATTAAAATGTTAAAATCTTGCTGAATACTAATAAGCAATGGCAGACTATATTTCAACTGTCAACTTTAATACAATATTATAATAAGATATTAGCCGAACGGAACTATACACATTCATTGTCAGTAAATCCCACTGAAACCAATCAGGTAGTATTTTTAAATATAAGAATATAGGATTTAACTGCAATGAAATCAAGGAGGAGTTTATTTAACCAAAATTAAATTTTAATATATTGTTTTAGACATTTTCATGCTGAAGTCTGGATTATGAATAGGTTTTTTTATTTTTTTTCTCTATTAAAGTCTGAGGAATGGAATTTGAAGAGAGAAAACCCACAGGCATCCATTCCAATTACTGTAATTTATATGTAAGAAATTTCAGGGCACAATAAAAAATCAATCAAAAATAAGAGTTAAAATATAGAGCAAGATAATAAAACATTAATATATATTTAGATATTAATATATCTAAAATAATGTCTCATTTCACATATTTAGGACATGACACAATGCATGTTATATAACTTTTAGATTTTCATTTGAAGAGACTCTCAAGCAAGTCCTTTATAGTATTATTGAAACTTATATGCATATAGTTGGAAACTGTCTTAAATACTTATCCCTTCCTATTGATTCCTATTATTGACACATTGAATGATAAAGAAATCTATCTTAATAATCATTATTAGTAGCTCTACTCCAAACTTTGAATTCACTTGCATCAATGACAAGAATTAACTAACTGCAGCTAAGCCATACTTTTGAAGAAATATGTTTAAACCCTGTATTGTCTTTTTAAACATTTGGATTCTTTTGGAGTTGGCACCCATAATAAATCAAATGAATAAATAAATCTATGTAATTAGCACTAAGTCTCTTAGCAATCTGTAATGAAATATAGAGACAAAATCTAACCCATTGAATAAGTAAAAGCAACTCTAAGAAAATACATGAAGAGGGATTTTATAAGCACCTATTTTGAGTAATATATTTCATTAATCATTGATGATTAAAATACAAGTGACTATTCAAGCAATCCAATTTGCCACTTATATAGTGTCAATCTGATAGACTTGCTCAGAATTCCTCCAAATTCCAAGAAGCGCAGTGAATGAGTATAGAAGCTTTGTAATAAAGTTAAATATACGTTGAATATAGTGTCAAAGAAGAGCCAAAAGGTACGTGAAACTGTCTCTAACTGCAGCTAGAGATCATGGTAATTATGTGTGAAAAAAAATATATGACTACAAGTTAGTATGGTTTTAAGATCTCAGAATAAAATAAAAAACTATTGGAAAGCAAAGTTTAGGAAGTACACTGATCAACACATTCAGAATTATTTGGTTATAAGGAAACCCTGAAGAATGTTTGGCTTGAAACCTTCTTAGGTTGTAAAAGCAGTGCTTGGAAATCAATGTAATTTGCCCTTTCACCTTCAGTCTGAGGACAAAACCAGAATAAGCGATAAATACTTTTACCGGCTGCCAATGCAAGTGGTTTAGCTCTGAGTGGAATCAATCTCTTACCTTATTCTAAAACAAACAAAACCATCTTTACCAATAATGATAAAAATGGTGGACCATCATACCTGAAATCCTTCAGCTGGTTCTGTTTTGGCTTTATCTTGCAAAGTTCCTTCAAGTTTTACTTCTTTTTTTACTGTTTCCTTTTCAGTTTTAAGAACTGCAGGTTCTTTGCTGACAGATACGGCTGGTACAGTTGGCTCAGTAACATGGCTCTGAGCAATAGCTGGTGCAGATGTAGGCCGCGGGCTTCTATCAGGTGTAACCACTGCTACTGCTAAGCAGAAATAGATATATCTTCAGTTATAGTACAGAACAGAATCAAGAAGAAAGCCACAACACTGCAAAAGAAAGATATGCAAAGCAATTGGCATGTCTAAAGCAGAATTTATTTTAAATAATGCATGAAGAAAAATGCTAAGGAAAACATTTAATACCACCAAGAGCCACACATTTAATGTTAGTGAACAACACACTATGTAAAAAGCTTTTTTATTTCAAGAGTCACTGTACAAAGTAGGTAACTGGTGAAAATAATTATCACAGGCAATATATCAACACCTAATTACTGCTATTGCTCATAGTGATAAATGCAAAAAAGATCACTTCAGTTACTGACAGGACATAAAATCCTTATCAGCTATAAAGATTATTTTTAAAAAGTATTTTTGTTTCAAAGGGTGGCCCAATCATAATACTGGCTGCTTTTTTAAAAGCAATTTTCAGTTATTGTATATCCTATGTTATGAGAATAGTGCAGAATAGTGCAGAAAAAGCCCAGAATATATGACAACAGTCTTTAACAGCTTTCTTTCTCTTAAGTGGGACAGTGAAACACAACATAAATTACATCACCTCTAAGATGCAACAATAAATTCAGACTGGGTCCTAAGAAAACTAAAGGCAGCAAAAGAATGAGCAGCAATAGTACTTCATGCTAGTTGTGTATTAATTTATTTCACACACTCATTACTATTAAAAATGTTATCTCAAAAACTACATTGCCTCAAGTTTGACATTTTCAAAATCTAATTTGAAATTGGAGTACACATTTCATCAATCAAGTATACTGCACTTGATCAACGTCAAATGATATTACTCAAGCTAAAAAATTACCTTTGATACTATCTCTTCCATATTTTGTTTTGGTTCTTTAATGCTGAACTGGCACTACTAAAGTCTCCCTAATTCCCAAATGTATATAGAGATACTCCTCGACTTACGACCACAATTGAGCCCAACATTTCTGTTGTTAAGCAATAACTGAGTTTTGCTTCTTTTTACGACCTTTCTTGCCACAGGTGTTAACTGAATCACTATTAAGTTAGTAACATGGTTGTTAAATGAAGCTGGCTTCCACATTGTCTTTGCTTGCTAGAAGATCACAAAAGGTGAACCCATGACACTACAATAGTCATAAATTCATACCAATTATCAAACATCCAAATTTTGATCATGAGATCACAGAGTTGCTGCAAAGTGTGAAAAACTTTTTTCAGTGCCATTGTAACTTTGAACAATAAAGGAGAATATTTGTAGTTCGGGGTTGAAAGGAAGGGTCTTTGGGGCTCTCTGAGCTTGTTTTCTTCCAGATGTTTCATTACCCAAACTAGGTAACATTATCAGTGTTGATGATTTTAACTAATTTGGGTAATGAAATGTCTGCAAGAAAACAACCAAGCTCAGAGAGCACTAAGGACTCCTATCTTTGAACAGTCACTAAACAAATGGTGTAAGTGGAGGATTACCTGTACTTCACTTCCTTTCCCTCAGTATGGATCTATTCCATGCTACCACTCATAGTTCATGCTCATTCACACTGACAGTGTTCCAGCAAGGAGAAAAACAGTGCAAAACACATGCATACTATTAAAATTAGACTAAACCTTATATAAACTCTTTTAGAGCAACTTTAATTATGAATGCCCCCTTTCACAATTTCAAGTCTATCATATAAATATATTAAGCTTCCTGGAGTTCTCTACCCATTATTATACTATTTCGTGCCATACTACTTGTAAGTATTGATTGCTATAATAAGTTTAGTGAATTATTAGATAAATCATAAAGAACGAATATTAGTCACTAACAAAAATATATTAGTAACAAAATATAAGTTGTTACTGAGATACCTGACTCTTCCTGAATAGTTTCAAGTAATATCGATTTTGGCTCTAGATCCTGCACAACTGATTTTTCTTCTTTCTCCTCTTCTTTTATTGTACTTATGTCTAGAACATGTATAGCTATAAAAGTTATGAATGCATTTTAAAACTTCAAAGAATTAAAAGAGAATTACTAGGAGCAAACTTGTAAATAGAATTTTGTCTCTTCTTCCAAGCTCACTCAATTGTGTCTAGCTATTTTTGCATGTAAATACATGCATAGGCACATTGCTCCGTATTTTTTTCTTTTAAAGCAGTCATTCAGCTCTAAAAAAGATGTGACTGCTTGAAAGATATAAAATGAGCTTGCAATCTGTCTTTAGATTAGATCTAAATATAAACAATCTAACTGTTCTACTTGCCTTCTCTATCCAACTTGATATATGATTCACTAGTACTACTGTATACAAACTATAGAATGCAAATTTAATATCACTGTTTTAACAACATATTACAATTTTGAAGGTTGCAACTTGTCACCATTCTGTTACCTGAACACACCAGAAGAACGAGGGGCATGCGTTTGTATATGTAACATCCTGCTTTGTTTATAAAAGGATACTACTCTCCCATTAAATTTTTCCAGTCTTACAATATGAAATGTTAATAATATACGCAGAAACTGATACCAATTCTCAAAAATCTAATTAGACATCTGAATTATACAACAGGAAATATCTAAGAATAATCCTACTTCATCTGAATAATATTAAAATAAGCTATTTAACAAATTGCTCTAAATATGTTTTATCATTAAGAATGACAAAATAAAACAGCATTGTGAAAGCAGCAGAACTGAGACTGAATTTAATGCCTTAAATTCTGAAATGTGTGTCAGAAGAAATCTAACTTGCTTTGTACAGCTTTCCTAGCCAGATTATACTGTTATAGACAAGCTTAATGTTTTTAAAAATAGGATGAAATCCTCATGAAAAATAATGCTTTAATTACAGCAAAAGAAACCCAAAGATACCCTAATTTTGAATATAACTTTAGGACTGCATAAACGACATTTCCAGCACAGCAATTATAAACTATCCATACCGAAGAATACAGCTGCCCAGGGAGATTGAACAACTCTTTTGCAAAGGTTTTTTTTTTATATAATAATGAATACAGAAAGTGGTTCTCCTTCATTCATCTGACACCTTAGATCCAAACTATTTTCTCAAGCAACTGAGATTTGTGGCTCTATTATTGATGCAAGAATTTAAGTATTAATATACAGGAGGGGCTTTTTTTCCCAATCATCGAGAACTCATTTTATTCCTTTATGAGATTGGGGGGGGATTTCCTGGGAGGAAAAATATACCCCAGAACATGTGAAGCATTTCAGAATCAGGTAAGATGTCTCCGCTCACAAAAGGATAGAAAAAAACACCACAGAGACAGGGACAGAGAGAGAATCAGAGCTACCCACAGTGATACCTGGCTTCTCCTGAAATTGTTCCACAGGTTCTGATTCCGGAACCCCAACCAACACCACATCCTCCTGCTTCTCCTCCTCTACGAGTTTGAACTGAATTTTTTGAGAGCCACGTTTAGCTGAAGAAATTGTGCATATGTTACGAATATACAAAGCATTGTATATAGAAAAAAAGTTGCTAAATTTCAGTTTGGATACAATTGCTTTGTGAATCTAATAACACTTTTTAATCACTTACTACACATTTAAGAAAAATATTACTGGAATCCAACTCAGTAGAATCCGTAAGGAACCAACAAGACTGGAACTTATAATAAAGAGGAGAAAGTTTAGGGTACTCACCACCATCAAGGCTTCTAGAAGCACGTTTACTTGCTGTTCGTTCAAACTGTGGTGCAGGTCTATCTATCAGGGCACTGGCTTGTCTGGTCTGAGCTTGTGTCCGGCCACTGTAGCGAAATTTAGAGCCCAGCACCAAGAATCGGCTCTTGGGAAGCGCTTCAGTTGATGTTAATCTAAAAGATACATGCATATTCTAATGTTATTAATGTATAACCCAGGGATATGATTCCAACTCAAATAAAATGACAGCCACTCAATAGTGAGTGCTATCTTAATTGTATCATTATTTTATTCACCTATAAGTGCCATTCACATCCATCAGCAGGAACCCCAAGGCTCACTCTGTCTGTGAAACTATGAGATAACAAATTACCAGAATTCACTCTACTTTTTAAAGGTAAATATAGATCTGAATAAGATTTTGTGGGATGTGTGATTGCTACCTTTTTTTTGTTTTCTAAAATTTCTGTTTTCCAATTTGTAAAAAATATTTACAGATTTGGCTTCACTGATTTAGTAAGAGAATTTCTCATTAAATTCTCCATGTGTAAGATTGCATAGGACTATAGCTTTCCCTTTATAAAATAAGCACACTTTATATTAAATTCTGGGCTTTGGGTAAGAGATTTTAAAGTATCCCCCTTTCCAGTTTTCTATGCTTAGCTAAAAGAGGCAAGTGTTTGATAGAAGAACTAAGAACTCTCAAGAGAACAGATTAGGTTGTACAGAATAATTGATCTGATTAGTGAAAGCTTTCTTATTTAGAGAAACTTTGGAAATAGGGGCTACCTCCAGGTTTGTATATTCTGAAGTAATGAATCATTAAACACAACAAATTAGCTCATTGTTATTATGAGAGAAGCTGACTGTTTACATTTAGTTATTCATTTATGAATATAGACAACACTTGAACAATTTTATGCTATTCAAAGCTTTGGGCTCTTCCCCTCAGCTACTGCCAATGTACTGGCTTCTGCACCTGTTACTTTCTACTATGGTCTCAGCAATAAAGAACAAGCCTCCCAATCATCCGGGCACTTCTGTTTTTCTCCCCTTAGCAACTAATTTCCTTGACTATTTCCCACTTTTATGCCATCACCCACCATTCAATCCACTTCTGCCTGAAGCAATTGCTTTTTGTTCTATGTTAGTAACAAAAGTTCTATTTCATTCTATAAATAGGCAAAATAATTTGAAATACAGGTAGTCTTTGCCTACTTGTGTTAATACTTGGGGGGGGGGAAATCACATGATTGCATTTTTTTTAGAGTCAACAGTCCCGTTGCCATCATTAAGTGAGGACCGTATGGGTTGCTAAGTGAGGACTTCACGTAACAGTGACTTGCAACGTCCTGCTGGCTTCCCCATTGACTTTGCTAGTCCTAAGCTCGTGGGAAAGGTCACAAATCATGATCACATGACAGCCAGAAACTGCAATGGCACAATCATGAATTAGCCACCAAGTACCCAGATGACAATCACATGAACATGGGGATGCTACAGTGGCTATTAAGTATGAGGATCAGTTGTAACTGCTATTCGTTTAGTGCCATTGTAAATTTGAATGGTCATTGAACAAGTGGTCAATGAGGACCGACCATATTTGTATCTTGATCAGGACAAGGACTAACAATACCAGCTGTTCATGCTTGGGATGAGTTGTGCATCCCTTGCGAGGACAAAAGAAGAGTCTTTGCTAATGATATTGACCTACTTTCAGAGACAAATACTGGGAAATCAAAGCCACCTGCTACCACTAGCCATTGGCCAATTAGGACTTTGGAGGTCTGAAGTATGAGAACATTTGATCTCATCCAACTCAGATCAGAAGTGGATTTAGAAACACCATTTCTTAATTAGCCTGTAATTAAAAATACAAATGCAAACCTGAAAAATGTGTGATGTTCAACACAGACTTTCCACAATTTCTTAGCTGCTCGATAACTAGGAAGTTTGAATCCAATAGTACTTTCATATTGTTCATGCTATGGAAAATAGTACAGAGCAAATTTGATTGGCACAGAAGTTATCACTGGATTAAACTATTTATTACATTTAAAAAAATAATTGAATTTTTAAAAAGAAATAGCCATTAAGAACAAAGCCAGTAAATTTAATTTAATTTAAGCTATTATTGAAAAAGTTACCCAATCATCATCAACTAAAGAAAGCAAATTACAAAGGAAATGAAAAAACAACAACAATGGGGAAACGGGGGCAAAAGCCCTGAAAAAGTAAAACAGGGAAGAAAAGGATCGGTCACTCTCTCTTGGCTCACCTCACACAATGGTTGTGGGAAAAATAGGAGGAGGGAGGAAATAAGTAAAAATATAGAAAATAAAGTAAAACCCTAAAAATCATTTTAAAAAATTTTCAACTATGTGGCTGTATTGTAACTATAATGGTTTGATTGCATAAAGTAGCTGTTATAGGAAACTGAATACTTCATTTTTACCATTTAACGAATCAAATAGCTTATGAAAAGTTACTCCTTTCATTAGGATTAAAATAGATACAAACCTAACTGAAATTGTTTAAAAATACCATTTCTAAAAAGCATTTTCCCAAAGCAGAAAAAAGCAATATGATCTTACATTAAAATCACAGCATGGCTTGGTCAAATTTTAATACAAGATGATATGCTTTTTTAAATGCTGACAATAACACAGCTACACTGGTAAAATATGCTATATCAATAGAAATATGTATATCATGAACATATATATCTGAATCTAAAATGAATTTTTACTCTTCAAAACTGATATAGCTAATAGCAATATCCACATCCTTATTATAGCAAGAACCCTGAATTCATCCAAGACATGTTCATTTGATATAGACTGAAGTATGTCTAACATAAAAGGCAGCACAGCATATTAGGTGCTTCTAATCAACAAAGCCACATATCAAACCATCTGCACTATTCAACCCAGGGCCAAAGACATTTCCTTATAAGAAGCATCAAAGGAAGTAAGTCATAATCCACCAAGATATGCATGATTGTGGATAGATTTTTGTTCAGCATCCGGATTAAGTTGTTATTTGAAAAATAGTTTATCCTTAATATTTCTCTAAGATAAAACAAATGCATTCAATTAGAATGAAAATAAAATTACTCCATAACCTACCTCACCAGGCCGGATCTTAATAAAAAAGCTACTGCGCTTGTAAGAAATCTTCAACACTTTGGGCCAAGGAAAACGGTTGATTCTCAATTTATCTTTGTAGACAAGAAGACCACTGGAACAGACTCCTAGAGTGATGTCTACACCTTCCAAGTCCTATGAAAAAAAAGAAAATAGGATATAATACTCATACGTTCTTATTTCAACATTTTAAATATATATTTTAAAAAATTAAAAACAGTAAAAGATCATACAAACTAAAGTCAGAAAAAGAGAAAGTGGAAGAGATAAAAAGGAAAGGATAAGGACATTGTTTAACTTTGGTTAAACCAATTTTTTACTCCTTCCTCTCAGGCAGGCTATGTCTCATCCTCCCCTTATCCAGGGAGGTTCCATAGTACCAGTCTATTCACCAATACTTCAGTCAGTCATGATGTCATTTCTGCTTGTTCAGAGATGTGCTAACGCACCATCCTCATCAGAGGTCTCCTCAACATTAGAAATGCTTGACCCTATCCATGACTTCTGCACTAGTTATTTTTAATTTCTTCTATATACTGTTCTCTTGACAAAATCCTGACCTGGGTAATATGCTCTCTTCAAATACAGTTTTCCATTAAATGTTCCATATTTTTATTACATTAGCCTTGATCCAACAAGATAAATACAGTTTCAGACACAATTGTTTGCATTCATTCAAGCATATTTCCCCCCCTCCCTAAATAAAAGCTCTCTCTTCATAATTGTCAAGTCGTTTTTCAGTGTTTTCACCAAGGGCAAAATCCCTCCCGAAAGTTCCTAAATTTAATCCAGGACTTCACTGCTTGTACATGAAGCAACATAAAAATAGAACAGCATTATGGAAAGGGCCAACTCTATCTCTTCTGGCAAAGCTGGGAAACCATCCTTCTTTGAATTAGCTCTACATTCTTTTTCTTTAGAACACTCAAGAGCATAGACAGATGGGTGCTAGAATTAGTATGGTTAGATTATAAGCAGGATTTCAGTGTGTGTAAAAAGACAGATTCTTCCCATCTCCCATACTCTGAGGCCTGCCTATTAAATAGTGCCATCTGGTGGGTTCCAGGAAGCAAGCTTTCTCTGTTACAGCACCTGCTCTTTCGAACGCTACACCCCTGGATTTGGAGAACCCCAAACCCTGCTAGTATTTTAAAAAAAAATTGAAGATCTGGCCCTTTCCTCAGACATGGAATCTGGAGGTTAAGTGAATCTATTGCAGTAAGTTTTTATTTGTATTATTATTGGAATTGGGCTTGCTTTTGGTCACCACTACTTTCTTTTTTACTTTCTTATTTTGCTTATTCAGTTTGTTTGATTTTAATCCTATGTTTACTAACCAGAGTTGCAATTGGGTGTGATATATAAGTAAAACATATAAAAATATTATAAACAAATATATTCTCTTACCTTGGCTTGATGAAGATCAACTCCATACATCGACAGCTTTTTAGCATTCTCAAGAAATTCCATATCAGCCTGAGCTGGACTCATAGATCTATAAACAAATAGGTGCCAAAATGGCATTTTAGCAGCACTTAGAAGGTGTCCTGGGTCCACTGAACCATGAAAATTTAATTAAACTTGTTCACCATTGGTTGAGTTCACCCAACATATTAAAGTTTATTTTAATTTTTAATTTTCAAGAATAATTTATTTTGACTTATGAGATTATAACCTAAGTGAAATCAATAATTACCACTGTATCCATGTTTTAAAGATATTCATATTTCTACACACACATGCACACACACTACTTTAATTGGTTATACAACACTTGTTCAATGACAGGTTTAATACTCACCTGTATGTTTTATGTAATTCTGTGATCTTGTCTTCTAGTTCTTTTGTCTGGTTTGGGGCCAGTTTAAATTCACTGACATAATCTGCACCATGTAGATCTATATCATAGTCTCCTAACTCAGATTGGATTGTGTAGGAACCCAGCAAAGCTAACGTAGCAAAGGAGCAAGGAAGCCGCCCATTAATAATATCTTTTCTTAGCTGGAGACACAAATAATACCTGCAAAATACAAACATCATACCAAGGAATTCAAAGATTCAATTGCATCAATACCCAGCAAAGCACCTCTTCACTTGCAACTGTCTAACTAAAAAATCCACCACATGGATTGAAAATTATTTCAGTTTTAAAGAAAGCTTCCTAAAACCAAGTATTACTTGTTTTTGGCATACACATGATAAAAGATAAGGTTGCTCACTTTGTACCTTATGGAATAAGCACAAGATCAGAATTATGTAGCAGAATATTATTATTTTCTTCTGTTATATGCAGATGATGAATTGTCAGAATACAAAAATAGAATAATTCTCTCAAAAAAAGGAGGACATGTATAACGAAGCCAAGTTCACCATTAAACCAACACTATATCTGTCTTCCAAGACTGATGGGCGCATTAAACTGTTTTACCTATTCCCCTGTAATTGTGTCCTGATTACATCTTTTCTTGCAGACTGAGGAGCACCAGTTAAGGCTTCTCTTGTATATTTTATTTATTTATATTCATATACATATCTTATATATGCATTACCCAAAACCAAGTATTTTAATTGTATGTTTGTTATTTTTCGTACTAGTAAATCTTTGAAATGCATTTTGTATTAGTTTAGGATAGTGTTACTCGATCTTAGAAACTTTAAAATGTGTGGACTTCAATCCCCAGAATAACCCAGTCAGCATGCTGGTTAGGGAAGAGCTGAAATCCACACATCTTTAAAGGTGTCACGGTTAAGAAATAGTGATTTAATGATATCACAAACCTTGTTATATCCTCTGTTAATTGTGCTGGGTCTGGAGGATAAAACTTGACATTGAAAGTGAAAATCCATGGGCCTCCTGAAATTAAGTGAGATTTTTAGTTAATTTGCAATAGTCTGCAAATTATTAAATTATCATTCTTATCTTCAACAGACATTGAAAGGGATCTGGAAACCACAAGATCTCCACTCCTCCTTTACCGAATTCATTTCCATCAGTTTTGCTATAATTCACTAAGAAGATATGGAAGTAACATATTATAAACATAAACATTCCAAGCAAAATTTCTCCTATGTATTATAGACCAAAAATAAATTACAATAAAACAACAAATCTAGAATCTCTCTGCCTTTAAAAAAAAGTATCTTAATCCTATGCCTACCAGCTATAATATCACAACTTCCAATTCCTAAAAATTAAATAAAATCACATTCAAGGAGTCAACTAAATGTATATCATGGGCTTGTAATCATAGACACCAATCTTTTGTAAGGAAAACAAAGACCAATCCGAACCGGAGGGGTCACCATTCCAAGAACTAGTTTGACAAATGCTACATTGTTGCTAAAATTGTACTTTTTTTTCTTTTTACAACCCTGTAATCCCTTTATTCGGAATGGAGTCAGGGCAACTGAATGGAGCTGAGTGTTTACTGGGTGGTTGCCCTTCTTTATGCCTATGTGGTGTTCGCAGCCGATATTTTCTCTTTGCACCCTGATAGAGAACCATCTGTCATCGCCTAGAATGATCTCTCAAATTTCTGAATGGGAGGTGAGCATCTTCATCTTTAGGCCACCGCTCATCTCGGGGGCTAAAACTGTACTATTTGCTCAGAAAGGGAGGGAAAACCCCTTGGTCAGAAGAAAGAAAATGGTCACAGCTAATCAAAGTTGCAAAGTCAAAGACCCCTGGTATATTATGACAAATTGTTCCTACAATGATGCCACCCAAATGCAGTGTATTTCCTTCAATACCTGCATATATTATCTGCAAGCCTTGTATTATGATCCTCACGCTGACACCTACATGATGGATGTGGCTTTATCCCTCTACCCCAGTGTCCCCCAGTAATATGTAAGGAAGTAAAAAATATTATTAATCAACTTAAGTGTGGTAAAGCTCTGGGTTGTAATTGTATTCCTTCCAAGTTAATTAAATATAACTCTGATGGGCACCAGTACTGGCCTCTCTCTTTTCATATATTAACTGCACAGCTAAGATGCCAGAGAACTGAGGGTAGCAATAATTGTTGCCTTATGTAAAAAGCATGACAAGAGTGACTCACCTAATTATAGGTTAATTAGCCTATTGAATATCAATAGCAAATTATATGCTAGGTATCTACACACCAGAGTCTATATCTGGATAGTAAATGAGGAAATAATTGATCCCAAGCAAGTAGGGTGCCAAACAGGACTGTCTATTACAGACCACTGTTGTAAGTACCAGCTAATATATAAATCCAAGCTTATACATTCAAAATGTATGATAAATACAAACTTTTAGTTTCCTTCAATAAAATGCAAGGGTATAAAGCTGGCACAGCAAAAATGTGTACTGATAGAAATCCAGCTTTGTGCATGGAAACCCTGGCTTAGTGCACATAAAGTTAGAGTTCTAACACTTCGTGCTCTAGGCTTGTTCTAAACTATATTTCTTCTGCTTTCTTTGGACAAGCTCACAGCTCACTTGCCCAGATAGAATGAAAGCAAGTTCTGACCGGGCTCCTGCTTCGTGTCTGCAAGCCAGCCCCTCCAATCTGCGACACCACCCCTTTACTGTTGCATTCACACAATAAGCTAAGCCAACAATAAACAAATCAGGTATATTGTGATGGGTGAACTCAGTGATAAAGCTACAAATGCACTGTGAGACCTCACGGTTTATTATAGCTGCAAGTTAATTAAAGATGTAATCTCCTAAGTGATTTAAATACTGAATCATTATTATGCACCTTTTATTGGGAAGGAAGGAAGGAAGGAAGGAAGGAAGGAAGGAAGGAAGGAAGGAAGGAAGGGAGGGAGGGAGGGAGGAAGGAAGGAAGGAAGGAAGGAAGGAAGGAAGGAAGGAAGGAAGGAAGGAAGGGAGGGAGGGAGGGAGGGAGGAAGGGAGGAAGGGAGGGAGGAAGGAAAGAAAGAAGGATAAAAATAGATTAAATTCTATTTTAGGCTTTAATGAATCTTTAACTACAAGTATGAATTGGACTACTTTATCCTTCAATTATTTTCAAAAAGTTTAATTCCAACTCAATGATGCAATTATATTCCTATACAATTAACATACCTGGACAGTAGAATGAGTTTTAAGAAATAAGCTACTGTACTTGCTAAACTACAAAGCAGATCTTACTAATATATTTGCTGATTCCTTTCATCACTTTTTCATGACTGTATGGATGATCCATAGGCATTTCACCCTGAATCTTTTTAACAGCTACTTGTTTGAGGAATCTGATATCAGTTATCTTTTTATTTATACATATCTACCACTGTATTAAAAAGTCTTAATCCACTTACCATGAACCTGCTTTTTTATCTCTTTGGCAGCATCCAACCATGTCTACAAGAAAACAGTAAATATTTATCATCTGAAATGTTGAAAAATAACATCATGTGAAATTGTATTATTGCTGCATTAATACAGCACAAAGCTAGCACAGTAATAGAATAAAATTACAAATATTACTAACATGTTAACAGTCAAGCTATTGACATAACTCCTGATGAACTTAAATGATCTTCTAATAGTAAAGTGAAAAATAAAGAAACAATAAAATAAAAAATACACAAACATACTATCAATATTAATTGTTGCAGAATTCCAATTTTACAAGCCTGGAAATTTTTGGACAGTTTTCAAGTTGAAAGCAAAACACAACTACCAACTCCCCCCTCCCCAATTATATAAGCTCTCTATCTATATATGTAGATATAGTATGTGCATGTACATTGATTGGCCTGCTCAGAAATTTCAGAAGCCATTGGAGACAGGTGCTGTCCATGGTACTGATCTATCCAGAAGATCTTCTACCAGTATGTGCAGCATTATGCAGTTTAGTACCTTTCTCTGTTAGAGCCAATTTCTACAAATTTAGCAATGTCAGGTTGCGTGCACTTTATTATCTGTTCTCCCAATAAAATTCAGTTCTTCCCCACCATTCCACCAAATTTAAGCAAATTAATTTCCCCCAATGACTTACTAAGAACATTTTTGTGTAAAGTTTTCTTACCTTAGATGTTGGGGTATCCCATATGGCCAGTCCAAAATAGTCCTCTTCCAAAAGGTTGAGGTGATCGCATACTTTCTTAAGAAGATCTTGTCCTTTGGCATGTTTCTGTAGAAAAATACAAATAGTTTGGCATTTTTTCTATACAGAATTACAGATAATTATAGTAAAGGTTTATTTTTAGCTTTGGTCCTAGGTGGGGGAGATAAATGAATGAATGAATGAATGAATGAATGAATGAATGAATGAATGAATGAATGAATGAATGAATGAATGAATGAATGAATGAATAAATAAATAAATAAATAAATATTTCGTGAATGGGCATACAAGCATATCATAAATGGGCATACAAGCATACTTGAGAATCAAGTCTTTCTTTGATAAAAGCTGTTCATCATTTACTATCTATACTCTCTTCCCTGGGATAGTTCTTTAAAGTATTGGAAGGTTGCAGTCATGTTTCCTCTTAGACTCCTCTTCTTTAAACTAAACATATCCAATTGTTATGATATAGTGTCTAAGCCTGTCACTATCTTTGCTGCTTTTCTCTGTATTCTAGTTCCTTAGCATTCATCTTGCCTTGTAGTGACAAAAAATTAAAGCAGTAATTTAAGTGCGGTCTGACCACGTCAAAGTTACGGGAATGATAATTCCATCTACACTACACTGGTGCAATCTGACCAGTGTAATGCAGAGTGGAATAATCAATTCTATGATCTTGACATTATAATTCTGTTAATGCCATGCAAGACTGCATGGCTTTTTTGGCTCATGCTTAATTTATGGTCTATCAAGACATTCAAAACCTGCTCACAAATACTACTGTTTGGCCAAGTACCACCCATTTTGTACCTGTTTTCTTTACCTAAGGTTCAGAACCTTACATTTTTCATCACTGAACATCATTTTGTTGGATAGGGCCCAATATTCAGGTGTATAGTTCCTTCTGAACCTTGATGCTATCTTCTGAAATGTTAGCAATTCTCCTAACTTCGCATACCTTTCTTCACATGTTAGGTACAGATATTTAACCAATTGTGAATCTTGCAGTGAGTTATCCTGTATATATATAGTTAATGTTATTAAATGCCTTACTGAAGTCTAAGCACACTCCATCTATAGGTAGTCCGCATTGAACAACCACTTGTTCAACAACCATTCCAAGTTATGATGGCATTGAACAAGGGTCACTTGTGGCAGGTCCTCATAGTTGCAACCAGGCTGCCACAGTGTTCCAGTGGTCATGGGATAATGGGCAGTTGCGACCTACTCACAATTATGACGATCACACCATCCCACAGTCATGGGATCAGCAGTGATTATCTTCATTACTAACTTCTAAGAAGCAATCATTGGAGAAGCCATCAGGACATTGCAAATGGCAAGCACATGACCCCAGGATGCTGCAACTCTGCAGGAGTCACCTAACAATGGCAACTGGGACTGCCACAACTGCCACCGTAAACTGGCAAGGCAAATAAAAATGACTTATTTGGCACAGCCTATTTTTAACAAACCCATGGAAGTTCTAGTAATCACCATCCACTTGATACTAAAAAATTAGTTAAATGGACAGGACAACAGATAGTTGAATTATGGCTGGTTTATTTCATCTGTATTTCTCCACAATTTCATAAACCTGATTTTGGCTGATGGCCAAACTGTAAGTTTCCACTACAGCCTAAAGGTTATAAATCAGTATAGGAGCATTCCTTGAGGCACTGATGGGTGAGTGTTTTTTTTTTCTTCAAGCATCAGCAAGCCTTTCCCTCCCAGCCCACAAACAGATGTCAGGCTGAAAGGATATAAAAAGCTGCTTTATATCATCAGCCTGTTGTCTTCTCTGCTAGTAGCAGTTCTCCAAGGACTTCAACCTAGGATCTTTAATCAAAGATGATACAGATGGAATGTAAGGCAGTGAAATCACGATTTTACCACTGAGCCTCTCATATGAAAAAAGAATATCTAAATTGGCATTTTTGTTCAACTTCCATTCTCTACATGTAGAATTAAAGATTACACTTCAAAGGTACACACACATAAAGTAACCACTGGGTAAAATAATATTAATAGCAATATTTTTAATACCACTATATATTAATGTAACATTCATACACTAAAACATGTAAAGTCAATTAAAACAATGATTTTGCTCAATCAGCTATAGAAATACAGAAGTGGCCATAAATATGCATTTAGATTTAATTAGTGACTCAAAATATCAGTGAACTTTTAAAAAGAACAGTAATACTTAATCCCCAATCTGTGCAACAGTCAAGCAAAAGGTAGTGTAATCCTATGCAACTTCTGTTATCCGTAGCTTTAAAGGTGCAACAACTATGTTTTTAGCAAGGCTCAAAGACATCTGTAGTATGTTCCAATCAGTTCCTCCCATACCAATATCAAGTCTCTTTGCCTTACATCCGATGTCATTCATTCCCGACAACATATTAAACATAAAAAGCCACTGATTGCTAAAAGAATTAACCAGATTCCTGGGGCCAATTATAAAGTAGTGGCTCCTCCAAATAGTTATTTTATCAGTGCAATTTTTTAAAAAATGAACTTTGTAATTTAAAGATAGGGTGGATTTGTTTAGGCTACTATAGGGAAAAATAGGGTGTTATATCATTTCAAAAAGATACACTGGATCAGGCCAATCACATTCTCCTCCCCCCCTCCATAATAGTTACAATTCAGAAAAACAATCAGTAATATATAAATATACTTACATCCATGGAACACTCAAAAATTGTATCATCCAGTAAGGTAATCTTGCAATGCATGCTATTTCGGGGTCTTCTTACAGTTTTGGAAGCACTCTTTAATTCTTTTTCCACCTTTCCCTTGTTTTCTTTTTTTTCACCTGTATTGGAACACTCCACCTGTTCTTTTTCTTCCTTAATTTCAAGATTTATGTCCTCTGGATCTTGGTCCTGATCTTCTCTCCTATCCTCTTGAGCAGGCTGAAATCATTAGAATATTCTAACATAAATAAAACATTTTCCTATGTGTTTATATTTGTATTTTATAAATCTTTATTACTTAAAACACTTGACAAGTAAAACATTTTAAAACCAGGAAACTCTTTAGCTTGTGTGTGTGTGTGTGTGTGTGTGTGTGTGTGTGTGTATTAAACTTAAATGCCATTATATAGCTATTCCAATATAATTTAAACTGTAACAAAATACTTTGTTCCATAAATTATACCTTAAAGATGTGAAACATTTCACAACTTGAACCTAAACAAACGTCTTCAAAATAAAGTTGTAAAATATGGACTAATTATTTTACAAATGTACATGCTGCCTATTGCCAAATGGCTCTAAGTGGCACCCACATAATCAGTAAAAACCATAAAGCAGCAGCATAAAAAGTATCTAAAATCCCTATGCAAATGAGCGGCATGCCTCAACTCCAAAGGCAGTTTGTTTTCAATTATGGCTCGATCACTGGAAAAGCAGACATTTTGTGGATGTTAGATATACCCATGTTAAAGCCAGAATTAAAGACAGGATGGGGACAACTGCAAGTATCTTTGACACAAGCTTTGTGAGGCTTTGTGCACCCTGAATTGGGATTGGAAGGCCCTGTTAATTCCTTGAATTGGAATTGGAAGGCAGTACAGCAGTTTCAATATTAGTGTAATAGAGCATTTATATTTTCCTGGGAATAAAACCCGTGAAAGTCCCCATAAAAATATATTCTGTTTTATTTATATTAAATTAAATTACTAAATAAACTATATTAAATTAAAGTCATATGAATAATATTAAGAGTAATCTCCCTAGAAATCTAAGCAGCTGGAAAGTATTACATTTACATGATATTTACCTGAGTTTCTGCACTGCTGAGTGAGTGAAGATCTAAAGATGGATCAGTCCTAAGTTCAGGTTCAGGAGCTGCTATTGGGGCTTTCAGCAAAATCTCTTCATCGAGATCAACTTCTATATCAGTCTCTTTCTGGTGTTCTTCACCAGGTTCTTTTGTTCCTGCCCCGTTGCCTTCTTCCTCTGATACCTGAGATTTGGGCCTCTTGAGGAGTGATGAAAATAAGCGTGACAGGCCACGAGTTTCAGAACTGCATTCTTTGTTCTTACTCTGATCCTCTCTGGTGGGTGTGTCACCATTGGATGCTTTCAGCTTCTTCTTGGATGGATTATCCCCCTCGGGTGCTTTCTCCAGAAGAGATTCCTGGGGACCAGTTTCAGCAACCACCTCCTCCTCTTTTGGGAGCTGCTGTTTAGGAGTCTCAGAATCTGCCACTAAACTCTTTTCAGTTGTCATGTTTCTAGTGGCAGAAAAAAAATTTAAATTGAAGACATGAAATATTAATACAAAGCCACATTTTTATATTAATAAATAGCTACCTCATTTTTCTTAATCCAGAAAAAAAATACTAACATTTATCATTCATAAAATTCCTTTTCCAATGCATCATTTCAGTAAGTCGAGGTGTGCTGTATATTTTTTAATGTACTGGATGTGAATTCTTTGTGATTAACAATATTCAGTTTATCAGGTACAAAAAATAAAATCCAATGCAAAATTTTAAAACTGAACACTTAAGCAAGATTGCCAAAATTAACTTTGAGAACTTTGTTGTGTACTATATGGATTACTCTCAAGGCTTTCTGAATGCTTCTTGCTTATAAAACAAAACAACAGTCTATTTGAAGATGGTTCACTAACACCTAGGGAATGAGTATACTAACAGTACAATGAAGAGCCATAATCAAAGGCTAATCAAAGGCATGTAAATTGGGTGTTCTATATTACAAGACCCACTATTTCTTGCCACAGACAGAATTCCTCAGAAGACAACTTAATGCACTTGGATTCCCTATTTATATACAATCTGAAAACTACTGAATTATGTTACCAATAATAAAATCAGGTTTGGGTGGTAATGTTATACAACAAAAGCCAGTTGCACATATTTCTGACCATCTTATTTCTGCCATCACTTTCCTCTTCCTGCTAACTTTGATAGAGGGTAAAATCCAAGATAATTACGTCTCTGGAAGAAATACATATCAATATATCTAAAAGAACAAGAAATGCAGCTTTCCTTCATCTTCTTTCCTATTAGACTCAAATACATTAGGTAGATGGGGAGAAATTATAATAATTGGTATTATTTAAAAAATCACACTCAAGCTTCAAGTCCAGATCAAAATGTGATATGAAAACACAAGAGAATCCAGAAAGTGAAAGGAGAGTAGCCATTTGCGAATAAACAAATGCCAAACAAGTTTATCAAACCTGGGGAAGTATTATTAGAGTTCATCAAAACAGGTAATCAGTGACTTAAGAATTATATTCAGTAATTTACTGTATTTGTCCAGGGAGAAATTAAGGAAGACTATTTCTACTGATTAGATGAATAGCAGGTAAGCAACAACCTATTCTTTCCACAATACTTTATTCTGAGAAATCATCCCTCAAAACAAGGCATATCAGCCTGGCTGCCTCTTTGCTTTAGTATCTTGTTCTGGAGGTTAGAATGAGACATCAGGTGTTCTTTCACTTCCATATCTTAGTCTGAAGGCTCTTAAAAATCTCCTAAAAAGATTAAGCATGATATTGGCCTCTGCAGCTACTGAAGTGGAATTACATGGACACCTTTACTATGTGTCATAAGAGGTCTAGACCTGCCTAGAAAAGATTTTTTGGATCAAAGCTATTAAGGCAGAAGGCAGAAATTGGTTCCACAAAACAAGAGAGAAAATATCTAAATACATTCTATCAACTACTCTATATCTCATTTTGTTCTACAGAAGAGCTTCAAACAATAAAAGCTAAATAAAATATACAAAGCTAAAACAAAACAACCCCTTTTTTCCCTTTACAAAACAATGTATGCCTTTAAGCAATGTAGTTTTATCCCATCATACTGAGCGCTACTAAAATCTAATGAGCTCTACAATACTGCCTATATAAAACTATACACATTTCAGGGGAGAGAAGAAAACAGATTATCTTTCAGGTTTCTAAAGAAAGGATTTTCTGTTGGAAAGCGGCTAGTTTATCAAGTGATACCATGTTTAGCATAACTATATAGAAAAACAAGGTTATATGTAAATTACAGTAATCACCTATATAAAATATTTAAAGATTTTATGAGTTTCACAAATATTAGTTCAATAATGATCACAGCTGTCATGTAATGTAGTCCAAATTTCAGTCCTGAACTGGAGCTGAGAAACCTTTTCTCCAGATGTGGCACAAAATAGCTCCATGTGCATCTAACTAAACTATTGCCACTTAAGTGGGGATAAAAATGTCCATTTTCAAATTTTATATTTTAGCCTTGAAATCAGTAGACATATTTTTTTATTACTGTAAAAGCATACTTGATATAACGCATCTGGAGGACTTACTATACAATACATTGCAGATTTCAATTCCAATGTCCTAAAACTATTTCAAATAAAAATGTTTGCAATTTGATTCTTCAGACCAGTAAAATTCTAACCTCATCCAATTGCATTAGTTGCCAATGTTAATTTTCCTGTTATAATGAAATAATCTATCTGTGATTTCCATAAAAAGTGGTTTGAAAATAATATAGAACTATAATAGTATAGAATGAATGCTGTTTGTTTATACTTTAGAAATTACACAGGAATGTAGAAGCTAAAAACCGTTTCTGGAATACTATCCTGTCTAACACAACCATAGCTGTAATGCTGACTCCTTCCCTTTCACCTTGTGTTTAATATAAATATGTTTATATTCTGCAAAAAGAATGGGGAGAAACTGAGTTATACTTTGGGCTATATGCCAAAACAACTTGGGAGAATACCAGCCAAAATAGAATGTTTTTACAAATCCCTCTCTACCACTCAAACTTTGAAGTGGAGAACCAGATATATGCTTACGTGCAGCTACAGCTATAATTGTTTTTTCAAAAAAGTAAACAACATAATCCCCAGGAGGGGGGATATTTCCCATTTTAAATATGGACACAAGACAACAATGTTTGTTTGCAGAGTTGTTTATAGTGGTATATTAGTGAGATATGTATCTTTCAAACAAACTCCACCTAAGGTTTCAGTTAAGTGAATGAATGTCTCCATGGTTTACTGAGAATTACATCACAACATTTTCCAAATAAACGTAAGGAAAAATCCTGAACGATACAGAGAGAGGCATGCACAACTATTTTACTACAGGTACTCGACTTACAACAGATCATTTAGTGACCAATGGCACTGAAAAATGGCCTTAACCATTTTTCACACTTATGACCACTGCATCATTCCCATGGTCATGTGATTTACGTTCAGATGCTTGACAACTGGTTCATATTTATGACCGTTGCAGTGTCCTCTGTTCATGTGATTACCTTTTGTAAACTTCTGACAAGCAAAGTCAATGGGGAAGCCAGATTCATTTAACAACCGTATTACCAACTTAACAACTGCAGTGATTCACTTAACCAATGTGGCAAAGAAAAGTTGTAAATGGGGTAAAACTCACCTAACAAATTTCTCACTTAGCAACATAAATTTTAGACTCAATTGTGGTCGTAAGTTGAGGACTACCTGTATATCCTTATTGTACTCTTTTCTGAACTTTAAACCTCCTAAACCATATCAAAGGGCTCATAAATTAAATTATGGAATGAATGATGCTAATGTAAAGAGGTGGAAAGCAAATTGCTCTTAAATCTGAAGAAATATTTTTGCTCTATTTGTGGTGTTATGTTCCTCAGTTTCACTCCAACATCAGTCAAGACCCCTATTAATAATATTAATTAATATAATAGTAGCTCAGTCTGAAATAAATTCTCTTAGATACTATATTCATGCCACACTAATAGTCAAGATGCTAGGTTTTGATAGTGTAAACTTTGGTTTGATGGAGGTTGTTCACTGTAGTATATTTCTCTTCTTACCATTCTTCTGAATTCTCCATTTTGAAATTTTTTTTTTAATGCAAACGGGGTTAATGAAGAATGTGTCAATAAAATACTGGCTCCCGCCAGTTACTCTATTACACTTCCTTCATTATATATTACAAATACTCATCTATCAAATATTGAACATTTCTGATAGTATAATATTGCATATTTAATATAGTAAAATATAATGAAGAGTGTTTTTACTACTGTACAGATCTATTCAAGAAAATAAAAAAGATTCTGTGGTTCTTAAAAGATAAAAAAATTGCATATCAAAAGTAATCCAATCAGAATTGAGCCATTTTATATTCAATAGCACATACTGCACTATACTTGTAATTTTTCTCTAGCTATGCTACAATGAAAGCAGCTTCATCTGTTGTCTAGTTGTCACTCAGGTTAATTAACTTAAACATGTTCGACTGAATTAAGATTCAGAATGTTCAGAGTAACAGAGTGGGAAGGGACCTTGGAAGTCTTCTAGTCCAACCCCCTGCTCAAGCAAGAGACCCTATATCATTCCAGACACATAGCTGTCCAGTCACTTCTTAAAAGCCTCCAGTGATGACCACAAGGGTTTTGATGTTTATATCTATAAATATTCATAAACAAATTTTATGTTTAGCTAAGGCATTTTTTTTCTTTTCATTAGAAAATTGCAGATTTGGAAAACTGGCCTCCGAGTATTAAACGTGACAGTTAATGTAGCAAAGACAACAGGAAGTAAAAATATGCCTAACCTTTGAAATGTTAGACCACACCCGTTTCTGATGAAGCAACACAATTACGTTTTATCTTTGAAGCTGATAATTCACGAAGAAAATGTACAATAGTAATACAAAGATTTTTTTTTCTTCCGATTGTGTCCGATTCTTGGAGACTGTCTGGACAAGTTCCTGTGGTTTTCTTGGCAAGGTTTTTAAGAAGCAGTTTGCCTCTTTCCTAGTCTTGAGAAAATGACTAGCCCAAAGTCGCGGAACTAGAACTCACATCTCCCGGTTTCTAGCCTGATGCCTTAACCACATTAAACTGGCTCTCTATAAAGATTTAATCAATGTATTTATAGAACACAAAATCATTTCTATTATTCATTTATCAGGCTCTATTAAACACTTATTTATAGCTATTTAGTGTCTAATATAACACTTAGAGAGGCCATGTGATCACTATTTGTGAAATTCCCAGCTGGCTTCCAATAAGCAAAGTTAATGGCAGGAGCAGGATTCACTTAACAATCGTATGATTCATCAGCAACTGCACTGATTCATTTAACAATTGTGTCAAAAGGGTCATAAAATCAGGCACAACTCACTTAACAATTGCCTTGCTTAGCGACAGAAATTCTGGTCCCAACTGTATTTCCTAGAATATAGTTTTGAAACCTTAACCTTATAATGACTAGGCAGTTAACCTACAAGCATAAAATATAGACAAATGATCAACACACAAACAAGATTAATTGCTAATAGCAAGACTATTAGTTTTGTATTACACAAAAAGGGCTATAATTTGGCAGAGATATACAGTAGTCTATGAAGCAGAGATATTAACCCCTGAACTGTATAAGCTTTTAAGATAAGTGAAAAGACAAGTAGTCCTCAACTTACAAAAAGTGGGACTAGAAAATTTGTTGTTAAGCAGTGCAGTTGCTAAGCAAGCATCATGTGACTGCAGCAGATACAAATGGAGATCATGTGAATCCAGGACGCTGCAACTATCATAAATGCAAGTTGGTTGTCAAGCATCCAGTCCCAATCACATAACTGCGGGGATGCTGCAATGGTTGTACGTCACTTATTTCAATGCTATTGTAACTTTGAACTAGATGAATGATTTGTAAGTCAAGTACTACTTGTTAAGTGGTTTAGCACTGATAAAATTATTGTATCAATGGTCTGAGCCATTCAGTTATCCTTCCCATTTCATAAAAAAGCATTAATGTTAATTAAATTAAATTAATTAAATTTTTCCAAGAACTACTTTCTATAATTCAGATTTTTAAAATCATCTACCATTTCTTATGGTGATAGCTCATAGTTTAAACAAGGGGCCAGTATTCACTAACCTTTCTAATATAAATATTAAGATATCACTTATATCCATTTTTAATAACATTTGCATAATCAAGGAGATATTTGGGTTATGTTTAAAGTTTGCTCCTGATATCACAGAAAAGAATTTAAACGGTTGCGGAAGATGCTGTAAGCCAGACAGAGTTGCTTGCAATAAGTAACAAGTTTAATAAATAAGCAAACAAACTTCACAGCTCAGAACTCTTTTCTTCAGTAAGCTCTTAAGTACACAGATGATGATGATGATGATGATGATGATGATGATGTGACCCATTTAGTCTTGTCCGACTCTTGGTAATTTTATGAATCAGATCTCTTCATATAAGTTTATTTTAAGAATATACTTGAAAATCTCAGTGCCAGCATCCCAAAATGACAAACATAAAGATGTTCTAGACTAAATTTACTTCCTCTCTTTATCACTTTGCTTCCTGATAACACAGTATCTTATTTTTAAGGGGAGAACTGAATTATATTCTGCCTTTCATTTTGCCAGAGGGCCATATGATTATGAATAATTAAAATTTCATTTAACAATAACCTTGTATGAAAGAAATTCAGAATATATAGTTTTAAGAGCTTTACAAACAAAACCTCTCTGCTTATTTATAGAATTATAATGGTTATCTCCTTTTTTCCCTTTTTATTATATCAAATAGTCAACTGTACTTGAGTTCCCGTAGCATTCTGCCTGCCTGCCTAATGAGTAGCAGTTAACCCTTTATTTCCATTTCACCAGAATAACAAAGTATTATTTTCTCAAAGATTACCAGTTTGTTTCCTCTAGTACAGGGATATCAAACTCGCCCTGTCAAATGACGTGTCGCAACATATCGTGACTTTTCTCCCCTTGCCGGAGCTGGGGAGGGCGCGTGACACATCCAGCCCACATGCTGGCAGTTTGACACCCCTGCTCTAGTACTAGAGATCTTACAAATTGTTTGCTTAGAAAGCTGTTTTAACATTACTGCTTCTTCTAGATAGGTAGCCCATCAGCTCTCCAAAGACTTGATAAGAAATACATACATTGAAGGAAAAACGCATGTGCTAAGAATAATGCATGAGGCAGTGGCAGCATCATGTCAAACATGTAAGTTAACTCTCAGACAAGTTGCACTGAAGTATATGAGTAAGTGTATGCCTGAAACATTCCAATGCCCCTGACCACAATCTGAGTAAGGCACTCATCAAAAAAACTGGTACTGAGACTGGAAATCAATGTGACTTAAATTCAATACTACTTTCTTCAAATTGCTAATGTGATGTATCAAAAAGTTAATATAAATCCACAACTACAATCTAGTAATTAAAAACATGGGGCCATGAAAAACCAATACAAGATATATGAAAATATGTAAAGGTTGTCCTCAACCTACAACCATTTGTTTAATGACTATTCAAAGTTAAATAGCACGGAAAAAAGTGTCTTATGACCATTTTTTATACTGATGACCACTGCTGCATTCCCATGGTCACGTCATCAAAATTTAGATGCTTGGCAACTGGCATGTATTTATGATGGTTGCAGTTTCCCAGAGTCATGTGATCACCTTTTACAACCTTCTGACAAACAAAATCAATGGGGAAGCCAGATTTACTTTAACAACTGGGTTACTAACTTAACCTAGTTAACACCTGTACAAGAAAGGCTGTAAAATGGGAAACATTCACTTAACAATTTTCTTGCTTAGCAATTTTCTTGCTTAGTTGAGGACAACCTATATTAAAGGTGTAACTTGACACCCTTTCTAAAAGGAGCTGGCAAGTAATATGTTCCTAAGGGCAGCAAATACTTTAAAGATTACAACCAATACACTCAATCAAATCTGGTAAATAACTGACAACCAGTACCAAAGTGTAAATACTGGAGCGACTTGATCATTGTATTCCTCTCCAATTAGAAAGCCAGTTTGTAGCAATTGAAGTTTTCAGATGCGCTCCAATTACCTACTGTAACATACTGAAATAGTCAAGATACGTTATTAGAGCATGAATAAATGCAACTAAGTTGTATTTCATAGTAGTAAATTCATCATCTGTTAACATTAAATGCTATCAAGTCCAAGTCTATCATTTGTGTCTTTGGCAAAGAATTTTAAGTAGCTCTCATTGTCCTGGAAGATATGAGATTTTTTTTTTCATATTGCTGCCTCTGAATTTGGAATGCCCTAGTACAGGGGTGTCAAACCGCCAGCCCGCAGGCCGGATGCGTCATGGTGAAACCGCGCCCACCCCATTGCCGGCAATGCAAAAAAAGTCATGCTACATCATGACACGTCACGTGACGTTGCGAGTTTGACACCCCCACCGTAGTACCTTATAGTAAGAAAAAAAGTATTTTTACACAGTTCCTCAATTATGCAATTTCTTATTGGTATCTTCAAAAGAGTAGTAAAGTACACATAACAAATAAGTTATCTTGAAGAATAAGTTACTGATATCAAGCACCATATCTTTACTTATCCCTCATCTGTTTAAACTTATTCCAGTTCTCCTAATTTGATATTTATGACATTCAAAGCCTCATAACGTTGTTTATAAAAGGTTAGGCCCAATCAATATTGAATACTCTACTAGTATACAGTTGTAGTGTTGAAAGACTATAGTTGGAATTCTCTTATTAACCCAGAATTACAACATTAAACAAAACTCTGACAGCTGCCACAACTGATAACACTGCCAGTGAACTAAAGACAAACTGGGTAATTTTTTTTACCCACTGACTGTGGGAGGGGAATCTTTCCTGAAATCAGAATTGAAATACTTCACCAAATTAAGGTTAAATTATTTAAAAATAACCCTTTAAATCCAACATAGTGAAATGTGTTCAAGGCATATAGTGAAGTGAAAGCCACAAATCATATTATGCTCTTAACATTTGACTGGAACATTTATGGAGATTCTCAGTCATCCAGATCATGGTTGTCCCAAAGATGCTTTTCAAAACGCAACTGGACTGTTTCTTCCATGAAGACATTTTGCTTCTAATCCAAGAAGCTTCTTCAGTTCTTTTGTCTGGAATATTTATTATATAATAACAGCTAAATACCAGTATATCCAGTGGGGTTGTTAACAGTTCTACAAACAACACAAAGCAACTGTAGTACTTTAACTATTCACTATTGTATTAACATGCAGCGCTTCATCAAACTGAATTTAAGGCAACCATAACTAAGTGAAAACTTACTAGATTTTTTTTAAGTGATCTGGGTACTTTTTAACTGATTAGTTTCTATTACAGTAACCAACATATGGTTTTGCAATGAAAACAATACTTGCAAATGCAAGAAAACCAATCACATAATATAACTTGGTTGCAGTTCCATATACCATCTCAATGTTAAAGTTTATACAACTATCACAATCTTGCTTAAAGAATCACCCATCCTATTTACGATAAATTTACCATAAATGAAAAAGAATTCATATTGTTATCTCATTGAACAACTTTCAAGTTTTTTTTCAAAATCTTACATCTGGTATAGGATAAACTTAAAAGAAACCAAGCTAAATTACAATAAGACAAATCTGCAAAAAAAAAAACCTTTAACATATAGAACCGAAAGAGAGACAAACAAGATGTTTTCATGCTGCATTTAGGACTAAGATGCATGGCAATTAAAGCAATGTAGTTTCAGTTATTAACATTAAACGGAAATATTTAATCAGGGGTATCAGTAGACCTTTATTATTTTTATTTTGAAATCCGTGACGTTACTGTCAGAAATAACAAGAAGAGCTCCAAGGAACGGCGTTCACTTCATCTCAGTATGCCAGAGATTTCCTGTACCTGATCAGCTGTCTCTCTCTTCCCCCCCTCCCCAAAACGCTTACACAACTGCAGACGGCCCCTCCCCCTTCAAACTCAAAACTGTCACCGCTGTATCTTTGGTGCCATTACAAAAAAGGGGAAAAAAGGAAAAGAAACCCCAGGAACATGAAGATCTGAGACAGTATAAAAGAGGGAAGGCTCTCAATCCAGACCACACGTCTCCCCGCAAACCAACTGACCAGGGATAGAAATGGAAGGGGAAGAGCAGGAGGCTAACGCGGAAGCTCGCCCGCCAGCTCTCGCCTTTTAATCTTTCAAGCTCGCCTCTCTTTCTCCCCCCCCCCGCTTCCCCCCCCCAAACGACATTCGCGCGCGCGCTCCTCAATCCAACGCGCTCACCTCACTGAGTCACACCGTTTCCCGTCGTCCCATAATCCCCTCCCATCCTCTGACCGGGAGCCGGCTGCTGCTGCTCAACACGCTTCTTCTCCCGCAAGACAGCCCCGGCTCGCCAAGCACCCCCTTCTCCTCCGTCCCACACCTTCGCTGCCCCCCCCCCACCGCCACCCCTCACCTCGCGGCGCAACCAAGCCGGACGCTCCTTTCGCACTTCAGAGCGAGGAACAGCGGTCTCGCCGCCCGGGCAAAAGGCCAACGGCACCTGAGCGCCTCCCGGGGCCGTCCAGCAGCGGCCCCGCCCTGCCGGGG
The DNA here is from genome assembly GCA_023970755.1 of Azemiops feae. Taxonomy (NCBI): domain Eukaryota; kingdom Metazoa; phylum Chordata; class Lepidosauria; order Squamata; family Viperidae; genus Azemiops; species Azemiops feae. Next base: position 273,287 of record JALGBA010001046.1, on the reverse strand, counting down.
GAAGAGAGGAAGACCAGGTCGCTTCTCTCGCGCCTCGCCTTCTCCGGTCCCTCGGCCGTCCAGTCAGCCAACCCGCCCGCCAGGCAAAGGGATGGTCGGACGGACGTCCAGACGGATACCCGTCTCTCTCTCTCTCTCTCTCCCTCGGCCAGCACGACGCACCTCGCTGAGGTAAAGCGGGGAACCAGAAGAAAAGGGGCGCAGGACGGAAGTCGCTTGCGTCGCCGCCTCACTTGCCTGCCTCCTCTCCCCAGGTGGGGATGCTGGAGGCCGATAGCCTTTCGCGAGGGCGCCGGCAGTGGTTGAAGGCCGCCCCCCCCCGCCCCAGACGGTCTCGCCGCTTGGCTGGCTCTCGTTCAACCGCGCGCTCCCTCTCTCTCTCTCCTTCACCCAGCTCTCCTTCCCCCCCGCCCCATAACATAGTAGTAAGTTTCTATTGGCGGAGAGGAGAAGGCGGAGTTCCTCAGGAGCTCAGCCATTGGCTCTCGGCAGTGGAGAGGGAGGGAACCAAACGGAGCGAGAAGGGGAGGGGGGGAGAGAGAGAAGACTGGCGGTGAGGAGGACGAGGCAGCGCGGGACGCGCGGAAGGCTTCGTGGGAGACGGAACGGCAGCGGCGAAGAGGAAAAAGCGCAAGCGCGCAGGTTGAGAAAGGCGGCAGTGGGGGGGGGTAGATAGGTAGCGAGAGAGCGCGCGCGCGCGCGGCTCGCGCCCTCTTCAAAATAAATGACTCCCAACGGCCATCTGGGTCAGTTATGAGGGAAAAGGTGCGCGCGCAGGCGCGCTCTTTATTTCCCCCCCCCTTCCATTCCTGCTATGGGAGTTGCGGTCCTTTCTGTGGATCGCCCTGGGGGCTTAACCTGCTTTTTCTTCTCTTCCCCAAAAATAAAAGGAAGGAGATGGGGAAGATAACAATGGCTCGTCGGCCCCGACGTCTTGTCAAAAGGCGGGGCTGACAAGGTGTAATAATAGTAAGAGCTGAGTGGACGAAGGGAGCGAGGCATCCAATGGAGAAGAAGTCTCAAGCGCTGCGTCAGATGGAAAAAGCAGCTCGGCTTAAAGCGTTTTGCGTTTGCAGGAGAAGCTGAACCCCCGTTTACTCGATTAATCCAGCTTCCCGTGGCAGTCTCCGCACGCCTTGTACTAATCCCTTGAGCTGCTGGGTCCACTCGACCCAAAAGGTGAAAAGGTGGTGATTATCTAGTGAATGATTCAGGTTCAAGAAGCAAACCGTTTCCCAAAAAAGTCAGCCTACTGTTTTGTTTTTTAAAACAAGGTTTTTCCAATTATTTGGTATACAGAGAGATACACTGCCTCTGAATGTGGAGGCTCCATCTCTTTGGCTTTTGTTAATCCTGTCACCTCACTGACTCAGTGATCTGCACTATTATCTATATCCTATATCCATTTACTATGTATTCTGTGAAATCCTTTCTTTTGTCTGCTGCACATCTGGTTTGATAAGTACCTTCTATCAAAGCTGCCAAATGGTGCAGGATTCTATGAGAAAATGATCTTTTAATTGCAATCGTCCTGACTTTCTCATACAATCTTGCACCATTTGGTAGCCTTGATAGTAAGTACTTAATGCCTAATATTGCTACACCCACATGAGAAATGACATATAGTCCTCAAGTTTACAACCATTAGTTTAGCAATGGTTGGAAGTTACAACTGGTAGAAAAAAATGACTTACAATCTTCGCACTTAAAACTGATTCCACAGCACTTCTGTGGTCACATGATAAGAATTTGGGTGCTTGGTAACCAGCATGTACTTAAAACAGTTACATGTGATCACCATTGATCTTTCCAGTCAGCTTTCCACAAGCAAAGTATATGGGGGAAGTCAGATTCACTTAAAAGCCACAGCAAAAGATTGGTCATGACTCACTTAATAACTACCTCAGTGACAGATGTTCCAATCCCAATTGTGGTCATAAAACAAAGGATTACCAGTATCTTGGGGAGCAACTACGATGTTAAGAGTGCTTCATTCTATAAAGGGGCAGAGCATCCCTCCTATGCATTTTACTTCTGCAAATTCCTTGAAACAAATATCCACTGCTTTCTTTGCTATGACACAAGTTAAACACCAAGCAATAATGAAGTCAGGAAGCGTTGGCTCTACATATTTAAGTTTAGCATATGCCTTTTAAAAAACTCGTAAATCTGAAACGCTAGCTTGCTCAACGGAAGGAGGAAGTTGTAAAATAAGGCTTTCATGGGGAAAAAACAGCTATCACATATTTGCTCTGAAGAGTGCTATGCCAAGGGCACACACACATTGGGCAGCTTAAGAGTGATGCAGCTGGCCTTCCTGCTCTAGCAGCAAAAAGTGTTGCATGAGATTTTTTAACTATGTACAGGTAGTCCTCAACTTCTGACTACAATTGGGACTGGAATTACAGTCACAAGTTATGGTCATAAGTAAGTTGGACCTGATTTCACAACAAGTTTTATGGTGGCCATTAAGCAAATCGTGCAGTTGTTAAATGAATCCAGCTTCCCCAATGGGTGCTTTGTCACTGCAGGACGCTGCAACTGGTGGTAAATGCAAGCTGATTGCCAAGTGTCACAGTTGAGATCATACGACTATGGGGTGGTGCAATAATCATAAATGAAACTACAGGTTGTAAATCACTTTACAACTTTGAATCATCATTAAACAAACAGTTGTAAGGCAAGGACTATCTGCATTTTTCACAATGGTGACATATGAAAAGGATGCATCCCCTTATCATAGGCATCTGGTGGCTCTCTGTAGTATGTGTCATAGCACAGGAGATACTTTACTCTCAGTCATTGAGCATTAAAACATCCATGGCTTCCGCTTCACAAAAAATGGGTGAAAAGTTCATCTATTAACACACATACATCTAATACACATCCACCTCCATGAACATATCAACACTGCAATCCAATGATCTCTTTTTTCCTAACACCTTTACCAACATTTATAAACAGCATGCCATTTACTATGCACAAGAGTTAAAAAAATAAAAATTCCAGGATTCTTAATATGGAAAGGTTATTACAATGGAAAAGAATTAGAATTCTTTTCCATTGTAATAACCTTTCCATATTGTTTTTTTAATCTTCCTTTTACATACATGGGAAGTTTAATCTCTCATACTGGCTTTGCATACTGCAGTAATCTATAAATCAAAGTATATAATGGTTGGGTTGATGCATGACAGCCAAAACCAAAATCAATAAACTATAGATTTGTCCAATATGTGAACAGGCCTTAGATTTACTATTTTATATTCTGCATGTAGATCCCATATTTTCTCTCATGCTTATTTGGAGACCTCCCCCCATTTTATTCCACCTAAAACAATCTTGGGCTGAGAGCAAGTGACTAGCCAAATATCACATAATGAATTTGGTGGTCAAGTGTGGATTTAAACCTGGGTTTCCTGGTTGAGGTTTGACCCCATAACTGTTGTACTATCTCATTACTACATTCTCAAATATCTAACCAAGTGACATTGACAGGATCTCACTGCAGTGTTCTCTAATCAACAAAACAGGTATGGTCTCACTATAGCCTTTCCACTGCAACATTTTCAAATAATCTGCCATTATTCTAAAGCAGTTCAATATTTCAAAAGCACAGCTTTAGCAATATGGATGCCTTTAAACTAGATATGAAAGGTGCAACTTTATGTATACTGATCCAAAGTAAGTATAGCTGAATTTCTATTTGGACATATAATATTTACAATTACAGGTAGTCCTCGACTTATAACGGTTCATTTAGTGACCGTTCAAAGTTACAGTGGCACTGAAAAAAGTGACTTATGACTAATTTTCCCACGACTGTTGTAGTATCCCCATGGTCATGTAATCAAAATTCAGACACTTGGCAATTGACTCATGTTTATGATGGTTACAGCGTCCTGGGATCATGCAATCACCTTTAGCAACCTTCTGACAAGCAAAGTCAATGGAGAAGCCTGAATCAGTTAACAACCATGTTACTAACTTAACGACTGCAGTGATTCACTTAATAACAATGGCAAGAAAGGTCATAAAATGGGACAAAACTCACTTAACAAATGTCTCACTTAACAACAGAAATTTTGGGTTCAGTTGTGGTTGTAAGTCGAGGACCACTGTACAACCTTGTATAAGAGATATTTAAAGGATGAACTCTGTGGTACTGAGTGTGAATCCAGTCAGAGCCACCTCTTGGGTAGCATTTTTAGTAGTTTGTAACATGCCTGCCAACGTTATAACGAGCGCTTGAGAAATTTCACTGAAGGAACAGTAGATAAATGCCACCTTTATATGTGATTTCACAGTCAAGGACCTGGATTACAATCCAAGAATTTTGATCGAAGCTATTTCTATTGTAGCACTGAGTTGATCTCAAAGCTCAGCAGGGCCAGTGCTGAATAATGCTTGGGTTGAAGACTAGCAGGCAATCTCAGGCCTGGAGATTGGCCGAGAAGTCAACGGAAAAGAATACCCTGGAAAAAGGCAATGGTGAATCACTTTATGTTGTTGCCAAAATCCTACATGCATGTGCCTTTATAGTTCCCAGGAATCAAATTCAGATTGACCTTGGAGGCAGGGGGATCAAGCAGATCATGAATCCCTTTTAAAAATATTATTTGAAAGCATAAAAATATATAATACAATCAAACAAAGTAGAATTGTGTGATTGCAAAGCTTGATCCATTTTTAATCCAAAATAAAAGTTTGCTTTAAAAGGACGAGATTAAAGCAGTTGAGGAAATGGCTTTTTGTTTTCTAGCACACCAAAAATCCATGTTGCCTCTTGCACCATGAAGATGGTAAGAAGTCTTTAAAAGGGACATTTTCTACATTTGAAAGTTTAAATATGCTACAAGTGTGATCCCTGCATTTAAATGTTACATAGAAGAGAGATTTGCCAAGCCTGAAAAGAAAGATTACATAAGTAAATGTTTTTGAAAGGGAAACTAAACACTGTCCTTTTAAGAATGTATTATACTTAGATTTCTTGCCAGAGAATCACTCTGCTCCAGGTCAACCAATGATTGGAATTATGGCAGGTACATGCAAGATATATATATATGTATGTGTGTGTGTGTGTTTTCTGTTGTGGTGCCAAATAAAGCAACCTGGGCCTATTTTTGTCTGCTGCTGCTTCTAGCTTCCAGCATACAGACAGGATACATATTTTCCAAAGGGTAATTTTTGGAATGTATTTCATATACTGTTGTCTCTGTTTAAAGTAACTAATACAATGTATTTAAGTGCATTAACAATTTTGTTATTCTCGGGTTTGTCACTTGTCAACAGAAGAGTTTCTTCAATCTTTTAAAAGATTTTCCATTCAACAATGCCTATGTTGGAGGAACTATCTTCCATCCTTCTTTACTTTGATATTAACACTCTTTGAAAAGAAAATCAGCTTTGGAGGGATCCATGGAACATGTGTGAAACAGGTATGGTCTCACTATATGGTAGTAGGGCTGCAGAAGAAAGGGGACAACTGCCTCCTTTCCTATGAGCAAGAAACAGTGAGTGGACTTCTGCTCAATAAATGATTCTGAGAGTATTCTGGATCTAATCCATTGCTCTCCAGTTTATTAATTTTAATCCTACACTATTAGATTATGCACATGTTTATTTTGATGGCAAGACATAAATGTCTGAAATAATACGTAACTGTAAAACACTATCAGTGCTTTAGGCAGTCTATTTGTCTTTTCTCCACAAAGCAGCTGGGGGCTATAGATACAATTTTTGTTTCTGTATTTTTATAATTCATTGATAATTGTGTAAATAATACATGTAAATAATACGTGTAAATGATTATATTCTATTTTGCTTAATTTCTTTAATGCATTTATTTTCCAGGAAGAGAAAGCAGGAAAAAGGGAAAGAAAGTCTGAAAAAGTCCTCTTTTCACCTCGGTCTGTGTGTCAGAGCCAGCTGGCTGCAAACTCTCCATTCAGGGAATTTCAAAACATTTTCCCTCCTCTCTTGGGGCTCCTGCACAGACAGCAGCCCAGGAGGTGGTAGTTGCTAACAATAGACCACTCATGTTGCAGAAAAACACGCAGATGCAGCCCCCCACGTGCTGAAGGCCTTTTATGGAAAAAAAATGTTCCTGGTCATGCATATTAATAATGGCGGCCTCCTAGAAAGATTTCCTAAAATAAAGTCATTTGACTACATTAAAGACAGCCAGCCCTTGACAGCTTCTTGAATGGATGCTATTTGAGGAGGCGTAACTGCCGCATCTTAGATTCTTTCAACTTGTCATTTAGCACAAAAACAAACATTGGTCATTAAGTGAAGGGTTGAAACGACATGTTTACAGCGGTGATCCTGGAATAATCATTAAGAGGAGAGAGAGGTGAAAGGATTAGAGCGAACGACAGGGAGACCAGAGAAGTGTATAGGCTTTCCAAGAAATTGGGGGAAGGAGGGAGTCTGAGCATTAAAAATGCAAAACAGCCATACTTGATCTATTACATTGGAACACTTTACGCATAAAATAAACAGACCTATTATGCCTTGGACTCTGAGATGACCTTTCTTCTTTTTGCCATATAATGATTTGCTTGAGAATAACTTACATAATCCACTGCCCAGACACAACAATTTGTAATACATTTGTGTTATTCAATTTTACGTTAATGTGGCATTCCCATGATTGCTCACGATTATTTGAACAAACCAGTATACTTTTATGGTATTGACAATTGGCTGAGCACCTCTTAAGGTATTAAATAGCCAAATAGGCTTGAAACCTATGAACAAGTGGAGTGAGGCAGGCAAGCTATACCATTTGAATGTGAAGCGTGGTAATCATTAAAAATCATATACAAACTCTTATTTTTCAACTATGAGTTTTCTAAAAATAGAAGCACAGACCTGTGGCATCTTAATGACAATTTTTATAAACTTTTGCAATTCATGAGCCTGTAAAGTAGCAGTGAATTTATTAGATTCTTTATTGCTTTTGCTAGAGGGGATAAGCTACCTTCTGAAAACTTTTTAATGATTTAATAATCAAATTACACAAAATGTGAACAAATCTCACAGTCAATACCATCAACTGACTGATCTCTTATCACACTTAGAAATGCTTTTTTCTCATGCTTATTTCCTTCATGGACAAATAGATGATGTTAGACTGCAGGGCTTTTGCAGAAGGCTGTTTTAAATCTGGTCTCCTTTCGCATATGGTTTACTCCATCTGATGGGACTGAATTCAACTCATGGACCAGACTGAATTCTCACTTTGTTCTACAATATCCAAAACTTGGGGTGCAACCTATTGAAGTAAATGTACTGATTATGTTAATAATTCATATTTAAGCTTCACCAGTATTGTATTATTGGAGGCCTTTGAGGTTCAGGAGCTGTAGCTGGCTGGCAGATTCGCTCCCTGGTATAACATAGGCCAGCTTCATAATATGGCATACGACCCAAAAAGGAGATTTAGGTAAAAATGACCTTAGAAATCTGGGAGGAAAAAAATCCACATCAACACTGTATTTTATATATATTGTATGTCCATCCAGCCTGGTGTCCCCGCCACAGTTTTGCATATCCATATCCAAAATAAGGAACAACAAACTTTTGATCATCTGTACGCTGAGCACTCCAATTGCCAGAAGCAAACTCATGCCTACAGCATGGGCTCCAGAATGAACAGCCGATACCAAATCATATCACAATCAGCCGCTTGTTTATTTATCTCTTCTTGAGTAAAACAAATATTAAGACAAACTCAATTTTGCAGATAAGTAAAATACATTTATTGATTGTAGTTTTCCAGTAATTCCAGAAGAAAAGTATTCCCCCATTATTGAGCTACTGCTAGTTTGCACTGCTATGAATCAGTCAGGAGCATGAAAAGAGCACACAAGGAGAAAGCCCAGAAAGCAGAAATAAACCATGTCCATTTGCAATCATGCTGTTCCTTGGTTGCAATCAATAAGTCAATAAAAAAACAATAGCTTCAAAGTCTGGTTTGCTATCCTAAAGCAAATTTTAGAACAGTCATTCACTAATTCTGTTCATAGAGCACAGTAAGTCAAAGCCCACAACTTGGTAACTTCATTATTTAAACTCAGAAATCTGACTAGCAGAGGTTGACTAATAAGGTTGTAACCTTGCCCAGTAGCAATACCTAATAATTTAATATAAAAGAAGTCAGAACACTGAAGAGGAAAATTGTATATATAACCCCTAGTTGATTTTTTTAGTGCACGGTCATTTTCTTTTCAGTCCAAAGAATCAACCACATAATTATATTAAAACTAATTAAATAACTAGCTCCTCGCCAATATATTAAACAACTCATGGCAAATATGCTAAACCTCTGCATTTAAAATTTCTGTCCAGTTTTTAAAAATCTTAATTCTAATATTAGCCACTTTTTAAATTATTGCTTGTGGAAAACATTTTCAAATTTGCTTTTAAAAGTCCTTTTGCCTTCAATTCCTACCAAAACAAACAGGGTAACCTAGAATGTCTCTTTGCTATGTGGATTATTTTATTTAAAAAAGGGGGTGGGGAAATACTGCAGAGCTCATGACAAAATAATGAGAATTGAATCTGTCTGCCTCTTATGGTCTGGAACATGAAAAGCAAAAAGACTGTATCCTGTAGCTATAAATAATGCCTCAATTCACATTCAAAGCTCAGCAAAGAAAAAAATACAACTCCCAAAGGACAGCTGTGAAGACTGGTTAAAAACCCAAAGTTTGGAGAAAATGCTTTACAATCCCAGGCAAAGTAGTTTTCTACCAAGGCAAACTCTCCTTGGTGCTCCATTTATATTCCTTGGACAGGAAGATACAGGTAGTCCTCGACGTACGACCACAATTGAGCTCAAAATTGCTGTTGCTAAGCGAGACAGTTGTTAAGTGAATTTTGCCCCATTTTACGACCTTGTTGTTGAATGATTGCAATTATTAAGTTAGTAACACGGTTATTAAGTGAATCTGGCTTTCCCATTGACTTTGCTTGTCAGAAGGTTGCAAAAGGTGATCATATCACCCCAAGACACTGCAACTGTCATAAATATGAACCAATTGCCAAGCATCTGAATTTTGATCACGTGACCATGGGAATGCTGCAACAGTTATAAGTGTGAAAAACAGTCATAAGTCCCCTTTTTCAGTGCCGTTGTATCTTCAAACGGTCACTAAATGAATTGTAAGTCAAGGATTACCTGTAATTTCAATGGTTAATAGAAGGTCCCATGGCCAGAGGACCCCAGTTAGAGACTTGAGATCTTTTCCAGTCAATCATAGCTTTCCTTGATCAAATTTTAGATACTTCCTTGTGTTTTGTTGTCGTTGTGGATCTAGCTTGTTTCCTTATCAGCACCACAACCAAATCTTTTCAATTCATTATCAGACTGGCAAAGTTGTAAAAGTAAGGCCGTCCTTTCTAGAAGCCATTACCGTATTTCTATTTTCGGAAAGTTGACTTCAGATGTTTCCTTAGAGGAAGGAGCCGTGCTTCTTTGCAAGACGTAAACTGATTCTCCTAAGAAAAACATCTGGGCTGCAATCCGTGCACTTGTTCATAAACAATGTTTGCAAGTTCCGCGGTCCGATGAGGTTTTTCTTTTTTGTTTTGCTTCTTAAGTCTTCTTTAACTTTAGCATCCTTTTACTGCTTTACCCCAATACCCAGAAGAAATGGCATTCACAGACAGCAAAGCTACCAAGTGGAAAGCAAGACCAAAGGGCATTCAATTTCTCCACAGATTTGTACCAGCCAAGACCCAGCAGATCACAATCAGGGTTTGGCACTTATAGGGGATGTTGGAAAAGTTGCAAAACCCTGTGCAGGCAATACCCTGCAATCCTCAGGTGAGAGTGCCCTCTTCCAAACCAATAGTGAGAAGAAGCAATTGATGGGGTGGATGAGTGGCTGAGAGAAAGCACATAAGTAAACTGGTGCTTCGGCACTCCCTTTAGAGCAGGGGCATCCAACCTTGGCAACTTTAAAACTTGTGGACTTCAACTCCCAGAATTCCCCAGCCAGCCAGGTATGCACAGTTTTTTTTCTGATCAAGAGCCATCCTGGGACCCAGAATGATGGGCTAAGAGCTGCAGTCCCTGCAGTGGGTGTGCTCAGGGTGCAGTGGGCAGGCCAGAGCAAAGCTAATGGAGATTACTGAGATAGCATGCCAATGGAGACAGCATGCAACTGATGTGACATTCCTTTGTATTTAATGTACTTTCTCTTTTGTCTCATGAACATAACATGGCAACCATTTCTTGTGTGCCTCTGTTTTAGATACCACAGCCATGGTGCCTGGAGTAAAGAAACAGTCAATAGCAACTATTTCTGCCCATTCTACTATGTCTAGTAGTGTGGGTCCCTTTGGTGGCATTGCTTACCTTCTCCATCAGGCACCTGTCTTGTGGAATAGCCTCTATCCTGAGATGGAGGCAGCCCTGACCTTGTTGGCATTCTGGAAGGCTTTTCCCCCAAGCACACAGGACAGGATGCTGATGGAACTCTGGTGTGGATGTGGTTTTTATGAGTAACTGATAATGTGGTTTTTTTCAGCCCTGTTTCTTCTTAAAGGATTGATATAGCTAGTTTATTTATATTTCTTTTCACCATTCAGAGTTTCTTGAATAGAGGGAGCAGACGAGAAGGAAGGAAGGAAGGAAGGAAGGAAGGAAGGAAGGAAGGAAGGAAGGAAGGAAGGAAGGAAGGAAGGAAGGAAGGAAGGAAGGAAGGAAGGAAGGAAGGCCATTCCTAGCTTCCTTCTGCATAATTCATTATCATGCCAACCACAACAAACAGAATATAAGTCTTTCCACAGCAAATCACCCAGACAGGATTTGATGCATTATGGGTAATAGCACTAGTAATAGCACTTAGACTTATATACCGCTTCATAGTGCTTTACAGCCCTCTCTATTGCCCCCAACAATCTGGGTCCTCACTTTACCGACCTCGGAAGGATGAAAAGCTGAGTCAATCTTGAGCTGATCAGGATTGAACTGCTAGCAGTTGGCAGAGTTAGTCTGCAATACTGCATTCTAACCAATGTGCTACCATGGCTCTAATGATGGGAGTTGTAGTAGAACACATGTAAAAATCACCTAGTCAGAAAATGCTGGTTCAGAGATTTGTGGTCCGTGTATATAGTACATTGTTCCCCAAAGCTGAAAGCAAAGAACTCTCACTTCCCTAATGTAAAGAGTTAAGATTTCTTTTCAGCTACAAGTCATGTATATCTATGTAACTATTAGTCAAAAACTGGCATAAATTAAATAATAACTACATTTGGGAGGGGAAATCAATTGTGGTCAGGTTTCTCGCAATGAAACACTACCTTCATGCCTTGTATTATTAGCATCATCAACAGGATGGTGGTTAGTGTTCTTTTAAGTTCTACAGCATTCTTCAATAAGTAAAGCCCATCTGTTGATCCAACTAAGCCTTCTGTTTCCAGATAAACATGGAAAGGTTATGCAACAAGCCTCTAGTATTGAAATTCAGCACTGGCATATCATGCTGCTCCTTCAAATATGCATACAGAAAAGGAATTTAACAAATGCACAGAGGAACTTGGGCCGTAAAATTGAATGGTGTCTCTGTCCCAGTTCAGACAGCCAATTATTAATAGTTTAACAAATCATGGTTTGCTACTGAATAGCATTTAGACATACACTGCTCCGTAGTGCTTTACAGCACTCTCTAAAAGGTTTACAGAGTCAGCATATTGTCCCCAACAATCTGGGTCCTCATTTTACCGACCTCGGAAAGATGGAAGGCTGAGTCAATCTTGAGCCAGTCAGGATCAAACTCTTGGCAGTGGAATGCAAAGTTAACCTGCAATATTGCATTCTAACCACTGTGCCACCAGAGCTCTGGAAGTCAGCAACTGTGACTTGCAATTCAAAGCATCTGGGTTCATCCAGCATGCTGTGCCATAAGCCAAACAAATCACGTTACAGAGCAACAAATCATGTTATATCATTGATTCTCATCTCCCACAACTACTTAGTCCAAAAGAAAGCCCTTTCAAATGGCTTAGCTCCACATCAGCAAACTAGGTCGGGGTTCCCAAAGAACAGACTGAAAGCACCAGATACTACAGTCTCGTTGAAATTAAACAGATCCAGAACCAGTTAGCCTTGAACAGCACAAGATCTATTTGGCGCAGCCAAAAATAAATTTACATACACCACTTTGTGTTCCATGGAAGAGAGATATAAATATGACAAAACAGATGCCTCCCTCTCACTTCTTTAGTGGAGGAAGGAATTACTTTAAATTTGGCAAAAGAAGAATCCAAAAGTCTGAATGAATGAACCTACTCAGATCTGTTTCATTAGCTTCCCCTTTCATGCTGCTGTCAGAGAAGAAAATCTACCTCACTTTGACCATGTGCCTGCCTAAACTCTGGGGCACCTGCTAGTATTTCCTTAAAGGGACAGGTTCAAGGTGAAATTGACAAGGCATTTTACCCTTGTTGCTGAAACTGACAAACCTCTTCAATTTGATTACCGACCACAGGAAAAACACTGTCATCTTCTATCAGGCACAAGAAACCAGAAACAACTCAAAGAACTGATCAGTGTAGTAAGTTTATTGTCACTCGCCTATAGATAGGCATCTCACCAGACAAAAGCACTCACTACACAACTACTGGATAAATACTGCAAAGTGTTAGGGAGGATCTCCCTTCAGCCACTTCCTCTCCACAAGCCACTCATGGCTAATCAGCCCTTTCACTCCTCCCCTCAATTCAGCGCCTGTAGGAGAAGAGCAGGCAGAGCTGGGGGTGGTGAAATTAAACATGTCATCAGCTTAGAGTCATTGTGTTCCCACAAGCACTATATGTCCAACCTCTCCTGAATTCCACTGACCCTTATCTGGTGCGAATTTAGTGTTGAACTTGATTTGACCAGATTCTTGTGAATAGACTTCAATAAATCTTCTATATTCTTAGTGCCTGATATTAATCTGTTCAACTCAAGTTCAACACTAACCTTATCCTCAGGTGCCTCTTTCCTAATCTGCAAAAGTCAGGAGGACCTGAGGAATTTCAGCATTGTTTTGCTGCAATCCTAAAGCCTACCTACCTCGAACAAAACACAATAAAGCCTACCTACCTGGAACAAAACACAATAAACCAAGGCAGCTGACATCTGAATAAAAATGGGAGCAGTTGTCTTTGCTAAACAGAAGCATCGGGATGTAACTCATAAATAAGGCGCTTATATTTACAACAGAAATTCAAGAAAGATTTCCAATATAAATTCCTTTTTTCCGGACAAGTTTCATATAAATCTCCATGATGCAAATCAGTGATCAAATATTAATGCTTCTGCTACATACTTCTCCCATTCAGAAATATGATTTATAATATGGAACGAACTACATAAAGAACCTTCAACAGAAAATATCCACTTGCTGTAGAATAACAAACTACCTGCTAGAATTCTACTCCATAAAAAAATTTAAAAAATGAATCCAGTAAGCATTCAGTTACATTGGAAAGGAAGGACTGAACAACGTAAACCAGAAGAACTGAATAATAATAAGAAAAAGAAGTGCGACTAAACAAAGCCTTTGCTTCTAGAAGAGCGGTTTCAACTCATTAAGAATTTCACAAAGTTCATACTCACCAAAAAAGGAGCCAATTGCAGGAATCCGATAGGTAATTCATCAGAATCCATCAGTGTAGAATACATGGGGAAAAAGTGAGAGAAGCAACATATTTATTAGCCAACCAATATAGCTTTGGAAAACAGTCATATATACAAGCATTCTTAATGCGGAAAGAGTTTTATTTTTGTTTTTTTGTTTTTAAAAAAACTAGATGTCCCAGAGAACACTAGTTTGGTGGCGTGCTTAAGGCACCAGGCTGGAAATCAGCAGAGCACGAATTCTAGTCCTTCCTTAAACACAAAGGAACTTGAGCCAGTAAGAAGGAGGCAATAGCAAAATCTTGCCAAGAAAGCTGTATCAACTAGTTGTCAGGAGTCAACACTGACTCAAATGTCCCAGAGAGATGTTACTAAAACCCAACAAGAGATACCGGACTATCCTTTTTTTAATTATATATTTATATGTATGTATGTGCCTGTGTGTACATACGTTTATAAATATAATCAAAGAAGACTATACCAAATAGAAATTAAATGAGTGACATATGAAGATATGTCTATAAAGTACTGTATTTCCTTGGTAGGAATTTTGCTGAGAAGCTGTCCCTCCTAACTTTTAAGAAAAAAAGGCAGAAAATGAAATCAAAAGTAAAACTGGCATGCTAACTCATCCAACTGCATAGCCCTCTACCCTCATAGGTACAGCCTATAGAAGGCTATAGCCAAATCTATATAAATTAGATAAATAAATAAAATAAAACAGCCATCCCAGCCACACTAAATTGCTGGCCTCTTCCATATGGCTTTGTCTACCATCACAACAGATGAACCAGGATTCTAAATGAGCTCGGAGACACCACAATCCCATTGGTGATGCACCTGCTTCCTCATTGACTCTCTGTGTGTAGCAATCTGAGACAAGCCAGGAGCTGTTGGGATGAAGCCAATGGAAAGAAACCAAGAGGGCAAAACCAGGATGCAAGATAAAAGCAGTGGTGCAGGTCCAAAGAACTTCAGTTTCAATTAAGACTCCTCTTGAGAATGGCTGGATCTACACACTGCACCAACCCTAATGTGAGCTTATCACGTGGTGTGCCATGATGGAGCCATTCACCTAGGACAACAAAGACTTGGCAACAATGCTGCTGAAGTCCACCAAGATTAATCACTATGGGCAAAAGACAGTTGAGAACATCAATTTGAACTCTGTTTTAAAAGCAAAGTAGAATACAAATCTTCTAAATAAATAACTGCAGTAGAAATATTTTCAAATTGATTGTACCCAATGTCTCTACACATATAATTCTACCAAGTGACATTCCCATTTTCAGAGGTAATTTCATTTCTTAGGTAGATTTCAAATCCCACAGAGGTTTGGTTAAAATAGAGTTATCTCGGAAGGCTTTTGATAAAAGAATTGGAAACTGGAGAGGAAGGGCTGAATATGTTTAGCCTTGAGAGAAGACACCCCACAGGGTGATAACCACCTCCATCGAAGTTCTGAAAGGATGGCATACAAAAGGTGATCCAAATCTTCTAATTGGTTCCAGATTACAGGACATAGCATAATACAGAAAATAGCAAGGAACACAGATTCTGGCTTAATGTCAGGAATGTTTCTTAATGCAATATCAGTTCATCAGGGCGTAGTTGAATGACTTAGGGAGGAAGTGCAGTTTTCCTTGCTGGCTGTCTTCAGACAGGCTCTGGAAAGCCAGTTCTCAAGGATGCAGTAATATGGATTTCTGCACTAAGCAGGAGAATTGCTGGCTTAAATGGACACTTCTGCTCTAGGAAGCTATGACTTCCCTTGAACTCTGATGACTTAAACGTAACGTCTCTTGAATGCAGTTTATGCAGTGACCAATGAAATGCTCTGAGAAAGCCTGCAAACTGTGAAGTGCTAATAGCCGTCCCTTGGGCCACCAAGAGGTGTCCTCAATTCCTGAACGTGAAACTTCTACTAATTATTCTCAAAGGAAGAAATCAGCTTTCCCCATGGACCAACAATTGCATGAAGACAAAGAACAGTGATAATTGTTAGTAAACAGGGATCAGGGCTCACCATTCTACCACTAGATAGAATAAAGCAGGGGTCTTCAAACTTGGTCCTTTTATGACTTGTGGACTTCAGAATTCCTCAGTCAGACATGCTGGCTGAGGAATTCTGGGAGTTGAAGTCCACAAGTCATAAAAGGACCAAGTCTGAAGACCCCTGGAATAAAGTAACAATAGCAATAGCAATTTGCTTAACAACTATGGAAAGATTGTAAATAGCAACAGCAATACTTAGACTTATATATTGCTTCACAGAGCTTCACAGCCCTCTCTAAGTGGTTTACAGAGTCAGGATATTGCCCCCAACAATCTGAGTCCTCATTTTACCGATGGAAGGCTGAGTCAACCTTGAGCCGGTAAGACTCGAACTGCCAAACTGCAGGCAGCCAGCAGAAGTAGCCTGCAGAACTGCACTCTAACACTGAGCCACCAGGGCTCAGTGGTGCTTTGGGCAATGAACTAAGTTCAAGCAATACCCCACCTCTACCTGCCAGGGGGACTGGAGACCTCTTGCTTCAAAGGCACAAGGTACTGTATCCTCAAAATAAGGGATTGCAAGAAGATTACAGTACAGGTAGTCCTCGGCTTATGACCACAGTTGAGCTCAACATTTCTGTTGCTAAGCGAGACAGATGTTAAGTGAATTTTGCCCCCTTTTGTGACCTTTCTTGCCACAGTTGGCAAGGGAATCACTGCAGTTGTTAAGTTAGTAACACGGCTGTTAAGTGAATCTGGCTTCCCCATTGACTTTGCTTGGCAGAAGGTCGCAAATTGATCACATGACCCCGGGGACACTGCAACCGTCATAAATACGATCCAATTGCCGAGCGTCTGGATTTTGATCGTGCGACCACAGGGATGCTGCAATGGCCGTGAGCGTGGAAAAACGGTCATAAGTCCCATTTTTCAGTGCTGTTGTAACTTCGAACGGTCACTAAACGAACTGTTGTAAGAGTGGAGGTCCGTTCTCCGAGCTTGTGGGTTGGTTTCCGAACATTTTATCATCAAGCTTGGTAACCTATTCAGCGGAATTTAAGGAATTCATTTTCCTCTGAAGATGTTACCCAGCCTGGTAACGAAACGTTCGGAAACCAACCCACAAGCTCGGAGAACGAACTCTCATCCTACACCTGCGCTACAGATATTCGCCACTATTGCGAACTGTTGTAAGTCAAGAACTACTTGTATTTGCTTGCACAGGCCACCATCGCATCCAGGAAGCTGGCCAAGCCTGCAGGTGCTATTGCCGGAGGAAAGGACCATGGGACTGTTAACAGCGGAGGAGCCATAGACCTTTTTGGGCTATCTTGCCCCAGAGAAGTTTCTTTCCTGCTTTGGTTGAAGCCCCGTTTTTTTTCTCTGGGCGTGTTACTGAAAGCCAGGCTCCGTGGCTAGCTGAGATCCGGCTCAGCGGCTCTTTCAAAAGCAAACAGAACTGTCCTCCTCTGACCTGGGGATGTTATCTGGACAGACAGTGAATAAACAAGCCCTCTTGACATTCACCTCTTGGAAGAAATCCCAAGAGCTTTCTGGCCTCCTCCATCCAGGCGGGGACACAGATGGTGCCAGAGATTAGACTATCCTGGGAATTAAACATGGCTGCACAAATGAGTTTCCTCATTCAACCCACTGGGGATGGCCAGGTGCCCCTGGAAGTTGGTGAAGGGAAGGGAACATCATGACAAATGGTTTATCGCTGGCCTCCCAGTAAGCATCAAGAAATAAAGCAGGACAGACAAAAGGGATCCAGGACTAAGAAAATAAAAGCAAAAAAAAGTAAAGCCAGGATCCGGATGGGCTGGTGGCCCTCTGTGAATGGCTGTGCTGGCCAACCGAGTTCCTAATCCTTCGACAATTTTAATAGTTACCTAAGCACTATTAGTGTTGGGGCAGCATCCCGTCACGAAGTTACTGTAAACAAAAGCTTTGCAGCTGGGACAAGTCCTGCTGCGGGGCAAAATAATGGGTCGATATTATCATGCTGAAAAGACCCAAACCTTTGTATGTGTGTGTGTGTTTCTCGGAGCTGGAGGGGGGGGAGAGAGAGAAAGGAAGAAAGGAAGGCAATCATGCGCACGGCAGTGTCCACAAAGGCTGGACCTGAACAATGAAAGGGATAAGAAATTATGCTCGGTTTGCATCCAGGTCCCTTCTGGTGTAAAATGAGACATGGCACCATTTGGGATATTAATTACTTAAGGTCCCAGCGGGCACGGATCAAAACAGAAAACACAGGACTGAACACACACACACACACACCACACACAAAGGTGCAGATGGCTGCCATCCCAAGCATGCTTGCTTAGATGGTACAATGTGGAGAAGGAGTTACTTCTGAGTAACTGCATCAAATGGAAGAGAAAGACAGAATTGCTCTAAAATGCAGGACTCCTAGCTGGGAATCTCAAAACGAGGCACAGCTTGTCTAGAAGAAGTCACTTTTGTTAACAAAAACAGCTTCCTACATTCCTTCTTATATCAGCCCTTTATCCAAGAGCTAAATTGCATAACTTATTAAGAAATGTTTTGCTTAACCATGTTTCCTAAATAAAGCATAAAGCAGCCCTGGCTGGTTTTGCACAACATATCAAGCCCTGAGCCAAAGCTTACAAATGACAAGGACATGCTAAGTCCAAGCAAAAGGATTTGATGAACAGAATCACCCAAACTAAAGACTTCCTTGGTTTCTATTTTTTTAAGGGGGGGGAATATACCAGCCAGTGACAGGGCATCTTCTTTGCATATGGTGTCCACCTCCCATACTTCTAGGTAGGGCTGAGAAAATGCCTTCCCGAAACCAGGAAGAACTGCTACTAATTTACAGAGGCAGTCCTTGACTTATGACCGCTATTGGGATCAGAGTTTCTGTCGCTAAGCAAGATGGTTGTTAAGTGAGTCGTGCCTGATTTTATTACCTTTTCTGCCACAGTTGTTAAGCGAATCACGGCAATCGTGAAACGAATCATGAGATCAGTAAGTGAATCTGGCTTCCCCTGCTGCTGACTGTGCTTGTTGGAAGCCAGCTGGGAAGGTCGCAAACAGCGATCACGTGACCCTGGGATGCTGCGACTGTCCTAAATACATGCCAGTTGCCAAGCACACAAATTTTGATCACATGACCACGGGGATGGTGCAATGGTCGTAAGTGTGAGGACTGGTCGTAAGACAATTCTTCCAGTGCCGTTATAATTTTGGTTGCTAACTGAATGGTGGTTACGTTGAGGACTACCTGTATTATTCATTATACAGGTAGTTCTTGACTTACAACCATTCGTTTAGTGACCGTTTGAAGTTACAAAGGTAATGAAAAATGTAAGTCATGACTGGTTTTCACACTTACAACCTTTGCAGCATTCCCACAGTCAATTCAGGCGCTTGGCAACTGGCCTGTATTTATGACCGTTGTACTGTCCTGTGGTCATGTGATCACCATGCTTCCCAGCCGGCTTCCAGCAAGCAGGTTCAATGGGGGAAGCCAGATTTGCTTAATGACCATATGATTCACTTAACAAATGCCGTTTCGCTTAACAACTGCCTTGCTTAGCAATGGAGATTCTAATCTCAGTTGTGGCTGTAAGTCAAGGACCACCTGCAATTACACACTGCATATTTTTCTACCGACTTGGTAACATGCCCTCAGAAATCGTGGGCGCTCCATCCCTGGAGGTTTTTAAGATGAGACTAGACAGTCACTTGTCTGAAATGGTATAGGTTCTCCTGCTTGATCAGGGGACTGGACTAGAAGACCTACAAGGTCCCTTCCAGCTCTGTTCTATTCTATTCTATTCTATTCTATTCTATTCTATTCTATTCTATTCTATTCTATTCTATTCTATTCTATTCTATTCTAATTCTAATTCTAATTCTAATTCTAATTCTAATTCTAATTCTAATTCTAATTAGTGGCCTCCAGATGCTTTGAACCACTCAGCATAGAATCTCTTGCCATTGGCCAGAAGATAGAATGTCCCAAATGTCCATGATCACTGGATAATACCCAGGTAGCTTATTTAGGCTGGGGATAGTACTGAGCGTTTTGGGGTCTGTACATTTAGAGTCAGCATAAGATCCCTTGCAAGTATTTATTAAAGCTAGCTTGGGAGCAACGACACCAGTGACATTGCTGGCATGTTGTAGGTATCTGAAAGCCCATCCCTACTGCTGTCACACAGAGAGGCTGAAAATAGACAAGGAGCATTTCAGCTGTTAGTTCTCATTGGAAACCCCCAGCTACACTTTGAAAGAGTTCAGGGCCTCCCTGGGAAATGGTTTAAAGGCCACAGAGCCATAGATTTGACATAATGTCTTGGCTGGCCTCAGGAGCATCTACAGCAGAGGCCCCCAACCTTTTGGGCACCAGGGACCGATTCCAAGGAGAGAGGTTTTTTTGCGGACGGGAAGGTGCGTGGTTTTGTGTGCTGCCTGCATCCCACGGGTGGGGCTTTGCTTGTTTGTGTGAACTGGTTGCTGGCATGCCGCGGCCCGGTACTGGTCCACGGACCAGGGGTTGGGGACCCCTGATCTACAGGGTTATGGTCCAAAAAGCTGTGACTGTGGTTTCAGAGCTCCTCCTGCTATTCATGTACATCAGCTTTCTGATAAATATCCATCTCTTCTTATTCAACCCTTTTCATGACTGTATTCTGATGATTATATTTATCCGTTCTATAATTATATTTTATGATTATTATGTCCCAAAGACCAATTACAGTATATTCAAACTTTAAGCCATGGGTGTCCAAACCTTTGGCTTGCCTGGGCTTCATGGGGTGAAAAAGAATTGTCTGGGACTGCATATAAAATATATAATATAGTTAAAGTATATAAATAGCAAACTTCCTGTATTTTTTTTTTTTTGGCAATCTTGTGGGGCCGCATTACAGGTAGTTCTTGACTTACGACCACAACTGAGCCCAAAATTTTCGTTGCTAAGCAAGACATTTGTTAAGTGAGATTTGCCCCGTTTTACGACCTTTCTTGCCACAGTTGTTAAGGGAATCACTGCAATTGTGAAGTTAGTAGCACGCTTGTTAAGTGAATCTGGCTTCCCCATGGACTTTGCTTGTCAGAAGGTCACAAAAGGGGATCACGTGACCCCAGGAAACTGCAACCATCATAAATAGGAACCAGTTGCCAAGCGTCCGAATTTTGATCACAGTGATGCTGCAATGTTTGCAAGTGTGAAAAACGTCCATAAGTCACTTTTTTCAGTGCCGTTGTAACTTTGAACAGTCACTAAATGAATTGTTGTAAGTCGAGGACTACCTATCTAGGGCCGCATGTCCTGAGCATGCCGGCTTTAAGCTGAAAAAGGTGCCTTTGCTGACATTTTCCCCTCTTGCCCACTATTTCCACCCAGAAAATTCCTCATACATTTTAAACTATTATCACAGCCTGTTTTTTTCATGCTGTTCACTGTGTTCTCACATGCAGATCTCCTGGTGAGGAGATCTATAATGTAGTCCAATTTTGAAATCCCAAATTTTGGCATTGTTTCCGAAAAGGAAAGACGCAGGAAAGCAAACCGATCAATGTACTCCTGGGGTAATTTCCTTAGAATGAAAAGGCAATTTCTGGGTTAGGAAAACAAAGGTGACTCTGGAAAGGACACAAAAGAAGCTTTGAGAGAAATTTGAAGACTTTTCAGCTTGGAGGAACCTGTTTAAACACATGACCAGCATCATATCATACGGCATCTTCAACCAGAGAGGGTGTTGCAAACTTTTTTTTAACAACCTGATCAAAATCGCACAAACAAGGCAGAAATGCTGATATACAAATTCTCAACAATGGAAGAATGAATCGTGAAGTGACTAGACTGGCCGAGATGGCGAAATTGACTGCTTTGATTAAAGATAATAATTTGACTGCTTTTCTTTGTACGTGGAAAAACATGTTTGGACTTTGGGCTTGATAAAGATAAAAATAAAGTTTTACTTTGGGATGTGATGATTAGATAAGTTTTGATTACAGAAATGTTGTGTATTGTTGGAGCTTAATAGATACACTTTTTATTTTAAGCTTTTGTGTATCTGTTTAAATTTAAAGTAGAGGTTGGTTTATTATAGATATTTGACTATAGAAACATTTAGCAATACTATGTGTATTTGTGGAATTGATATTACGATGCATTTGTGGGTTATATGTTTTATTTAGAGCAAGAGACTATAATGTCATATATCATTATTATTTGACTGTTTGGTATGTATATCTGATATTTTTAGTTCTGGCTCTTCCTTTTTGTTTTGTTTTGTTTTTTAACTACATCCCTACTAAAGAGAGTTGGAAGTAATTTTTTCCCCATGTTCTTTTTGGTGGGAGGTTTTAAGGTCACTTTTTAAATTTTCTCTATTGTCTCCATCCCCCTTTTCCTTTTGTGTTGTGTTGTTATTTTGTATTTTAGCTTTTTTATTTTTGAAACTTAATTTAAACTTCTTTAAACATAAGTCAGGGATACTGTCAAAACTTATTCCAAGCCTTGCTCTCTATTTTGCTTGGGCAAGCCTTCTATAGATTGAAAAGACATTGTAAAAAGGATTAGATAGAGATCTCACCTGAAATATTTGTTTATATATTTTTCTCATTAAATAAGGATGAGAAAGCTTATAATTATATGTAGACCCATTATGTAAGTGAAGGAGAATTTATCAGGTTTTTTTTTATTATTATTATTTTCTTTCCAGCATCTAGCCAGGGTGGGTTTTGTTTCGTTTCATTTTGTTTTTGTATGTTCAATGTGAGACTTACAGTATTTGATGTTTGGACCATTTCCCCCCCGCCCCCTCTTTTTTGTACACAATTTGTTGTTACTACTGTTGGATGTATGTTTTTCTGTATTCTCTGTTTTGCATGTTATTGTTGTTGATAAAACGTGATATATGGTAAAAAAAAAAAAAGTCAGTGTGAAAAGGGATCTACTTATTTCTTCTCCCATCCAAGTCCCATTCAGTCCTTGGTGCTATTCATTCATTATTTTGGCAGTGGCAGCATCTTAAAGAGCATCACCTCCTGCACTAACCCATGGCCCAATCCACTACGGCCTGGCTCGGGACATCAGCCAAGCCACAGCGTAGGAACCAGCCTTGCTATTTGGCTCGCTTCTCTCCCGTTTCCGAGGGGATCCCCAAGCTGATGCCCATCTGCCTTCCGGAAGCAGCAAGCTGCTTGCAAGTTAGCAGACCACAGGAGGGATAATCTCTCTTCTCCCCACCGACACGTGTACTTGACACAACATCAGCTGCAGCAAGTCACATTACAGCACAACGTGGACGGGAGGTGGGGCAAATAAGTGGGTCACATTCCGCCCGTGCTTACGTCGATGTCTAAGGCTGCAAATTAACCGAGCTTCTGCTGGAGAGCAAATCTTGATTAGAGGATTATTATTTAGGGTGACAAATGCATCCAAACCTTTGGCTGCAGAGAGGGTGGCTGCTCGGTTTAATAACCCCAACACCAGCTTCCCTGATCTGAATGGTGCAACTAGAGGTAGTCCTCAACTTACGACCACAACCGAGCCCAACATTTACGTTGCCAAGTGAAGCATTTGTTAAGCCCAGTTTTACGACCTTTCTTGCCACAGTTGTTAAGTGAATCACTGCAGCTGTTAAGTGAATCCAGCTTCCCCATTGACTTGGCTTGTCAGAGGACCTGGTTGCTTTTATGATCCACAGGGAGCGGCTATGCTTCGTATCAAGTCCCAAAGTGTTCCTTTCAAGTCAGTTTCAAAGCAGCATCATATCTCTGGACAGTTAAGGCCCATCTTATCTTCCAGTGCATCATCACCCTGATGCCCTTTGACCTTTTCAAGGCAAATGAAACAGCACTACAATTGGCTTTCTCTGGCCCAAGTAATGGCCCTGACCTATTTCTGTGGCTTACATTGATTTCCCTCCCCATAAATCATACGGATGGCTTTTTTTCTGCAGCAAAGCAAATGCCCAGAAAACTTAATATTCTAAAGTGCTCAGGGCTGCTTCTGGAGCCTAGCAATCCCTCCCCCTCCCCTTAATGTGGCCCCCTGCTTCCATCTGATCTGGCTGCAGTCTGATCAATATACACTTCCATTATCGCCCTTATCAAGCCATCCAGTCTCCCCTGAAACAGGGAAAATGCTTTGAAAGGTCAGCCAGTGTTTCCGCTGTATCGGCCAGATCAAAGCAAGGTCTTTCCAAAGGTTAAGAATAGGTATCATATTCAAAGAGGGGGGGGCGCTGCAGGCATTCCTGAGAACTCCCACCCAGCCACAGAATGAAAAAAAAACTCCAGCAGGAATGATGTGAAAAATGTCAACATCACAATCAATACTTATCAGAAGGAGACCCCTCCCCTCTAGCCTTGTGCTCTTGCCCTTCATATTTTTTTAAAGGGAAAAAGTTAGTTAAAAAAGAAACAAAAGATGCTTCTTTTTTGTTTTATTACATAGCACCATGTCCCACTGCTAGGTATTTTAGTTGCCTTTTTGATCAAGATGTTACCGCTTTCCTTCTGCCTAACCTGGGCATCTACTTACACATAGTCCTCGACTTATCACCGAGCTGGAAAAGAGGATGACCTGGATTCAAAGTTCCGACGGTTGGGCCCCCTCTGTGGTCATGCGGCTGGGCACTTGGCAATAGCAATGTCAATGTCAATGTCCCCTAGTTACGTGACCTCATTTAATTATGGTTTGACTGAAAACCAGAACTCTCATTTTTGGCAAAGCTCTGCCCTTAGTGGAGCATTGGTTTGTTTAATACCATCGTGGCACCACTTTTATAATTGCTGCATTCGCTTAACAACTATGACAAAAAGAGGTCATAAAATCAGATCACTCACCTGGATGACCTGTTTTAAGATGATTACAACACACACACAACCAGAACGGGCAGGCTTCATTTTGGTTATATGTCAAGGATTACTTGTACTATAAAGGCTCTCAAGTTTCCAACCATAGTTATAGCTTGCAGAACTTGGTGGATACCCTGTTCTCATGTTTAATTGTTTCTGATTTTGTTTTTCTGTATTTAAAATTTTGCGTCTGTGTTTTATTGGTTGGGAACAATTTATATGCCTAGTGTTTTACAGAATCAACAGACAGATGCCACCCCAAAGAGAGGTGCACAATGTAAGGATTCAATTCTGTTTGTGCTCTTTAAAAGCCTCAAGTGCTCCTGCAAAAGTTTGCTACCAAATATTTGATGTTTTATGAGAAGATTAGTAATTAGATGATTTGGGAGCAATCATATTAACTACACTTAATTTAAATTTTATGTAAATGTCAAGGCAAATTAATTAACTGTCACTTTCATTCAGTTGTGTTGGATTTTGCTTTCTCCTAGGCTACCGAGGTATATTTCTTACCCCACAAAAAATCCTGCTGTATGCAAAACAGGGATCACAAAGGATTGCTGAAAGCGCAGGCATGTATACAGTACACAGAGATCGTATTTCTATTTGAAATCTCTTGCTCTAATCCCAAGTCAGGGACAGCCAATAGCAATTGTGATCTCTTCGGGTCTGCTCAGCCAAACTGAATGGGAAATTGCTTCAAAGAAATTGCTTCAAATTGCATTTGATTCATGGGCAATGGTTTTAGTTATGTAATAAGAAGCAGGAAGGGACTTCCATTAAGAAAACACGAATAAAACTGCTAGAAGCTAGAAGCCCACTAACAGATTTAATTGTAAAAGGGAGGGAATCAAAAAGGTTTGGGCAATATAGGTAGTCCTCAACTTACAACAGTTCATTTTCACTTACAACGGCAGTGAAAAAAGTGACTTATGACCATTTTTCACGCTTACGACCATTGCAGCATCCCCAGGGTCACGTGATCAAAATTCGGATGCTTCACAACTAGTTCATATTGATGCAGTGTTGCAGTGTCCTGGGGTCACGTGATCCCCTTTTGCGACCTTCTGACAAGGAAAGTCACTGGGGAAGCCAGATTCACTTAACAACCATGTTACTAGCTTAACAACCGCAGTGATTGACTTGAACAACTGTGGCAAGAAAGGTCGTAAAATGGGGCAAAACTCACTTAACGGATGTTTCACTTAACAACACAAATGTTGAGCTCAATTGTGGTCGTAACTCGAGGACTACCTGTACAGATTCAGCTGTTGCTTACAGGTAGTCCTCAAACTTACAACCATTTGTTTAGCGACCATTAGGAGCTACATCAGTACTGAAAAAAGGGACTTATGGCCAATCCTCACACTTACAGCCCTGGCAGCATCGCTACGGTCACATGTTCATCATTCAGGCACTTGGCAACCAGCAAGGATTTACGACACTTGCAGTATCTTGGCGTCATGTGACCAACACCTGCGACCTTCCCAGACCGCTTCTGA
Organism: Azemiops feae; assembly: GCA_023970755.1. Taxonomy (NCBI): domain Eukaryota; kingdom Metazoa; phylum Chordata; class Lepidosauria; order Squamata; family Viperidae; genus Azemiops; species Azemiops feae. Next base: position 247,298 of record JALGBA010001046.1, on the reverse strand, counting down.
CACGCAAAGCCATTGGGGGAAGTCAAACTCACTTAACAACAGTGTGATTCACTTAACAACTGCAGTGATTCGTTGAACAACCATGGCAAAAATGAGGCATGACTCACTTAACAAGCACCTTGATTAGCAACAGAAATTCTGATCCCCGTTGTGTTCGTAAGTTGAGGACTAGCTGCAGATATGCCAGGCTGTTTGTAACAGTCGGAGAAGGAGGAAAGCAATGCTCAGCCATTTTTATCTTTGAAGGGCGGTTTCTCCGGGCCCTGGAGGCATTGATGTAAAGAGACAGGATGCTCCTGCCTCATTTTCAGTTAAAAGGAACTTTTAAATATAGATAGTCCTCAATTTATGACTACAATCGAGAGCGGAATTTGAATGGTCACTAAATGAACTTTTTAAAGTTGAGGATTATCTGTACTGCTCACAATGCTACAATCAAAGCGTCGCCTGGGTGCAAGCCAACCTTCAGCTACATTGCCATAGGTGCCGTTTTGCCTTTTAATTTTTTTTTATTATACCCTGAAGACATCTCACTTCCATTCTTCCCTCCTCAATGAGCTCTAAGAGTTCAAGTGCTCTGGAAAAATTGAAATGATCCCATGCACACGACTCGTCTGCTGCTCAGACGAGTTGGGATTCTTTGAAGATCAAACAGCTTGAAACTCACCAACACACACATTAAGCTAGGAGAGGACCGAGCCTTGCCAAGGGGCATGAAATTGCTGAGCATTTATGGCGAGAAACCAACAATGTCTCCTTGAGAAAAGGATTAGGCTTAGTGCCACCCAGCCACACAAACAAATCTGCTGTTTGCTCCTTTCTCCTCGGCTGTTCTGAAAAGCAGACTTGGAAGTCAATTCAGGAAGTTTGCTGAACTCTGAAAACTGGGCAACTGGCAAACAACACTCCTAGCTGGAGAGCCAGTCTTTCAGGTTCCACAGTGTGTGAAAACACCCCCAAATCCATTGCAAACAAGGAAACTGGAGCCAGTTTTCAACCTGCTGCCAGCTGGCAAAGGCCAGCCTTGAATTTATCAGCCAGCAGTGGGGGGGGGGGAAATAATTTAAGGACGGGGTGTGATGCAAGGTAGCCAAATGCAAACAGGGAGTTGTGCATTCATACAGTAATTGGAAAATGTATTTCCTGGAAGGCATTTCATTATTCCTTCCCAACAGGCCGATCTTAGCAGCTGTTCTATCAAGCAAATCCAGCCTAAGGTGTTCACGTACCCTGCTGAGAATCAAGCATTGCTCTAAATCGGTGTTTTTCAACCTTGGTAACTTTAAGACACTGGGAGGTTAAGTTGCATGCAGGCTGGGGAATTCTGGGAGTTGAAGTCCACCTATCTTAAAGCTGTCGAAGTTGAAAAACACTGCCCTAAAGAAAAAATAATACTAAGCTGCTAATTGTAGCATGGCAGTTTGGGTTTCTCTCATAAGCAGTTTCCTGTGTACAGGTAGTCCTCGGCTTACGACAATTGGGACCAGAATTTCTGTTGCTAAGCAAGATGCTTGATAAATGAGCCACACTCAATTTTACAGCCTTTTTGCCACAGTTGTGAAACGAATCAGTGCAGTTGTTAAGTGAATCAAGCAAATTTGGCTTCCCCTCTCGAGTTTGCTTGTCGGAAGCTGACTGGGAAAGTCACAAATGGTGATCATGTGACTCTGGGAAGCTGCAACCCTTGTAAATGCATGCTAGTTGCCAATGGCCAAATTTTGATTCCACGATCACGGGGATGCTGCAAAGGTGAGGACCAGGCATAAGGCACTTTTCTCAGTGCTGCTATAATTTCAAACAGCCGCTAAATGATTGGTTGTAATTTCTGTGATGCTGCGTAGTAGCAGCTACAGGGCTCCATCTACAATGGACTCTAATTGGGGCTACCAAGCCATTATTTGACTATAAATTTCACTTAACATACCACAATAAGAGCAAATGTCACAAATCCTTGACAGTGACCATCCAAATCATAGAACATAGAATAATAGGGTTGGAAGGGACCTTGGAGGTCTTCTAGTCCAACCCCCTGCTCAAGGAGGAGACCCTATACCATTCCAGACAAATGGTTGTCCAATTCTTCCTAAACACCTCCAGCGATGGACCACCCACAGCTTCTGGAGGCAAGCTGTTCCACTGGTGAATTGTTCTCACTGTCAGGAAATTTCTCCTTAGTTCTAGGTTGCTTCTCTCCTTGATTAGTTTCCATCCGTTGCTTCTTGTCCTGCCTTCAGGTGTTTTGGAGAATAGCTTGACTCCCTCTTCTTTGTCACTTCTAGTCCTTCTCTTCATTAAACTAGATCTACCCAATTCCAGCAACTGTTCTTCATATAGTCTCCAGTCTCCTAATCATCATTGGTCTTCTCTGCACTCTTTCCAGGGTCTCAACATCTTTTTTGAATTGTGAGGACCAGAACGATACAAGCGTGGCCTTGCTAGTGCAGTATAAAGCGGTACTATTACTTCAAACAACACTCGGTCTTTCTCAGATATCCCAAGATCACCTAGCAAGCAGAAGCTGACATTCAAAACAGAACAGGCTCGGGAAATAATGCACAGAAAGATATTACTAAGAGGAAAAGGATTTGGAAAAGAGTGCACCCCTCGGGGGAAGACTGCAAAAGAATGTGTTCCCCTGTGGAAAAGGCTTGTTAAAAAGTTTAGGCCTTTTAGACACAGATTTTTAAAAGAAGTTTGCAAATAGACACCGGGCTGAGATTAAGGTTGGAATGACCAAGTCTTTCTCTTTAATGATCTTCCACCCATTGTTTCTGGCCCTCCACTCAGGTTCTTTGGAGAACAGGTTGAGCGCTTCTTCTCTGTGACAGTCCTTCAAGCACTAGAAGACTGCTATCCTATCACCCCCAGTCCTTCTCCTTGTTAGACTAGACATACCTAGTTACCTCGATCATTCATCCTATGGTTTAGCCTACACATCTCTTATCATCTCTGTTGTTCTTCTCTGCACTCTTTCTAGAGTCTCAACATCTGTTTGGCATCATGGTGAGCAGAACTGGATGCAGTACTCCAAGTGTGCAGAAACTCTCCGGTGCAGTAAAAAGTGGTACTATCACTTGATGCGATCTTGAAACTGTCCCTCTGTTGATGCAACCTAGGACTGCATCCACACTCAAGAAGCTGCATATGTTTCTTCAAAGCTTTGTTTGGGATTGCAAAACCCTTCTAAAATCACATTTGTAATGCAACTAAATGGGAGGAAAAATTATTAAGATCTTGAAATTAAATTAAATACACAGCAATGGTTTACGTTAATGGTATTTGGTTTCGATTACAGCAAACTAAAGCCTGATTCCATTTTGTCCCAGGTCTTTGTTCTTGGCTCTATCTGCTTTTAATGACAGTTCCTAGCAGACCGGTTCAAGACGGCACAATAATGCTCAGCAGGAGAGTAAGGAGTGCCCAAGAATTTTTCTAAAAGCCTTTTTGCCCTGAGGAAGAGAAGAGATTTGCATGATCCAATCTGGGCCAGTCAGCCAGGACCAGAGGTTTAGTCTTCTGAGCTTTTGGACTCATGCTGGAGCCCATCCTCAGGGAACTTCTCTTTCATTCTGGTGAGAGAGAATTTCCCAGAAACTGATTGGATCCTGCAACAATATCCTGGGACACGTATATTTGCCTTTATTCAAAAGATATTTTAACAGGACAGAATAACAGAGTTGGAAGGGACCTTGGTGGTCTTCTAATCCTAACCCCCTGCTCATGCAGGAGACCCTGTGCCATTCGAGACAAATGGTTGTCCAGTCTCTTCTTAAAAACCTCCAGTGATGGAGCACCCACATTTGTGTTCCACTTTGCCTTCTATCTTCCTTAAGGTTAATATTCTGAGTTTAGAGAAAAGACAGATTGCAGAAAGCATCTCTTCCAGCCTATCCATAAGGAGTCCAGGAGAAAAACAGCAATTGTACTGAAGCAAGAAAAATCACATTTGATCCCACAACGCTAAATTCCTGATTTAGTCTGAGGCCCATCCCAAGCTCATGTGTTCTACTTCTTTTTATTGCAACCATTCAATTGTGCGTGGCTGTTTAGAATATCCCACTGATTTCACAAGGACTTTTATACACACTGATTTGGGGCCTTTCCTGTAACTAATTAACTTGTTCCACTAGATTGGCCCAATGAGTCACTTGTCAGCTTTTACCACATAAAAAAGCTACAGTAAAAGCAGCCTCAGAGCAGTTGCCAAACCTCTACTGAGTATATTTTTGCCAAAACAAGAAAATAAAAGTGGTCAATGATTATATGGATTCATTCTCTTTAACAGAACTAATGCACATAAAACAGGAACTGAGAAATATTTGGCTTAAAGGAACATGTACGCCCGATAGTTTCACTGTTCATTTTAAAACAGATTTATTTGGAGTTCAGGGAATGTAAATAAATAAATAAATATAATAATAACAATGACAACAACAACAACAGTTGGAAGGGACCTTGGAAGTCATCTAGTCCAACCCCCTGCTCAGGCAGGAAAGCCTCTACCATTCCAGATAAATGGCTGTCCAGTCTCTTCTTAAAAACTTCCAGTGTTGGAGCATTCACCGCTTCTGGAAGCAGGTTGTTCCACTGATTAATTGTTCTAACTGTCAGGAAATTTCTCCTTAGTTCTAGGTTGCTTCTCTCTTTGATTAGTTTCCCTCCATTGCTTCAGGTGCTTTGGATAATAGCTTGACTCCCTCTTGTTTGTGGCAACCCCTGAACTCAGATCTAGAATACAGGCTTGCTAATCTCCAACCAAGCGTCCTAACCACACAAGCCACCGTGTTCTTATTTTATTCTATAATAATAAAACTTAGCAATAGCTATATTGTTAATGGTAGGTATTAAACCTCTAAAAATGGCTTATTTACTTTCTGGAACAAAAAGTCCCAGACAGCTGAGATTTTTGAGCTGAAATATGCTGAATTTCCTTTAAATAATTTATTTACATTCTAGGATTATCTGTTTCATTTTCTTGCAATTAAACTACAAACTAACCCTATTAGTATCTTGTTATTTTCTTGCCTTTCAGCTTTGGTAGTCATAATACAGCTTATTTATAGCATTGACTGATACAGAGTATGCCAATATAACAAAAACAAGATATAACATTGGGCATTTGAACAAAATTAAAATAGATAAACCGCTAAAGGAGAAGAGAGAGAAAATGCATTAATTGGTTAACATAGCGTAAATTTGGACTGTACTAAGTTTTGCCTCTGGGCTCCAGACCTCCAATCTTGTTGTTGCGATAGTGTATCTCAGGGGTGTCCAACCTTGGGAACTTTAAGTTTTGTGGACTTCAACTCCCAGAATTTCCTAGCCAGCCATGCTGGCTGAAGAATTCTGGGAGTTGAAGTCCAGAAGTCATAAAGTTGCCAGGTTGGACATCTCCAGTTGCATCAACAGTGCAAATTAAAATGCTCACAAGCCCCTAAATTGCAATACGGTCAGATACAGAGTTCTGAAAAGCCTTTAAGATCTGACTCTGATCCCAGATTCGGCAGGTCCCCATCCTTATGGCCTTCCCATGACCTATGAATGGCCTTTTGTACAAGCCTTAGGATATAGGGTGAGAATGGGGTTCGGAGAACCCCTTTAATATTGTTTATTTCTGGATGTCTGGGGATGAGTTGTGTTGGATGTCAGTGGGAAGTTCTTTGTTGGCTGTTATGTGTCTTACAGCTTTTATTGTTTTATGCTTGCTTATGATCTGCTCAGAGTTATGCTGCATACGACAGGCAGCAACATACATCAAAGAAATAAATAAACAGGTAAAATCAAACGAGGAGCTCTGTTAGCAGATAAGCACCATCCTCTGGTGGTGAAGTACTGGTACTCTTTGACTTATAACCATTCATTTAGCAAGGATTCAAAGTTACCATGGCACTGGGAAAAATCGACTTATGACTGGTCCTCACACTTATGACCATCACAGCATCCCCATTCCCAGATGCATGGTTACTAAATGAACGGTTGTAAGTCAAGGATTACCTGTATAATGTATAATACAGGAAGTCCTCGACTTACCACCTTTTGTTTAACCACCAAAGTTACAATGGTACTAAAAAAAAATTACCTTATGACCAGTCCTCACACTTACGACCGTCAGATCTTACAGTCACATGATCAACATTCAACTGCTTGGCAACTGGCAGGGATTTATAATGATTGCAGCCTCCTGAGGTCACGTGACCATCATTTGCGGCCTTCCCACAAGCAAAGTCAATGGGGAAAGACTGATTCACTTAACAACTGCATAATTCACATAACAACTGCAGCGATTAGCTTAACAACCATGGCAAAGATTGTAAATAGCAACAGCAATAAGTACTTAGACTTATATACCGCTTCACAGTGCTTTACAGCCCTCTCTAAGTGGTTTACAGAGTCAGCCTATTGCCCCCCAACAATCTGGGACCTCATTTTACCGACCTCGGAAGGATGGAAGGCTGAGTCAACCTTGAACAAAGATTGAACTCCTGACAGTGTGAGCAAAATTATCCTGCAATACTGCATTCTAACCACTGCGCCACCACAGCTCTTCAAGTCAGATCATAAAGTCAGGCGTAAAGTCCCTTAACTACTGCCTCACTTAGCAATGAAACTCTGATCACAACTGTGGTTGTAAGTTGAGGACTATCTGTATTCAGTGCAGTCCTGGTGTTAAACTAATATCGTCCGCTGGAACATCAGAGCATTGGCAGCCAAATCCTCCTTGTTCTGGAAGAAAATGAAGTGATAGTAAGACTTTCAAATGCTCCCAGCCCCTTCCCCAGCATCGGCACCATGTCTGAAGGGTTAGCATAGACAAACTCAGCACATGGGGTAAGTAATCAAGCACAGCCAATTTCTTTCCTTTTCTTTGAGAGGATGTTCTCCTTCAGAGCTAGCAATTTAAACGGCAATGTTGTTCATTTGACTAATTCAATGGTTAAAAGGCTGAGATTCAACCGGCGAGAATGTCTCTTGTTGAAAGCAGTGGCTTTGCAAACTGGATCTACGCAGCCAGTAGTAAGTATTGCAGGGTTCAGTAATGTTTAGATCTAAGTAATTTGCTGGTCCTGATAAACTGGGCATAGCTGCTGTGCTCCTGTTAATATGCAAACAGGTGCTTGTACAAGCTTAAATGGCAATACAAGCATCAGGTCCAATGTTCAGGAATGTATCGCTATACTTTAATGCAAGTTAAACTGAAGCTTAGGGTTTGCATTTGCCATTCACAAAGCACCCTACAATTCAAATCGTTAAATATCCGTTTTTAATACAGTATCCTGGATCACCAAAAATTTATGCTTTGCAGCCACGTGAACTAAACTGCTGAGAATCAGCACCATCAGAGGAATGTCAGAGTTTGCAGAAATAAAAAGAAGGAAATTAAAATGGGGGGGGGGGTTAACTTCCCTTTCATAAGAGCAAACTCATGAGAACCGAGCATGCTTCCTGATTACAAAATGCTGAGTCTGGCTAGGTAAGTGTCTGGTTAGCCAAAAAAAAAAGGAGCACTTCAACTGCAACTTTTTGTTGCGGTTCCCATTTTGAAGAATATTAAACAGAAATCTATTTGCACACATCAGCAGCCACATGATAATGACTAAGTTATTTGTTTCTTTCTCTTTCATCAATCAGCAATGTGTTTAAAAATTCCCCAGCTTCTTTTCCCCCTGTCTGTCTGTCTGTCTACTGGCCAGGCTGCATTTTCCAAGCAACTTGCAGCAGGTTCAACTGGCAATGTCAAAACTGCCAATGACTCAGCACTGTCAGAGCCAAACCAGAACTTTCTCAAAGTTTCTAAGAAGAAAAAATAAATAGCATTTTTCTATCAAAATTTGCTTAACGTTTTCCCCCAAAACATCTTTTCTTTTTTTTGACATTTGCATTTGTGATGCAAAATTTTTAATATTCCCCTGGAAACATATTTATCCAAGTGCTTACTAAATAAGAATGGTAAAAATCAGAAGAAGTCTGGCACAGCCTTTTCTGACTGCTGTAACCAGTTTCATTGAGAACATAAGCTTTCATGTGGCTCACCGTTAGATGCACAGAGGGGCTGGATTGATGTAGGCTTTAAATTGGGGTGAGGTGGGAGGAAAGAGAGGGACAGACAGGCTGGCGGGGCAGATGCAGGTTATACATGATCCAGAGTAAAAATATTAACAACTGTAATGTGTTTAAAACTCACTGCTTTTGACAAGATCTTTTGGGACCACCTGAAATCTTTTGATGTACGAATTCAGTAACATCCCCGCTCAACGGGGCTTTTAAATTCCTGTTTTGCCAAAACAGTCACTTTGAGGTGACTATAATGTAAATAACAGTGATTTCTTCATCAGTTTTCAGCCTAAAGAAAACCGACGTGTGAAAGCTGGGGAAAATTTCTGATCCCCACAAATGCTTTTTAAATGCTCCCCCCAAGGGAACAACAGGCCAAGAACCTCAGCTTTCCATACCCATTTTCCCTTCCCCCCCCCCAAAAAAGCAGCCCCGACTACTCAAATATTTATCTAACCCAAATAGGATAAGCTCTTGTGATAGGCTTAAAAGGCAGCTTGCGTGTATTTGTGCCATCACAATGATTTAGAGAATTCAAGTATGAAAAGTCAGTCATAGGTCTGCCCACCCTGCTATAAAAGCTGACCTGGGAATAAGTCTCATTGAACTCCACAGGATTTACTTCTAAACAAACAAGAATAGGATTACATGGATTTTAACTTACAATTTAAAATCAAAAGCCTGCAGTCTCAAAGAACCTGATGCTAGGCTTGCAAGGGAAACAACTGAGTGAAGGACTCAAGGCCAAGCAAGGTGACCTGCCATTATCCTCTGCTGGAATCCTTAGCTTTGTTTGACCACTTGCTAGCAGCTTTGTTGGGTAAGAAATTCTATAGCAGCATTTTTTCAAATTTGGCAGCTTTATGATATGTGGACTACAACTCCCAGAATTCCCTAGCCAGCTGGGAAATTCAGGGACTTGAAGTCCACAGATCTTAAAGTTGCCAAGTTTGAAAAACACTGTTCTATAATGAAGGCATGCTGAGCAGAAGTATTTCCAGAAGTGCTGAAAGTTAAACACAACTAAGACCATGGTGCACACCTTTCAGGTGCCAGTGGAATTATAAATGACCATAAAATGTTCATATATATTGCTAGTTGATGTATATCCCATATGGCATATGCTAAATAAATAAATACCTAAGTAAGTAAATATAAATGACCAGCTGAATGATCAGAATTGCTCTTTGATAATTCTGCATGGTTTATCTTTCCATGTTTAATGTGTTTCTTTTTCCAGTCTAAACTGTTCATTTCTAAATGTCTGATAATCAAGAATGCAAAATCTTATTCCCATCTGTGGTCAGCAAAATTGCACTGTATCATTCCATTATCTGGAGTCATCTAGATCTGCTAGTATCTTCTTCTCTAATCAGCATGGTTAACTTTTGCAAAATCTTGAGATTCCTCCCAGCAAACACATACTGCACTACCACCTCTTATTTCCCAGTACACTAACCTTTGATTTACAACCCTAACAGAGCCCATAATTTATAGTCATAAATTGTGGCGGTTATTAAGGTCATCACCTGACCGTGGCTGATTTTGCAACTGTTTTCGCAGTGGTTCTTAAGTGAATGCTGCAATTGTTTTTAAAAAAATGTGCCACAGTTGTTAAGTGAATGTGATGATTGTTAAGCAGACCCATTTTAGACGGGCATTTTTTGCCTGAAACTAGAAATAAACACCTGTTTCTGGCAAAATAAGTCATCAATTGCAGACACATGACTAGTGCTGCAATGGTCGTAAGTGTGAAAAACGGTCACAAGTCACTTTTATCAGTGCCATTGCAATTTCGAATGGTCACTAAATGAACTGTTGTAAGTTGAGGGATACCCTGTACCTGGCTTAGAGAACTGTAAGAATCTGGCGTATGATTTTAAAAAAAATATAGCTAATGTTATATGACTTGTAAATCTATGATTTTAAAAAAATCATAGATTTACAAGTCATATAAGATTAGCTATAATTTGTTTGTTTTTATTCTTTCTGGGAATATAAAATTATAATATAGAAATATAGAAACATAAAAAAAACGAATAAGCAAACCACAGCCTTGCCCATGCATGTGAATGAAGTCTGGTGATTTTATTGAGAAATCCCCAGGACGTAACCTACACATGCTTTTCCACAGGGCTGGGTGTGGTTATGCAAAATTGAACCATAACAACTGATGAAGCACATCTCATGACAGACCCTGACGTTACAAAAAGTTTTTGAAAAATTAAATAGGAAGCCAGCCCAAGACCTTTTGCTTCCTTGAAGAGTTCCAATGTCACGTTTAAAATTCATGCTGCCTCATTCAGACAATCCTTCCTATTTTCCTCTGTTGCCTGCTATGCCTGGTATTTCTGATTAAGCCAGCTCTGGTTAGGATTATGTTTGTTGTGCGACAGAAATGTAAAAAGAAAACACAATTTCTGCATTCTGGGAATATATAACCATCCCCTTACTAAAATTGGCACAAAGATGTAGTAAATAGCTAATCGATATGCAAAACTCCAGGGTATACAAAGTATGCTATAGGGTTAGCATCTTCACAATTTAACCCAGAAAGTGTAGGAGTAATACAGATACTAACAAGAGAAGGAGGAAGATCTCAAATTATAAGGCACACACAAGGGAAAATAACCTAGTGGAATGTGCTAGTGGCATACTCTTAACTTTATATTATCTTGAGAAGGAATTTTTGCATCTTTTAAAGGAAAAAAATGGAGACGAACAAGAAACAGAATGCACAGGAGAGAGAAATATCTATAGAGCAGGGCTTGAGAAGGAAAAGCTCCAATTAAAATATCCACTTCCAGGTTTGCAAAGCTCCTTATGCAAATGACAGCCAGTAATTACACAATAAGCAGTTCCAATATTCGACATTAGAACTTCCAAACCAATCTCAAGTAAGCAAGCCATGCATTCTTTCAGGACTAAACATCTGCCTGCATCTCTTATGAGAACACTTCTTAGTAGCTGCTGTGAATTATGAGACCTAGTTAGGAATACTGATCCTTCAGCCATGTGCACCATAAAGTTGTCATATTCTAGCCTTGCAAAAATCGGTCTGCAGAGCTTTCTAAGTTTCAGGGTTGTTCTGCCCTGAGGTTGTCAAATCCAAGATCCCACCTCCGTGATTGGTACTGCTAGCACTTGAGAGAACTCTCTCCATCTAGGGGTGTAGAGTACTTGCCAGCTAAGGATACATTACACATATGCAATGAAGCAGCCGCCAGTCAACAAAGCTGCTGTATTACCAAACCAGCATTAATTTTTAAAGTAACAGAAGTCTTTTTTTTTTTTTAAGGGAGGTTGCCATATCAGACTCAAGCAGGATTCTAAATGCTTGTGCTGGGAGATGATCACCCTTAGCATTTCTTGGTTCTTTCAAAAAATCAAGGTCCCTTCTTAGTTTCTGCCACAGGCTGCTCCCCACCAGATTTAATTAATAAATATTGCATTGCTGCTGCCATAAAGTGGGTTTTTTATGGATTTATGTTAATGTTGTGATTTTTAAGTTACCAAGGGAAGTCACTTATGTGTGAGTTGGGTGACCATATACATTTGTTTAATAATCAAATGAGTTTCTTTGCAAGATGGCTCTTATCATTGTCCCCGGTTGTGGTATTACAGCTACTCAGCCCTTTAACCTGCACTGAAGGTTGGGATGGCAGGTCTCCTGTAAGAAAAGTTTGTTTTGCCTGCCGCCCTGTTGTAGATTGCTGAATTCCAGGCCAGTCAACAAAATGCACCCAGCTCTGGCATAGGTTCCAAGAGACCAGAAGTTCCCCAGGAGAATTTCCTCAAGGTAAACCTGATGCAATTTAGTTTCCTCGGCTGGAATTTGCTGAACTTATAAAACTCAAAGTGGCAAGGGATAAACCTTTCACAATCAAAATAATGATGATGGCAGTGGCAACAGTAGGAGCTGGGAGATGGGGCACCCCAATCAGCTGATTTTGGAAGCTAAACAGCTGTTCCTTCCCAGCCTTTTTCCCTGAAAGGGAAGGGAGAAGAAACATTTTTGTGGTCAGCAGGCATGAACAATCAGGAGTGTGGTGGCATCTTTTCCCATTGAGAAATTTTAGGAAGAGGCACATGCGTTCATAGGCTGCAGCTCTTTTTATCAAACGCCACGGAGTGCTCTATGCATCTGATGAAGTGAGCTGCAGTTCAGCAAAGCTGATGCCTCTTCGTAAAAATTGCCAACTGGAAAAGGTGCCCCCAGACTCACGACTTTATTTTATTTTATTTTTGCCACAGGGCTTCTACCACGGCCGGAAAAGAGGTAGGGGAAACAAACGCCGGCGCCTGTCCTTGCCCCCGTCCATTAGAAACTCGGAATCTTTTCTTTTTCTTTTTTCCCCATAAAGCACTTTTCTGCTGATTAATGGCACCGGGAACGTCACCGCACCCCGGCGCTCAAAATGCAAAGTCATTCCAGCATCGACAGGAAGAAAATAAAAGCAGGTTACGCGAGTTAACAAGTTCCCTGGGATGGCGAAGGGTGGCGTATTTGCACCCCTGCTCGGTAACACTCTCGTGTCTAACCCTAAGACGGAGCCAGCCTGACCCTCAGATCGGGGAAATCCCACCCAGTCTAATATCTCTCCGCCCCCCCCCCGTTGTCTTTTTTTATTTGCAATTATGCGGGCGCCCCCCCCCGCGCAATAATCTACGAAATGACAGATTTGGGGGTGGGAGGGCGAAGGAATCGCTTTTCCACGGCCCCCCTTTTCTCCCACCTGCAAGACTTGGAAGGGAGAAAACCCCCCCCCCCATTCTGATCCCCATGCCATCTTCCGCATCCTTCTTCCTTTTCCAAGGGGCAAAACTCCCCCAGTCCTCCGGGTCGGTATCCCACCTTGTCCTTCGCGATCTGCCCTTACCTGCACCGCAGCTTCTTTGCCGAGCAGGCCTGAGCGAGCCCGACGGCCGTGGGAAAGTTTTAACTTCTTCGCCCCTTTAAAGGAGGCGGGGAAAAGCCCGCAGTTCCGCGCTTCCCCCTTTTTCAGGCTTCCAGCCGCTCCGGAGACTCCTTTCCACCTGCCCTGGGTGCCAACCTACCTCCTCTGACGTCACTCCAGCGGCCGGGCCACGCCCCACCCCCACCCCTCGGCCACCGCTCGCCGCGGTCATTGGCTAGCGGCCCTGCCCTTCATTTCCCTAGGGGCGCCGCGTTCCCGGGAGCTCGCGGGTGCCGCAGGTGAAGCCGTGACGTCAGAGGCGAAGCGGCCAAGTCTCGGTTTGTTTTCATTTTTCTTAAGGAGAAACGGAGTTAACGTCCGTCCGCAAAGTGGGGGCAAAATCAGGAGCCGGGGGGGGGTAATCCCTCTCGTTTACAATATTGTGTTTTTTTCCCCTTTTCTTTTTTTTTGCCAGCTTTTCTCCCATCTGCTGTCATGGGTTGACAGCATGGTGTGTGGGAATTGAGCCTTCATCTGTTAAGATGATGAATTTGGTTGCTTTACCTCCTTAATCCCGGCTTATCTTTACGATTTATGGTTTTTATCAAGTTTCTTTTCATCACATTGCGTAAAATAGCTTTTATGCTTGTTTTTTCCCCATACATTCTAGCCATAGGTGTTCCTTTGGGTGTTTATGCAACAGATCAATTTTTTTTAAAAAAGTAATTATTTCTCAAGTTTGACAAGCATAAGACTTTAATCAGAAACCTTCCCAAACAGGGCAATCAGTTAAATCGGTGTTTCTTAATCTTGGCCACTTGAAGATGTGCGGATTTCTGGTTGCCAAGGTTGTGAAACACTGAGCTAAACCATACCAAACCCTTTTCGAGCAAAAGCTTTGATAATTCCCTTGCTGGGCAATTGCAAACATTGCTGTTCAAAGCAAAGCCTTTCTAATATTTCATTCTTTCCATCAAATATCCCCAACAGATCTAAACTTGATGAGAATTCAGTCCTTTTTCTGACTTATTGCTCTTATTTCACTAAAAATATCTATCCAAAATGCTGAGACTTTATTGCATTTTCCACCATAGAAGGAAGTCCTTTATTAGAACCCTTCTACCTCAACCCCTCTATACAGGTAGCCCTTGACCTATGACCACAATTGAGACAGAATATCCATTGCTAAGCAAGGCGGCTGTTAAGTGAGTCATACCCAATTTTACAACCTTTTTGTCACGGTTGTTAAGCAAATTATTGCAGTTGTTAAGTGGATCACTCAGTCGTTAAGCAAATGCACCTGCTCCCATTGACTTTACGTCGGAAGCCAGTTGGGAAGGTTGCAAATGACTGTCATGTGACCACGTGATGCTGCAACCATCACTAGTTGCCAAGTGCCCAATTTTGATCATGTGACCATGGAAATGGTGTGACAGGTGTAAGTGCAGGGACCACTCATAAGCCACTTTTTTCAGTGCCACTGCAACTTTGAACAGTCACTAAACAAATGGTTTTAAGTCAAGGACTACCTGAAATTATGCATTATATGTGTGGTGCCTTTAAAGTCGTATATCCTCAGGATATGGATGGAAACTGCCTTTCCCAAATAGGATCTACCCCACTGACTTGGACGATGAGAAAATAGCCCTGAGGGTCTTCAATGGGTTATTAGTAAAAGTATAGCTTTCCTGAAAAGCCCTTGGGGATTGACTGTAGGACCAAAAAGGCACCTGCATGCATATCTCTGGATACTTTTTTGTGTAATTTGAACACGTTTTCAAATATAATTTTAAATTTTACTGTGATCTGAATATATATCCAGAGTGTAGAATTCATAAGGACTCGGGGGCAAATATAGGAAAATACATAATGAAAATATGTGAGATCCTCGGTGGAGATATCCCAGAGGTGGTTTTTTGCGAGGCAACTGGACTTTCTTGTTTTTCTTTGAAAACGTTTTGCTTCTCATCTAAGAAGCTTCTTCAGTTCTGACCTGGATGACTGAGAATCTCCATAGACACTTAGTGGAGATAAATGCCAGCAATATCAGGCTTGACAGGATTTCCTACAACCTCCACTATCGTTGCTATATTGCATCAGAGTGCTTTGTCCTTTATACCTGTATGTAATTATTAATTGTAATAAAATGCTCCATTTATTTTGTGCAAGAAGATAAAATGCACAATAACCCCGTAGAAACTTGAATTCCACATGAGCTGAGTTACTTATACACATAGTCCTCGACTTATGGCCACAACTGAGCCCAAAATTTCTGTTGCTAAGTGAGACAGTTAAGTGAGCTTTGCCCCATTTTACAACCTTCCTTGCCATAGTTGTTAAGTCAATCCCTGCAGTTTTTAAATTAGTAACACAGTAGTTAAGTGAATCTGGTTTCCCCGTTGACTTTGCTTGTCAGAAGGTTGCAAAAGGGGATCACATGACCCCGTCATAAATATGAGCCAGTTGCCAAGTGTCTGAATTTGGATCACGTGACCATGGAGGATGCTGCAATGGTCGTAAGTGTGAAAAATAGCCATAAGTCACTTTTTTCAGTGCTGTTGCAACTTTGAACGGTTACTAAATGAACTGTTGTAAGTCAAGGACTACCTTTGCTTTGTTTTAAAGCAGGGGTCCCCAACCCCTGGGCCATGGCCCATTCAGAACTGGGCCACGCAAGAGTGGGTGTGAGTGGCAGGTGCTGGCACTCACGTGAAGGGTGGACCCTTACACTCGCAGGCAAATCTCCAATCGCACAAGCGGCTGGCGTTGGCATTCGTGCGCGAAGCTTAGTTCGCAAGCGTACCCGCCACTCACAGAAATGGAGTTGTGCACGCACACACACACGCCTGCCACTCACATGAAACCATCCCCTCTCCCCTCCACGCCGGACCACCAAACCGAAAAGGTTGGTGACTGCTGTTTTAAAGGCAACAGCACTGTCAATTTTCACTTTTCAGTTTATCAACTGAACTGCCTTTCCAGGTTTTGCGCAAATAAAGAAACCTGGTAATAAGTAACCCACTTTTCAACTTTAACTTATGTGTCTTAGTCTCTGTCCCATTTAGTTACGGGGTCCAATTGTTTTCCCCCTAATTCTGAAGCGTATCATGCATCATGTGCCAAGGAGGGTTGCTGTCTGCCAGCTTCCTATAGTGTGTGACCCAGACAAAGGCTGAGAGGGAGAGACTCGCCCAAGGTCACCCAGCTGGTTTCCATGCCTAAGGGAGGATTAGAACCGGGATCTCCCTCCCTCCTACTCCTAATCCAATGCTTTCATCACTACATCACACTGGGTCCCGGACAGCCAGTGTTAACATACTAAATACATTCACAGCAAACTTAAGTAGCCCCATTTACTTTGTTCCAGTTAGTGCCTGGAAGAAGAATCGCTGGGCTCTTGTCACAATCTTTATACAGGTATATGAGCCCAACATTTCCATTGCTAAGCAAGACAGTTGTTAAGTGAGTTTTGCCCCATTGTATGACCTTTCTTGCCACAGTTAAGCAAATCACTGCAGTTGTTAAATGAATCATCAGTCATTAAGCAAATTTGGCTTCCCCCATTGACTTTGCTTGTTGGAAGCCGGCTGGGAAGGTTACAAACAGGTGATCACATGACGCCAGGACAGTGCAACTATTATAAATACGCATCAACGGCCAAGTGCCTGAATTTTGATCACATGATCATGGAGATGCTGTCATGTGAAAAAAAAAAGTCATAAGTCTTTTTTTCCCCCTAGTAACTTCGAACAGCCACTAAATGAATGGGGATAAGTCAAGGACTACCTGATATACTTTTATAGGAGAGGGAAGGATTTGGTGGGCCTGTAAAACAGTACCTGTTGAAGCCCAATCTATCCTGTGGTTTTGGAATATTGTACAGTGTATTTGCTTCCAAAAGATTGCTTTTGTCCTCATTAATCTCAGCTCCCTTTGCAGCCTGTTTTTTTTCCCCTGATTTCTTGGCTCTGTTGGCATGACACCCCTACCACAGTTAACTAAGCCTCCAGGCACTCAGCTCTGTTTTCTGTGGTTGCATAGCACTGCAGACCATAAATTAAGCAGAAGTGGCATTGCAGCTGAGGAATATCCTCCTCAAGAAAAATCTAACAAGACTCCCCTTTTTTCTCCTGCCTTCAAACATACCTTATAAAGCAGGCTTCTTCGCTCAAGTTTTTTCCTGTTTTTAGTTCAGGGGTGTCCAATCTTGGCAACTTTTAAGACTTGTGGACTTCAACTCCCAGAATCCTGGGAGTTGGAAGTCCACAAGTCTTAAAGTTGCCAAGGTTAGAGACTCCTGTTTTAGAGATTGTCTCTGATGCCATTAAAATAGTATTAAATTTTATCCCAGTTTATATAAACATTGAGGAAAAAAGAAGATAGATTTTGGTATGGCATTAGATAAGAGCATTGTGCAGCTGACTTCATGTTTTGTCTGGTGACTGTAATCTTGGAAATCAAATCCACTGTTGCATTAGAGGAATAGTGCTTAATTTAAAACTACTGGCTGAAAGGCCAATTTAATTGTAATTTCCTTTATTACAAAATCAATGTAGTCATTTAATTTCTATTCAGCAGTGTTGAGAATTACACTAACTATATAACTGGGCTAGGCTACAATTTGCCTAATCATGTTTTTTTGAATAAACCCCAGTTAAGACAAAAATTAAACTATTACAGTACTGTAAAGCATCAGGATTTAAATGCCTGACTTTGAAAAAAAATAAAAACACCTTCTGCAGTATGCCAGGTCCTAAATGCTGGTATATTTTGTATCTTTATTAAGGTACCTTTATTAAAAATTCAACTTTTAGTGTTGGCCTTCCTGTCCCATTTGTTTTCCATAGGTTGCTCTAATTCTATTTTTTATTTTAAAATTGCTTTTTGCATTTATATTCCACTTTTAAAAAGATGAGTATAGAAAACGTTATTTAAGTAAAACAGTAAAAAAAAAAACTACAGGTGAAATAACCTTTCTTAGCCTCTAAAAAATCCCTACTGGATTATTAGTAACCAGTTCTGATCACAAATATTTGATCTGGAAAAGAACAGAGAGATGAAATGTTTAGAAGGTCATCCTTGTTTTCTGAGTAATAATCTCAGAACGTGTGTTCCAAAATTGGGTGTAGCCAAGACAAAACTTCAGTCAATGGAGCCAGTTAACCCATCTCAATCACATGAAAAATAACAGCTTAATTAGTTTAACATTGCAGCATTGTACTATGGACACAATAGTCTTTTGCTTAATGTAGGATTACAATCACTTTAGACCAGTGTTTCTCCACCTTGGCAACTTTTAAGACGTATGGACTTTTAGAATTCGCCAGGCAGCATGCTGGCTGGCAAACTCTGGGAGTTGAAGTCCGTGCGTCTTAAAATTGCCAAGTTTGTAAAACACTGCCTTAGAGCTATATTCAGTTCCTTAATTAGTTACTGACTGAATTTTGCTTTGAACTCTCTGCAAAAATTAGAATTTTGCCAGGGAAAAAAAAAATCCAATTCTTTGCTTTTAATTCAGCAAAGTCAGAACCCCTGGCAAACAGCTCCACCATTTGAAGATCTCTAGAAAAAAAAAAAAGGGGGGGGGGAACACTTCCCACTTCTTCCTTGCCTTATTTTAACTGCAAAATGTCACAAGGGCTGCCTGAACACTGGATCCTTGTCGTCCCCACCAAGAGTTAGCTGGGCTCGGCTGATAAGTCCCTTGGCTCTGCTAGGGTTCAGGACTAAATACCAAGAAAGGATTCTCTTATCCTTTCAGAAGCAGCTGGCACACCCAGGATGGGCCCCATCTGGTGAGCACACACATGCAGAGAAGGATAACCTGGAAGAAAATGATAGGTCTGCCTGGAGGGAGGCCCAGGGCTGGGAGGAGGAGGGCTATCAGGAAGGCAGTGTGTTGACTGCCGCTTGCAGGAACAAGTCACATGCAAAGCTCACTTTCCCTGCTGGGCGACTTAAGCCATCAAGTCCTCTCTCTTATAATTAATTGCAGGGAATGGAATGGGATGGATGTCAAAGCACATGAATGATGAGCCACAGCTGCAAACTCTCCCTCCCCCCCCCCAATGCAGCAGCAAAACCTGAGTTTCCCAACAAGAGTGACTTTCTATGGCCGAGGAGGTGAAAAGTGTAGAGCTGTAAGTAAATCAGGCAATCCTAAAGGAAATAAACCCTGTTCTTTGGAAGGATAAATACTGAAGCTGGAGCACAAATACTTTGGCCACCAAATGAGAAGTCATTAGAAAAAAACTCTGGTGTTGGGAGAAATTGAAGGCAAAAGACGAAGGGGACAGCAGAGGATGAGATGGTTAGATAGTGTCATTGACGTAAGGAACATGAATCTGGGCTAACTCTGGGAGACAGTGCAGGTCAGGAGAGCCCAGCATATTATGGTCCATAGGATTGTAAAGATTTAATTACTGAACAACAATTTGCTCAGTCATTTAGAACTAAGTAAGCAGCAAAATGCCTTAGTTTGCTCCATTGGACTCATTGGGTTTTACTTCAAGGCAAACAGTTAAAATGTTGGATTGGGACTGGGGAGACCCAAGGTGAAGACTATCTTCACCCATGAAAATTTCCTGGACAATATTGGTCAATTACTCTTTCAGCAAAATGTACTTCCGGGGGTTGTTTTAGGAATTAAAAAGGGAGACGGGTATATGAGTGATGCTTTAACTTCCTAAAGAAAGGTGAGACATAAATGCAATAAATAAATGATAGCATGGAATAAGTGTTTTAAAAAATCTAGCATGGATTTTTGCCACTTGGGTCATACTGGGATTGTTATCTACCATTTGGCTCAAGTGTCCCATAAATGACATTGTAAATTATTTTTAACCAGTAAAGGACAATATTTAGAGCTCACGGTTGAAATGAGGGGTCCTTGATGCTCTCTTGAGTTTGGTTGTTTTCTTGCAGACAGTTCATTACCCACCCTAGGTAATGTGCCCAGAGCACTGATGATAGTACCATGTTTTGATAATGAAAATCTGCAAGAAAACAACCAAACTCAGAGAGCACCAAGGACCTCTTATTTTTAACCAGTGGATGAATGGTTGAGCTTGTTGCCCTTCCTTCATGCAGGGCTGTTTCTAATGTGTCTTTATGTATACCTTCTCACAAATATGTTAAATTCAGTTCAATGGAGTTGAAACCTTATGCTCTTGACTGCTATTTGCTCTGCTTAGCAAAGTGAACACTGTCACCTGGTGGCCAAGGTCTCAAAGGGGCAGAAATAACAAAGCATCTAATGCTTCTTATGTGGTTGGTCTGTTGCAACAGAAAACATGTTTTTGGGTTGGTTTCATCTCTTTTTCTCCCTGTGTTGCTTGCTGTTCTTTCTATATTTGGAGTATTTACTGGTTTATTCAAAGGACAGAATCCAGAAGGGGGGAAAAGATCAGAAAGGAAAAGGAAACATGGAAAGTCATGTAGTTGTTCTTGATTGCCAAGTTGAGTTGGGTTAGTTCACGATCAGCTGTTAGGAAGTCTGCTCCTACAAAGTCAAAAGCAATACATCTCTGGTTACCAGTTGCTAATAAACATGAACAGAAGGGAACAAGGCCTGTTGTGTCTTGGTTGTGGGCATCATAGGGGCTTCAAGTTGCCCTGTGTGGAAGTGAAATACTACAGATTTTATCAGCAACTGTGTTAATGGAGCCAACCTGACTGGTTGCCACTGTACCAATTCAGCTCGAAGGAAGTTAAGAACCAACAGACAATAGCAACAGCATCAAGACATTCAAGAGGTGGGGTGGAGGGCTCTAAGTAAGGTCCTACCAAGAATATATCTTCTTCCAGGTCTCCCATAACCTCATCCAACACCAGCCTATCAGAATACTGTTTTCTACATGCACTGCAGGTTAAAGCGCCAAAGGCTTGGCACTATAGCAGGATATGCTGATGGAGTAGAGTCCATAAGCTGCTAAGCCTCCTTAAAGCCTGCTTACATTCAGGCCACAACAACCAAGCAGCTGCTTTGCACATCTGTTCTGTGGCCATTTGAAACTCAACATTTGGGGCTTTAGTTTTTGGTTGGTTATCTGCCTTTCCACTGGCCTGCAAGCAGATATGACTAGCCAGGAAGTCAGCAACAGTGCTATTTATTCTGCAGGAACAGTTCTGGTCATTTAGAATTTGCTAAAGTATTTGGGTTTTATATCGGCTCTTGGGAGATGTTTAAAAACAAACAAGCTGAGGGTCTATTTCTTATACAGTTGGGATTTCTAAGCATTAATGAACAGCATCCTCTAGCGGACAGTGCTGGTGATGATACTACATGCATTGTAGTTTAAGCATATCCAACAGATTCAGAGAGGGAGGGAGGGAGAGAGAGAGAGGGAGAATATGAATGAATCACTAAGAAAATTGAGTTCAGATTATAAATGACGTAAGTAGTTTGAGAACATTAACATTAGTAATGTTAAAAAAACAAAACATAAACGCTGCCCAGCATTAATACTGATATGACATGGGGAGGATGTTGCCTGTTTCTTCCCTAATGACCCCCAAATTTAATTTTTGGTACTAACAACATCCTGTCTTAAGCTTTTCACCTCACCTTGAGAGACCTTGTCTTATTCACGGCCTGCTGAGATCCCCTTGGTGTATCTAGGAATTTACACAGACGCTTATTCCCCAGGCTGTGTAGGGGATGCAGATGGTTGCAAATAAACCTGTGGAAACCACGCAGAATCCACTTTGTATTGTTGATTCAATCCAGCCATGTGGATCAGCTTGAAAAACTGATCCAATTTGAAAAGATCTCAGTACTCTCATCTTGAGGTGCAGCAAGCACAGTTATCCTAAATTGACCCATCTGAATCATGAATTGAGATTCCAAATAGAGAAGAAAAACATCAAGAAGGAAATAAAAATATACACAACAAAAGGATGGATGGTGAAGTTCATGGAGTTAGCAGAAATGACTTCTGTTTAAAAAAATGGTTTTGTCTAACTTTGCTTCTGCATGGCAATCACTTTCAGATGTTTTGCTTGAAACTGAAAAAAAATGAAACTTTAACCTCGGGATTTGATGATTAGAACTGTTTATGACTACAGAAGTACTGTGCTATGGTTTACTCTAGTTCAAAGCATCATTATATTTCATGCTTGTATCTTTTATCAAAGAAAGTTGGAAGTTACTTTTTTCTATACTTTTTTTCCACTTCTTATCTGCACCCCTCATTTTGCTTTTTCTGGCTCTATTTTATACTTTTAGAAAATTCAATAAAGTTGTATTAAAAGGGATAAATAAAAGTGATCCTTAGCAAAATGTGTTTATTATAATTAATTATATAAAGACTAGGGGTGGGGGAGAGTAAATTAATTATCAATATTTGAAAGGGCAATGAACCAGAGTTATTATAGATACTCAGGGGTAGAAATGCAGAAGGTAATTACATCCTGCAAACAATCCATAGGCGATAGCAGCACTAACAGTTTAAGCAAGCTATTTCTTCTATTTCACCTTAACAGATTTGTGCATGTGGGAAAGAAAAAAAGGAATGAAAGGAAAAGTACTGTGGTAAGAAAATCTAGAAAGTTGAGAAATGGTAGCAATGGATGGAAACTAATCAAGGATGGAAACTAACCAAGGAGAGAAGCAACCTCAAACAGAGGAGAAATTTCCCGACAGTTAGAACAATTAATCAGTGGAACGACATGCCTCTTGAAGTTGTGGGTGCTCCAACACTGGACGTTTTTAAGAAGAGATTGCACAACCATTTGTTTGAAACGGTCTAGGGTTTCTTGCCTGAGCAGTGGGGTGAACTAGAAGACTTCCAAGGTCCCTTCCAACTTTGTTCTTCTGTTATTCTGAAAGATAAGACTGTCTGGATCAATTTTATGAATGACTGTGTGATTACTAAGAACAAACGTCATCAGAAATCACTTCAAGACTGCAATGCACATCTTCCAATAGCCTTATTAAGGAATCCACTGCAGAGATGTAGGTTGTCCAAATCAGTGCTTTTCAGCAGATCAGGCATTCTGTAGGATCAAACACTTTTAACATATGTATATCATTCAAGATTTTCCAAATCTCCCGTTGCCACTAGCTTCTAAATATGTTTCTTCACTAGCTTCTGAACATATTTCTGCATGCTTGTTCAACATCTGCAGCAAGAGGATACTAGACCATTGTGAGCTAACATTTTCTGACAGGCTTCATTGTGCATGACCAAGATTATGTGAAGGAAAGAGCTGATGATGGGCATCCATATAGCAAAACTGCTAGTATAGATTCAGCAACCAAATGTAGATAGGACACATCAATGTGCTTTCGATACTTCACAGGGGAAAGAACATGGAATCTGGGTCTTCAGAGAAGATTGGGTGTGGTTGGTGGAGAATCAAGTACATTAGCCCTGTCTTAAAATGCAGCACGCCAGATATATGTTACTCATCTCTGGACATGAAGTCTCTCGGATCATTTGTGATCAGCAAATACATCTTTAGATACATTCAATCTGCTGGGTTTAGAGTGGGAGCAGGACCCAGCATTACTGATTCTTTAGTTTGAAGTGGTCCCCTACCATTGACCGGTGGTAACTGGCCAGAAAGACATCATTATCTGCAGGACAGTCATAGTGGCAAGAGCAAGACTTGATGAACATCATTTTTCGAACAAATGACTCTCCCTCGGGGCACCGAAATTCCACTTTCACTGTGCTGGTGATACGTGGCGTACAGCAGCGATTGTCCGTGCAGCTGCCACAGAACTTGGGCCAATAGGAGTGGATGCTGGTGCAGCCGGTGAACTCAAAGTGGATTGCCTCGTGAGATTTAAGGTTTCGCAGGCACCTCTTCCCTTTCTGAAAAGAAAGAAAAAACAGATGTGGGTCAGCCCGGATGGGTTCTGAGTTATCCCAGCCTTTTTCAACCTGATAGTTATCATACCATCCAAACTGTGATATATGGCTTTGCATCAGAAGAAGGAGAGAAGGATTGAGCTGCGATCCCAGGCAGACCCAACTGTGAGGACTTGGGCTCTGGTACCAGAGATGATCAGGTGAAAGCCGGATCTTTTAGTTTAAGGGACAGTGCTTTACAGCAATCAAGTGGAAAAACAAGGTGTGTGAGAATCTGGCCTTGTGTTTTTCCATCTGTGGATTTTAAGCTGCCTTTCTGGAACTTTCTTGCCTGGACTACCACATCTATATTCAGACTTTGGATAGAACTGGGATTATCTGTTCCATTGTGACTATCAACACTAATTTCAGCTCCAGATAACTAACAACTCTGGGTATGTAACACATGTTGTCAGGATTGCAACTGCAAAAATGCATAAAATGTCTGGAGGATGGTGATCTACACTCAGTAGTGAAGTTCACACATTTTCAATTGGCCTTGATTGAAAAGCACAGTTTTAAGGTGTTAGACAGATGCGGAAATAACAATTTTCACAATGATAGTTAATAAAAAAAACTGTAATCCTATATGGAGCTCTCCATGGTTCTGAAAATGCTTTATTTTACAGTACCCGAAACCAGAAGTGCCTTGACTATTCTGTAAGCTACCTGTGTTAGTTGGGATCTTTGAACCACTCTACCAATTCAGCCATTTGTGTTATTCTCAACCAAACCCATTTTATAGGTTTGTTATGAGAATAACGTCTACACCATGAGAATGTTATCTTGAACTAATAAGAGGAAAAGCAGGGCATAAATATGAAAAATACAATTCAAAGCACATTTTCTCTCAGCTCTCCAGTTTTCTATTAGCTCAGTTTTCTACTTACAAAATGTTTATTATGCAAAAAAATCATCGTCCTCTGCAGGATCTTTCAGAATGTATAACTACAGAAACATCTAAAACATACTGTGACATGAGCTCCAGCTTCCTCTTTGCTGGAAATGCTGGGTAGAATTTGTGAAGGAAGTTTTAATCTGGAAACTGCAAAGGTTGGACTGAGGGGCCTTGATAACCTCTTCCAATTGATCTAATTAAAATAAATACAACAGGTACAATTCAATCCACCCTCTCATTCCAAGAGATGACTAAGACCTTAGTCAACCCATTCGCCAGGTCCTAAAGGGATGTGTCCTCTGAAAATAGGGTTCATCAGGTGCCTGGGATGACCAACCAATTGAGTCTTTCTTCTTATGCTAGGGAGCAAACATGGAGATATGATAAAGTCCAGAATGATGATTACAGGCTAACTAGGCTTTAAGCAGCAGCAGCCTAAGGTAGGCCCACTGAGGATCTGACAACCAGGCAGTGAGGTTCAGCCCAGAGAGTTGAAAAGCAAAATTGGTACTAGATACCACCGCCTTGTCTTCTGTCATATGTCCCTCTGCCCATTACTACCAAGATGTCACTGCTGGCCCCTTCCCCCATCAAACCAACACCCCCATATTCTGCCATCTCTCCCCCAGGTCCAAGGAAGCCATCCAGCTCCTCCCTGTAATGCACAATCAGATATATTTAATAATAATAATAATAACAACAACAACTTTATTGTCACTTTGAATGTACACCAATCGGCATACATCATACATATTTGCCACCTCAATGAAAATTAGTTTAATTCAGCCTACTAATCTCAGGACATTCTTGACATAAATTATCCAGCTTGTCTCAGTTATTTCTGGTCCCCACCAACTCTCCTCCCAGCCCCTTGCAGAAGTTGATATCTGACACTTGCACCACTTCACTCAATTTCCACTGTACCTTGATGCTCCTGTCCAGAGAGGCATTGCAGAATCGAACCAAGCACAGCCTGCTCTCCTTCTCCAATTGGCACTGGGGGTTGTCATTGGTAACACGGGCAGAGATGCCCATCCCACAAGTCTTAGAACAGGCACTCCACTCAGTGGTCTGCACCAAGCAGTTCACCTGAAGGTCATTCAGTGTAGACTTAAGCTTCAACTCATGCTTGTCGGCAAGTTTGTTCCTGTAAACTGAGATGGGCAAAAGAACTTCCATGAGCAAATTCTAAACAGTAAAAGTAAAAGAGATGTGATTTCTTTTTCACATAGCTTGCCTTAACCTCATTAATCCATTTGGCCAAGCTGTGGCAGCCCGAAGCATCTGAAAGGCACCAAGCTGAAGACGACTGATTTAAAGACTTGACTTTCATTGAACTAAATTCACACTGGCTTCATCTCATCCTGCAATAATGCACCATATTGGAGGGGTGTATATTTAAAAAGAAATCCACTTTATGGCCAAGAGGGACAGCATTAGAAATTAGTTATACATATGGGAGATTGGTCACTTATAGAGGAATTTTAAAGGCTTGTCCAGCAAGAGACAGATACTGAAATATCTCTTTCTGAAAAGTCATTGAGATTGCTGGAGACGATGTTGTTCTACTCCAAAAGTTTTAATGTCTATTATTAGTCTCAGAGGCTCTCTTCTCATTACACCAATTCATTAGATTAAGTACAAGAGATGTGGCAGGGTTTTTGCAGTGGTGGCACCAATTTACAGAAATGTCATCTTTAAATCACTAGACAGCGTGTGTGCCTGAATTACTTCTGCCTGTTCTGCTCTTGTTTGAAAACAGGGCTAGTTCACACATCACATTAAGCTTTCATCTGTCACCCATGTTTTAAGGAGTAAATACTAAGTCACAAACTATGGTTCTTAAAGCTCTTGGTAGCCCACTTCAACCCAAAGCAAGAGTCTTTTAAGGTTTCTTTCAACAAAATTATTGGAAGGGAAGAGAATAAAATTACAGAAATCTTAGCAGCTGGGAAGCTTTCATTTTCAGGACTCAGTTCAATAGCTAATTAAGAAGGCTTCTTTTTCAATCTTTGTTAAGATCTCTGAACTGATGAGAAAGCTATTCTCTTGACTGTAAAGAGAAGAATATCTGGGTGGTCAGGTTGTAAATCTATGTCATGCTCTGAACATGTCAATGCAACTCAACAGAGTCCATTAAACCAAATCCAAGCAAATCACATTATACTGTATACATTAACATGGTGTGTGAATTCAGCCAATAGTTTACATAACTTTCTGACTGATGATCCTTCCTTTTCTCTGTTGTCTAGTGGACTCCTTTTTTTAAAGAAGAGACTGGACAGCCATTTGTCTGAAATGGTATAGGGTTTCCTGCCTGAGCAGGGGGTTGGACTATATGACCTCCAATGTCCCTTCCAACATCATCATCATCATCATCATCATCATCATTTGAAATCTTTGGACAGCTCTGTTTGTTCTTGAAGAGCTCTTTTCATTTGCCCTTTTCTTTTTCTTTTTTTCTTTTTTGGGTGGGCAGGCTCCTGGCTCTATTTCAAGATTTTGTTTTAAGGTTGTTCAACACAGGTTTCCTTCCACATTGCCCAGCCCTAACAAATACCATAGTTCTGCACACGAAGCAGCCACTCTATAACTTCTTACGATCCTCTCCCTTCTACCAGTCCTAAGTGCATAGAACAATCTCATTCTCCTCTTCCTCAAGATTGTTTGGGCTTCCCTTGCTTTCTCCTGACCCTTCATCCAAGGTGAGTTCAACAGAGCCATAAGATCTACCTTGATTCAGCAATTAGAGCGCCTCCTCTTGGTCCCTGTTCATAGTTCTCCCCTCTCACCAGGCATACCTTTCCTGTAAGGGGTCTTTTGACTGCTTCCTTCACACCCCCACTCTTCGCAACACTTGTTCTGTGCTTTTACCCAGCGGTGGAAGGGACAGTCAGGGGGAGGGAGACGTGCCCCATCAGTGCAAAGGGGAATGCAGCCAATGGACCCATCCATGCAGATACACTGCAGCTGACAACTGGGCTGGAAGCTCTCTCCATTTAGATAGGTTTTCCCCATCAGGACACAGGAGGACCCTTCATGAGCTGGAGGAGGAACACAAAGGTACGTGTGAGCAGGAGTTTAACACAGAATGTGTATAGTGCACGTAAGCAGTCATCACACTTACATTGGGTAGCATTAAACAGAATGGAAAGCTGTGCGTATTTTATTATAAATATAGCCGTATTTTCTATAAAAGCAGTCAAATGTCAGCAAATCCATCATTAATACCAGGACATTGTTCTTTGTTTTAGACAGTTTAATCATTTTTCCTCCCTTTTTTTTCTCTGCTTTCATTTTAATTACAATCCAGTGAGTCTTCTGAGGTCTGTGACCTTTGGTATTTTCCAATCAAATGGCATGACATTTCCGGTGTATTAGTCCCCAGCTTGCCAAATTCCACGTCAAAGGGTAGCCATTTTTAGTATACTGTACTAAAGAATGGACACACAGACTGCCACTTATCTAAACAAAATAAAACTTACAATTTTATTAATGTTCTCTCTTTTTGGCTACTCTTCATGACCTTTGAACGAACTAAAGTTCTCCTTCTTCCATGCCAAATAATGCTCCCGCTGCAGAGCAATAAAAACAAAAATAGATGCATTTCCATTCATTCAAATTCCCATTGATTGGAAATGAATGAATACTTGCTTTAGTTTGGTTTGGTTTGGTTCATTTGGAGTTTTTCCCCCCTCTGAACAGAATGCATACACACTAAAGTCTTTTAAAAGAGATTAATCTTGGAACATAGAATTATGGCTTTGTAAAAACCAATGAAATGGGAAGTGTATTGAACAGTATTTCCCAACTGGGGTAATTTTGAGCTATTGGGCTTCAACTCACAGAATCCCCCAGGCAGCATAGACACCACTAAGAATTCTGGGAGTTGAAGTCTATATATCTTAAGATTGTCCATGCTGGGAAATACTGTTGTAGATCATTCATATCTAGAGACAACATAAAAAATTATTTCAGCCCATTATCCATCTCAGCACAGGTAGTCCTCAATTTACAAAGTTCAGTTTAGTGACCATTCAAAGTTGCAATGGCAATAGAAAAAGTAACTTATGACCGTTTTTCATAAACGACTGTTGCAGCATCACATGATCAAAATTCAGATATTTGGCAACTGGTTCATATTATGACGTTTGCAGGGTTCCAGGGTCACGTAATCACCTTTTGTGACCTTCTGACAAACAAAGTCAGTGGGGAAGCCAGATTCACTTAACAACCCAGGTTAACAACTGCAGTGATTCACTTAACAACTGTGATAAGAAATGTTGTAAAATGGGGCAAAACTCACTTAACAACATAAATCTTGGGCTCAGTGGTGGTCAAGGATTACCTGTAACTGGACAATGCTTTTGCCCTTAAAGTGCAGATGAAATCTATCTTCTTATAACTGAAGCCCACCAAAGAACAAGCTTTTTCTAGCCTCAGAGCAGGGGTAGGCAACCTTGGCTCTTTTATGACTTGTGGACTTCAACTCCCAGAATTCCTGAGCCAGCATGGCTCAGTTTGGAAACCTCTCCCTTTCCCCTCAGCATGGCTGGCTCAGGAATTCTGGGAGTTGAAGTCCATGAGTCATAAAAGAGCCAAGCCTGCCTCAGAGTATTGGGGAGGGTCACTTAAACCATCAGATCCAATTCTCTGCAGAAAGCCAAATCAAAGCATCCAATCTTGACCTGCAAAACATCAACGAAAGGAACCCACCAACCCCCTTCACCATTGGCTCCACTAAACTGATGTTAAGAGGCTGTTTCTGATGTTCAGAAAGAATCTGCCTTTCTGTAAATTAAGAACATTATTCGGCCCTGTGTCTTGGGATGATACAGAAGAAGTTTCTTCTGTGCAATATTCTTTCGGGGACTTGAAAAATGCTATCATATTTCGCCTTCTATTGTATTCCCATTTTTCAAAGTTAGGCACAGCCAATTCCTTCACTCTCTCCTCCTTTGCCATAGTCTGCCTGCCTGCCCCTCCCTCCATCTCTCTCATCTAACACAACAACAAATAAAAACAGCAAGATAAAACAAAACCCTTCCCACTAGGCGCCAGACCAACCATACTATTGAGCCCTGATTCAACCCTATCCTAGCTCAAAGCTTGGGGGAAAGGCCACATCTTCAATCATTACCTTTCTTCATTGCTATTCCAAATTGGTCCCCAGAAAGGGGGCAGTTGGGGGACCAGCACAGAAACGGGGTGGAACAATCGCTATCCATGACGTGCAAATTATGCTCTTGTAAAAGGAGAAGAACAGGAGCAAACTACTCACCTAAGCAGATGCCTCCGTTTTTCTGGGTTTTGGAAAAGTCACAGTAGAGCCCTTTGTGGTGATCACAAGGTTCCTGCAGCGAGCACAGCTCCCCAAGCTGCCGGGAACATACCTTGCAGCAACCACAGCCATCTAGCGAAAGGCTGTTGCCAAGAGGGCAGGGGGGACTCTGTGTGGGACACTGGCAAGGGTAGGAACATGCCTGAGATGCCACCTAGAAAAGAGACAGAGACCCAGCAGTGCATGAGCAACAGTGAGCTCAAATCTTTTTTTTTTTTTCATTAAAATGCCACTCAGACACTGGCACAGGAATTCCTGGGTGGCACGTGGCAGTCTGCTGCTGCCATCCCAATCTTCTGCAGGAGGAAACAGCTTTCAGTTCTTCTGGCTACAGTAAGAAAGTAAGAGGTAGAAGAGATGGGACTCCCTGATAGCCACATGGAACATCCAAATAGTGTTGCGAAAAGATCAGAAGATCTGGATGTTCTCCCAGGTCTCCAATTAGGGTGGTTGGAACCTTTATCGGCTGCATTTGGGGTGTGGCTGCTCTTAGTTGGACTCAAAAGGTTGGGGACCTCTGCTCTAGTCTCACCTGCTCAGTCTACAAGCTGAAATAGGATTGACGAGGTTAATGTGAACTTTTCAGGCTGGGAAAATTAGCCATGTCAATGTTCTTCCCGCTCCGTATGACTTCATTACTGTCCAAATGTGTAGGAGAATCCAGCTCCATCTCTGCAGCTGTCTTAGTTGCAAAAAAAACAAACCCTCTTGCATAGTTGTCTCATAGTTTTCTCAAAAGTATCCAAGAAACTTCATCAGTTCACAACTGATGAATTTCACAACTTCACAACTGATGAAGTTTCTTGGATGAGAAATGAAACACTTTGTTCTTCTTCCTCAAAGGAAAAAAAACAAAACAGTCCAGTTGCCTTTCAAAATAGCACTTTTGAGAAGTCTACACCCTCCCATTTCCACTGCTATATCTTCACAGAAATATACAGTACATACCCTTCCAGGTACAAGGGCCAATGAAAAGAAGGTCAGAATAATGATTGCCCCAGAGTTGTCAAACATCCTGAACTTCCTGCTCTGGGCATCCCTCTTTGTTGCCTTCTGAACAGTAATGAACTCAAATTCATCTTTAAATAGACCTCCGAGAGAGGGCTGGGTCTTCAGCTGAGTGACAATCTGGAAGACAGCCAAACATTGAGCACAGGGGGGAGAAAATTCTGAATTCCAGAGAATTCTTACTACTGGCGGAACTTGGCATGTACACATAGCACCACATTTATGCAGGAGGGAGAGGAAAGAGAGATCAACTTCGCTTGCCAAATCTAACTCACTTACCAACCATGTTGCTTAGCCGCAGAAAGTTTGGACCCAATTGTGGTTGTAAGTCAAGGACTACCTTTATAGAGAGGAAAAAAGGACATAGAAAAAGAATGGATGTCCCATCCAGTTTTGGCCCTCTTCCCCACTATCTCTCCTTGCCCTGCACATCCCTTCACGTAGCCTGGAAGAAACTGTCCCTGGGAGAATGGCATGCTACCTTAATAGAGAAAGATTGTCCATCTCTGCATGAGAACCAGAGTCATTTCCCATGCTGGGGTCTTGAGGTTTGGGGCAACCAAGGCTCAGAATACCAAGCCAACACCCAGAAGGAATGGGAGTGCTGGCAGGGGATGATGGGGTTTGCAGCCTAGAACATCTGAGGAAGCTTGTTGGAGTGCAGCTGATCTAAAGCAGGGGTCTCCAACGTTTTTGTTTTGGCGGCCCAGTGGGAGAGGGAGGGGCAGGCACCTTACACGTACATGCGCAAATGTGAATGTGGCTACACGTGCACTCGCATGTACAAACAGGCTGAGAGCATGTGCACCACGCAAATGGAACTGCAAGCATGCACGTGAGGCTCTCAGCAAAGGTGGCGCCTGTGTGAAGCTTGTGGCGCCGCCACCTCCAGGCTCGCGGTGATGCTACCACCAGCGCGATCGTGCCATGGCCCACAGCGATGCCACCCCAGCGCGAGGCTCGCGCTTCCACCCGCATGCGAGGCTCATGCCATGGCCCACAGTGATTCCCCCCCCCCCCCCGGCACAAGGACCACGCTGCCACCCCTGGACGAGGCTCGTGCCGCTGTCCCTGCGCGAGGCTCGCGCTGCAGCCTGCATCAATGGCACCCCTGGCGCGAGGATCTCACTGCGGCCCACCTGCTGCTTGCGCCACTGTTGCCATCTGTGCAATACTAGCAGGGCTGCCGCTGCCCACACAACACTTGTGGCAATGGTGGCATGAGGGGGGGTGAGCATGCCCACACGTGTGTGCACTGCCCAGCTACTCATGTGGCCCGGTGGCCAAGAGGCCACGGCCTGGTAGTGGGCTGCGGCCCATAGGTTGGGGACCTCTGATCTAAAGCACTGGATCCTCAAGAGTCAAGCAATAACTAAAAAGGATGATTTAAATGAACCCTGGGAACAACCAAAAGCCGACTGCTGCCATATGGATACCTTCTCTGCCAAACTAGCAAAGGGATCAGGTGGCAGGGGGACTGGCAGATAATACCACCACAATTGTTTGAGATACGAAACATAAAAGTGCCAACCGCACCATCTGCTTTCAATGAAAGCTGAATAAAAGAAAAGGGAGAGAGAGTGGACGGGCAAGGAAGAAGCCGGTTCATTGATTCTCTTTCAAAAGAAGTTCATGAAAGATGTAAACATAGTCGAAACGGAGGACTCTCCTCTTCTCCCTGACCTTTCCACTGATTTTCTCTGTGTTGTTTTAACACTAGTTGTTTTGCAAAATATTTGCAGGATACAGTATTTGTCCCTTCTTTTAAAACAGGGGTGGGGAACTAACTATGCCTCTTTTATGACTTGTGGATTTCAACTCCCAGGCAATTGAAGTCCACAAGTCATAAAAGGGCCATAGTTCTCCACCTCTGATTTATAAGAAGGCAGATCAAGGAGAATACAACCCATATGACACTAGACACGGGGCAGAGTTTCTCCATCTTGGCAACGTTGAGATATGTGGACTTCAGCTCCCAGAATTCCCCAGCCAGCCATGCTAATCATTTCCAAAACTGGTCAAGGAAGGAAAAATATTTGGCCCAGTACTTTACAAGACCCCTGTCTTGGATGTGAGGGTGAAGGGTGGAGACAGCTCATAAAAATTTATAGCTTTTGATTACTTGCTGTAATGGGAAATGGTGCCATTTTCTCTCTAGGTCCATTCCGGCCATTGCTATCAGAATTTCCCATTTTTGACATTTTATTTTATGGCTGTAAACCGATCCACTCTGAAGAGATCAGCTTCAATGGTGGTTTTTAAAAATGGGAAAACCTCCAGTAACTGAAACTTAAGAAGTCAAATCTGTTTCCACAGTCATTAAGACAATCTCCTCCCTGCCCCTAGGCACAAGGAATTCTGGAAGTTGAAGTCCACAAGCCATAAAAGGGCCAGGTTTGAAGACCCCTGGTCAAGGCGTATCTGGCCAATAAACCCAATTTATTCCTAAATATATTAGAGAATGAGTTGCGATGTATTTTGCAGAGATACCAGTAAAAAATACATTCTGAAGACTAGAAGACATCCAAGGTCCCTTCCAGCGCTTTGATTCTATGGCAAATTGTAAAGGATGGTTTCAAAGTGATGCAAACACAGCCATACAACCAGCTAAGATATAATATTGTGGATTAGATTGGATTGAATGATTGGATTGGATTCACTGAACAGTTTAATCTACAAATTTACTCTCTTGAGAGGTCTATAATACTGTGCAAGGTAGAAGGAAAGAGCAGAAAAGGAGAATATTTGTAGCTCAGATTTGAAATGAGGAGTCCTCAGTGCTCTCTGAGCTTGGTTGTTTTCTTGCAGACCAGGGGTCTTCAAACTTGGCCCTTTTATTTTATGACTGGTGGATTTCAACTCCCAGAATTCCTCAGCCAAGCACGCTGGCTGAGGAATTCTGGGAGTTGAAGTCCACCAGTCATAAAAGGGCCAAGTTTGAAGACCCCTGTTGCAGACCTTTCATTACCCAAACTAGGTAACATTATCAGTGCTAGTTTGGGTAATAAAACAACCTAGCTCAGACAGCACCAAGCCCATTCTTCTTCTCTTAGCTTACAGTACTTACCCTCGGATCCCACCATGGAGAACGGCGGTAAGTCAGCCAAGCTTCAGGGCCAGAGGGAATTCACTTAACCCGTCGAACCCGGCCACCGAGCCCCTTTCCTACCACGCCGGGCCACCCGGCTGCGAACGGCCCCACCAAGCCCTCAGGCCGGCCAAGAAAGCAAACTGAGCCGAGCCGGTCTCCGGAGCACAGGCTGTGCAGCGACTCCTCCGCGACGTCAGGGGCCGCTGTGCGCAGCGCCGAGGGGGCCCTGCCGCCGCTCCGGCCTTCTTCCGCCTCTCGCCGAGACGCGCGGGAGGGGGGGAGGGGGAGAGGGCTCGCGCCGACGGAGAAAGCGAGGAGGGGGCGCGGAAGCGCGGAGAAGCGGCGGCGGCGGGGTTGAGCGGGGCAGGCTTCCCCGTCGCCCGCCTCTCAGCCCGGGCGCCCTGGAGCGGCGAGAGCAGCATGGCCGCCAGCCTGTGGATGGGAGACGTGAGTGGCGGCGGCGGCGGGGCTGAGCCGCGGGTGGGTTGGGGGGGGGGGGGGTGGGGCGCCCGGCTGACCAGACCGCCGCCTCCCGGGAAGCGCCTGGCGGGAAGAGAGCTTGGGCTGAGTGCTCGCTCCCCGGGCCTCTCCTCGGGGCGGGAGCCGAGGGTGCCGCCAGCGGGGCCCGCGCAGGCCGTCGAGGGGCTGGATGCGAGGAGACCCTCTTGGGGAGGGGGGTGGGCTGAGGCTGAGGAGGGGTTCCTCGCGGATCCAGGCGGAGATGGGGCTGGCTGCCCTCCGGAGTCGTGAAGTGCCAGAAGTTCCCCCTCGCTGCTGGGTGGTTAGTTCTTGAGAAAGAATGAGAAGCGCCCCCTCCCCCCGAGATCCGGACGGCGCCCCTCTGCTGGGGGGGTGCTCTTGGAGACCCCCAAGTCCTGGCTCTGTTCCCAGACCGGGAGAGCTGGTGGGATTTTGATGGCTCCCAGCGGCAGGGTTGCTTTGTCCTGCTGCCCGGTCTTTGCTGTGGCTTTTGATTTGGGGGGGGATGTCGTAAGCCCAGAGTCTTCTGGAAAGGGGTGGCCATAATGATGTGGGTGCTCCATCACTGGAGGCTTTTAAGAAGAGACTGGACAGCCACTTGTCTGGAATGGTATAGGGTCTCCTGCTTGAACAGAGGGTTGGACTAGAAGACCTCCAAGGTCCCTTCCAACTTTGTTATTCTGTTCTGTTCTGAGACATGTATATCCATATGTGTGTCTTCAAGTCAGCATTGACTCCTGGACTAGTCCCTGCAGTTTCCTTGGCAAGGTTTTTTCAGAAGTGGTTTGCCATTGCCTCCTTGCTGGGGCTGAGAGAAAATGACTGGCCCAAGGTCACCCACCCGCCCTGTGTCCATGTCTTCTGTTTTGTAGTCTGATACTTTAACTACTATCTGGATCTCTACCATAATAAATTTAAATAGTAATAATAGACCATGGTGGTCCCAGTGCAATCAACATACTGGGTGCCATACCAAAAACTCTTGGAAAATGCTTAGAAAATCTGCACATTGACCAAATTTCCGTCTGTCAATTTCCATCAAATGCATAGAGTGCTATCCTGAAGTAATCCTGTTTGTAGTCTCCTCCACCTATGGCTCTCTAATTTTGAGTAACACTTTGTGCCTTTGAAATGAGGGAGGTGGCCCACGAATGCCAACATAAATGTGTTCAATTTCAAGGTAGCATGGAGCTCTTTCATGTTCAGTTTCAAATAGGGATGCAAAAGGAAAAGGAAGTAAAGAAATCAACAAAGGAAGAAGGATTTTATTTCAGTAACACACGTTAAGTTTTAATTTCAGTAGTGGTTTATAATACCGATGGGTTGTTTCATGGAACAGAGACAGGCTACATGATTCCTTGGAGCTATGTTTTGACAGCATGGAAATGTGAAAACTACTGCAGCTTTACTTTCCCTTTCTTCAAAGAGTTTAGCAGCTTCATTTCAGGAAGCTTGTTCTAATAACAGGTGTACTCCTGGATAACTTTAGACAGCTTCCTGCAGGCAAGAAGATTCAAGCAGCATCTCTTAAATGGCACTTAATTATATCATTCTTATTGTTGCTGCATTATGTTACTCTTGTCTTATTTTTTTTCTCTCTTTCTCTTCTCTAGCTGGAGCCCTATATGGATGAGAACTTCATTTCAAGAGCTTTTGCTACTATGGGACAACTAGTTTTGAGTGTGAAGATAATTCGGAATAGATTGACAGGGTATTGATTTGTTTTTTATTTATTGGCTATTAATGTGTATATTCAGAATAGATTGATGGGGTTATTTGCTTGTTTTTTATTTATTGGCTGTTGATGTGCATATTCAGAATAGATTGTTGGGTTGTTTTTCATTTATTGGCTATTGATGTACATATATTTTGGTGGGAAGGAGAGGTTATTTTAAACCCATCTATAGATTGTGTGACTTGGATACTGCTTTAATTCCTACCTTGCGCTAGACCACTGTTTAACCATGGTCTATTGAATAAGCCACTATATTGTAACTGCAATATGAAGCATAAACTATGGTATATTATGGTTCCTACTCCACATTAGGCTAAAATTAAACAAGCCATGTTATGAGTTTGGGGCATCTATAAAGTGATCCCCTGCTAATTAATCCTAATGCTTATCCGGAGTCAGTCCATTAGATCAGTCTTCTTCACTGATTGATCGTAGCTCCCTCTCCTAGTCCTTTCTAAGAATGGGAGCACCCCCAAAACTTTTCTGCCAAAATTGTTAAAGCAATCAAGAGACAGATGATGAATGATTCCTTTTCAAGTGCATGTAATTTCAGTCTGGTATCTATATGAATGCCGCCTTAATTTGTCTTGAGAACATCACTCTGTAAACAGGTTGCCACTACTGGAAAAGCTGTCATCCTGGTCGCCATCTCTATGGCCTCTCTTGCAGAACATAATTGACACGTTGTTTGAGATATGATTGCCAAGTCCTGATCTCTCACTTTGCAGTAAAACAGAACATAAAGAAGAATTATGCTGGATCAGACCAAAGGCCTATCTAGCCCAGCATTCTGTTCCCACAGTGGCCAAGGGGATACCTCTGGGAAACTCATAAGCAGGACATGAGAGCAATAGCGCCCTCCTGCTAGTGTTTTCCAGCAACTGGGATTTGAGAGGCGTACTGCCTTGACACCGGAGGTAATATATAGCTATTGTGGCTAGTAAACATTGGTAGCATTATTCTCCACAACATTTTTCACTGGCCTGCACAAACACAGGCAATGAATGACCTATTTTTCTCCTTCCAGGATTCCAGCAGGCTATTGCTTTGTAGAATTTGCCGATCTGGCCACAGCAGAGAAATGTTTACATAAAATCAACGGGAAGCCCCTTCCTGGTGCCACCCCTGTAAGTAAAGGAGCTCATCTGAAAAGCCGACCTAAATCCTAAGCACCCACATTTGTGAGGGAGCCCCACTTAAGTCATTAGAATTTCTAAATCATCATCACATCTTTCTCAGCCCAACCCATCTCCTGGGGTTGTGGGAAAAATAGGGAGAGGAAGGGATATTAGTATGTTCCCCATCTTGAATTATTTGAGTAATGTATAAAAATAATGAAGGCAAGATATAAATATTCTATCCTGCCTTCTTTGTGTATTGGTCAACTCAAAGTGGCTTTCATGCCTAAACAGGGTTAGAACTCAGAGTCTCCTGATAAGTAGCCCAAAATCACTTAGCCAGCATTCATGCCTAAAGTGGCACTAGAACTCACAGTCTCTTGATGATTGGCCCAAAGGCACCTAGCCAATATTCATTCCTAAGGTGGGACTAGAACTCACAGTCTCCTGGTGATTGCCTCAAAGTCACCCAGCACCCATCTTGCTGCACAAGATGGTGTTATGTGTTTAGGTCCATTAAAGTAATCAGAATAGTAAGGGAAGGTGCTCATCACAGTAACATGTTTCAATCTGTACAAATATATATGAGTATTCCAAATCACAGTGTAGCAAAACTCAAGTTACTTTTTAAAACTCTGTAGTTGTTATTTCCCTTGAACTGTCATGTTTTTGCATCTTTACTTTGTATTTCAGACAAAACGCTTTAAATTAAACTATGCCACATATGGGAAGCAGCCTGATAACAGGTAAGCTAAACTCTTAAGAGAAGCATTTCCATGTTCTTATCTTTTATGGGGCTCCAGTGTGATGTTCAGCTTATTTTTCCTAAGAAAATCCTGAAGGGCAATCCTCACACAAGTGTCCCAAGCAGTGTGGTTATGTGGTACTGCTACTGGATGAGAATTCCCTGGCAGTTGTATAACTTGTTTTTCCAGCTTATGTTGCTCACTCTGCTATTATCCAGTGCAGTGGTTACTGTGGGTACATATTACTCATTAACTGATAGCCTCAGCAATCACTTTCTTAGCTAAAGCAGCAAATAGGATTGTGACACCTTTCAAACTGCAAACTATTAACCTTCAATGGCACCAATAGCCTGGATTCCAAAGAACTGAGCCCTTAGTTCACGTGTGTTTTAGTCCATTGAAAAGCAGTGCCATGCCAAAGCCATTTCATTCTTCTAGGAAAGTAAATGGATTTTCCAAACTGGAGAAAATGTTGACTAGGGAATTCTGGGAGTTGAAGTCCACACATCTTAAAGTTGCTAAGTTTAAGAAGTAGTGGCCTAGATTATATTTGGGTGGTGTGGGGTGGTGGAAACAGCAATAAACTTTGAGGCTGTTTCTATTAACTGTAAAAGCATTTGGAGCCTTGTTCATGGTTTCTTCTGGTATTATTAAAGACTGTCATTCAGTGAAATGCTTAGGACAGGGATGTCAAATTGCCGGCCCATGGGCCGGATGCATCACACAGAAGCCGTGCTCACCCGAGCTCTGGTAAGGGGGAAAAAGTTGCGATACATCATGACACGTCACGTGATGCGGTGAGTTTGACACCCCTGGCTTAGGAACATGAAGATAGCTTCCATATCTTGTTATTAAAACTATTATCATTCAATGTTCAGAAGTTAACTAAGATAGAGGACATAGTGAAACTTTCTATAATAAAACAGAACTTATGGCAGATCATGAAAAGTTGTTGGGAGTTCTGCTTATCACAGGAGAGCAGATGGTACAAAGCTCCTTGATACCGCATGGGTACAGTTCCAACTTACACTTACACTTACACTGAAAACTAAAGGGTATTCAAAGGGAGGTGTTTGTCTTAAGAAAATTCACAAAGAGAACTTTTCAGCATATTTTTCACCCAAGTGTCTAGATGTAGCCCTTTTTCCTTATGTATATTTCTGAATAGGTATTTGGAGATATCGAGAGACAGGAGAATGTAAAATGAAATTAAGCAGTTGCTTAAAGCAGTGTTTCTTGACGTTGGCAACCTTAAGGTGTATGGACTTCAACTCCCAGAATTCCCTAGAAAGCAAAAACGCTGGAAATTAAAGTCGAGGTTGAGAAATACTGGCTTAAAAGTTTTGGTTAGACTGAGCACAATTACAGGTTACAACTGTCATTGATTTTCTTGAAAAGAAAGAAGGAAACAGCCTCCTGCTGCATTTTTAAAGAGAAAGTTTAAAATTATGGCACACGAGTTAAAATAGGTTTTAATTCATTTATAGTCTTCCTTCCCTGTAGTTCCCTGTTTTTACTACAGAGGGCACCATATGCATTTATCTCCTACCTACCAGATTCTTTGGCCTGAGTTCTTAAATACTTCAAAATTCTCTTTAAAAAAAGCTGGTAGGAACTAACCTCCAGCAAAGCAAAACACCAGCCTCCAGCAGCACCTTTATTTCCACGAATGTCTGTGAGCAGATTTTCAAGGGGGGGTGGCTATAACAAACCTAGATGGTGATGGTGTTAAATATGATTGAATATTAAAGCTTTCTCAGTGTTTTGACTTGTTATATACCTCACAGCTGCCTTTTTAGGGCTGGGATATGTTGAAGCTCTGCAATCATTCTGCAAAAATGCCGCCACTGGTTTTCAGTTCAGTACAGGCCCATTGCGCCCACCCCCACCCCAAATTTGAACATTCCTGGCTGATCTCCTAAAAATAATTCACAGATGCTAATTGAGTTTTGTTGACGGCTGCCTTTGGACAATTCCTATTCTTTCTCTTATTTTCTTTCCACAGCCCAGAGTATTCCCTCTTTGTTGGGGATCTTTCCCCTGATGTTGACGACGGGATGATATATGAATTTTTTGTAAAAGTATACCCATCATGTCGGGGTGGAAAAGTGGTCGTGGATCAGTCGGGCGTTTCCAAGTAAGCTTTCCTAACATGTGCTTTGCATTGTTTCCTCCTGTTTTGCAATGGATGAAGCAAAGCTGTCTTTGGGTAAGGCAAATCTGAAAAGATTTAGCTGGAATTCTATATTATTCTGTAATTAATATTAAGATGCTAATCCAGGGCATGGAGGTAAGAGATGTGTAAAAGTGTTGATGCCTCTGTAGCTTATCCGTCCAGTGTAAACTATTATCTCTTTAACTTTTAGATTTATTAGGGTAGATGTCTCTCTGAACTGTGTGATGAGGGCTTATTCATTGCAGTGGCCCAACAGACTTAAAATAACCTGCCAGCATCCATCCCAGTGCACAGATTATTTTATTCAGAACATTTGCAGCTATTCTTTCGTGTATCTGTACTTAAGTGTAGGTCAGGGGTAGACAACCTCGACTCTTTTATGACTCACGGACTTCAAAGAGTCATAAAAGAGCCGAGGTTGCCTACCCCTGGTGTAGGTAGTCTGCGACTTACAGCCATTTGTTTCATGACTGTTCAAAGTTACGAACGCACTGAAGAAAAGTGATTCCTCACCAGTTCTTACACGGATGATCGCATCTCCGCAGTCACGTGATCAAATTTTGGTTGCTTGGCAACTGGCATGTATTTACAATGGTTGCAGCATCCTGCGGTCCTGGGATTGTCCTTTGCAACCTTCCTAGGGAGCTTCTGACATGCAAAATCCATGGGGAAAGCCAGGTTTGCTTAATGACCGCATGATTCACTTAACAACCATAGTGATTCACTTAACAACCGTGGCAAAAAGGTTAGAAAATGGGTCACGATTCAATTAACAACTGCCTTGCTTATCGATGGAAATTTTGGGCTCAATTGTGATCGTAAGTCGAGGATTACCTGCACAGGATAGTTCTAGAACATTTCCATAGAGTGAAGGCCCTCTTTTACCTAAAGGAAACCATGCCAAATGGAACAGAGATCCTAAGTCCCCCCCCCCCATCTTTGGTTTAGACTAGGGGTGAGGAACGATGGCTCTTTTATGACTCGTGGACTTCAACTCCCAGAATTCCTGAGCCAGCCATGCTCCCCACCTCTGGTCTAGACCAGGGGTAGGCAACCTTGGCTCTTTTATGACTCGTGGACTTCAACTTCCAGAATTCCTGAGCCAGCCATGCTGGCTCAGGAATTTTGGGAGTTGAAGTCCATGCGTCATAAAAGAGCCAAGGTTGCCTACCCCTGGTCTAGACTAACAGAACTCTTGCATGCCCATTCCTCATAGAGGGAATCTTGTCAGCCTTTATAAAAGAAAGCTAAGCCTTCTAGAAGAGAATAATCCTGACAATTTGCAGTGAAAAGCCAAGACAAAACTACATTTTCAGTGTCATTAAATTTTAATGTAATAAATATGATTCCCTCAATAGACATTTAGTAATTTTCCCTCTGCGTTATATCAAGTATAAGTTGAAAACATGTTTTGAAGGACCCTGGGGACTTGTGCCCCAGGGAGCGTATGTTCCCCTTTATACTCTTAATGAATTAAACCTACTAAATTAAGCACCACAAAATTTCCAGGTTTTTTTTTTTTTTTTTTTTTTGAGGAATGGTTCAGTAAAATGAGTGTGACAAACAAGCCAACAGCACTTCAGAAAGTTCTGCTAGATCTTCTTAGAAGGTGCAAGCTTACCATGAGCTGCATGATTGGGAATCTCCATAGACTCCATGCAAGTTTGCCTTCCCTTTTACACCTTCCTGTTGCTTATTCTGTGTTTTTACAGAGGCTATGGTTTTGTGAAATTCTCAGATGAACTGGAACAAAAAAGAGCACTGGTAGAGTGCCAGGGAGCTGTCGGCCTTGGTTCTAAGCCGATACGCTTGAGCGTTGCCATACCAAAAGCGTAAGTATAGATGGAAGGTGGGCTTAATTCAGCAGTTCCACTTGTTTGGGTCATACGCTATGATTCTGCCCTTATGATGGAAGCCATGATGACTTCCTAAAAGATCTAAAAAGCTTTAGATAAGTACATTCATTTAAGGGTGGATTCCTT
Source organism: Azemiops feae (assembly GCA_023970755.1). Taxonomy (NCBI): domain Eukaryota; kingdom Metazoa; phylum Chordata; class Lepidosauria; order Squamata; family Viperidae; genus Azemiops; species Azemiops feae. The sequence goes on along the minus strand of JALGBA010001046.1, from coordinate 204,917 downwards.
GGAGAGCCACCTTGTAAACTTGACTGAAAGCCTTAGTAGAAATTCAGGCAACCTGTGGGCCTCCAGGTGTTACAAACTCCCAAGCAATGCCAGCCAACCTGGTCTTTCGCTGAAGATGCTGAGAGCTATAGTTCAGCCCATGTGGAGTGTCACAGCTTCCCTATTCCTAAGATAATGAGATGCAGTGAATAAAGCTGCCACAAACACTATTCAGCAGAATACAGTTATGATTTACTAGACAACCTGTGACCCATTGGGTCATTGTTTCAGTAATATTTCCTTACCTAAACAAATAAACAGAATGACCACAGGTGAACAAAAAAGCAGTGGGAGCAAGTTCTGACTTCCTACCAGCTTCCCTATTGACTTTGCTTGTGGAAAGCCGGTAAGGAGCACAACTTTACCAATGCAACTGGTCTGAAGATCCTTGAAATCTCATTTCCTTTAGAGGCCTGAGTCCCCGATTTTGGATACAGACTTTTAAGTTAGCCCATTGGAGGTACCTTGATTCAAAAATCGTTGCCTTAGGATGCATCGTTTTACCCAATTGAAGGTTACAAACAGACAGACTTTTTAGTAATATATAGATTTGATGGCCTTGGAATGACATGGGTGCAGTTTCAGTATTTTTGTCATAGGTTAAATTTTGTTCAGAAATATTACAGAATCCTTGTCAGTGACTCTCTCTTTATTTCCCACCCTTGTTTCTTTTCCAAGTAACCGGCTGAAGATGGTGGAGTACAATCAGATGTACAACTATAACTATAACCAGTACTACCAGCAGTATCAGAACTACTATGCCCATTGGGGATATGATCAAAACACCGGCAGTTATAGTTACAGCTACCCACAATATGGCTACACACAGAGTACCATGCAGGTGAGGATAAAGATGTCTAGGCATTATTATTCCTTACATCAAAACTATGCAGTCCTTATCTTATGTACGTCTTCGTAAAGCTTTGTGTTAAATGCTTCTAAATAAACATTTTTTTTATTCCTTTATAATTTTTAATTCTCACTATTGCAGACATATGAAGAAGTGGGTGAAGATGCATTAGAAGGTAAGGTTGCTTATTGTAATTTCTCATTAGAAGTAGAAATTAGTTTTCTTTTCTAATTTGGCAATTCAAACCAAATCACTTCTGGGCCAGCAGAAAGCTTTGAAGAGATTGAAATATTGGATACTCTAGATGTATTATGAGTAAATATATTTGCATTTACAAATATAGAGCTGCTAGTGGGAAGAAACCCCCAGTTGGTCAAAAGTGTGTTTTTGATTGTGCTGTATCATCCTTGTGTGGTGACAGAGTGGTTAGAATACAGTATTGCAGGTTAACTGCCTGCTGCCAGGAGTTCGATCCTGATTCAGTCTTCCATCCTTCCCAGCTTAGTAAGTTGAGGACTCAGATTGTTGGGGGCAATATGCTGACTCTGTAAACCACTTAGAGAGAGCTATAAACCTTGGCAACTTTAAGACTTGTGGACTTCAACTCCCAGAATTCCTCAGCCAGCTGGGAGTTGAAGTCCACAAGTCTTAAAAGTTGCCAAGGTTGAGGACCCCTGCTGTAAAGCACTGTGAAGCGGTATATAAGTCTAAGTGCTATTGCTATATGTATGTAACTCTCCTAAGACTATACTCCAAAAGTTTGAGAAACAAAAGTTGCTCTCAAGTGGATTAAAAAGCTCTCCATCATTTTCTAAGCTACAGTGCTTGAGATGAATACATGGAGAACGGCCCAATTTTGACAACTGTATCTTTATTTCCCCAGTTGCTGTATAGTCAGGCATTTTATTTACACAAACAGACTCTTTGCACTAAGTCCAGTGAAATCTTTTCTTAATCGTCCTTTTTTGTCTCGTCCAGTTTGGACAAAACATTAAACCAATGTTTGAGGTTCTGGTTTGTAGACTGTTCAAAGAGGTTGCCTGTGCAGGTAAAATTCTGATTGGTATTGGAGTTTATTAAATCAAGATACAGCAGCCCAAACCACGAAGAATTCTGTATTTCAGCATTCACACAAATGTCTTCCGAAATTCACTCATGTAGGCTTCCTTCCGTTGGCAGATCCGATGCCCCAGATGGATGTGAGTGAAGCTAACAAGCAGTTTATGGAACAGAGCGAAGAACTCTACGATGCCTTGATAGAGTGCCATTGGCAGCCTTTGGACAGTGCTTCTTCAGAGCTGCAAGCTGCATAATTGCCGTGTTGCTGATGTGCTCCCTCCGAGCCGTGTGCCAGTGGGCCTTGGATTCCTGCCAAGCGCATGGAAGTTGCAGCTGCAAACGGACTCGTCCCTCTCTCTCCTCCAGACCCTCAAGTCAAGGATGCAGAGGACAGCTTTGGGTTCTTCCTGGACTCGTGGAGCAGCAGATAGTAGCAGAGGGGGATTGTGGTCACTTATTTGAGATGAAATTAGAACTTGGGGACTTAGTTTTATTTCTTCTCCCTTCCCACCTGCCCCCTATTGATCCTAAGACAAGACTTGTTTATCCTAGCCAAGAAGTTCTAATTTATGAACTAAATAAAAAAAAAAAGATGGGAAATCTTAATTCCAACTATAATAATAAAAAAGTATCTTTTTACACAGCCAGGTGGGGTATCTGGTGTTCTCCATAGGGTAAATGGTTCATGCATCAGTTCCATGAGCACTTTCTTTTTATAGGCTGAAAAACACTCTGTAGAAATGATTTTGAAGCAAAACCGCAGTATGGAAAAAAAAAATCTTTGAGGGAGCAGATGGAATAACTTGGACAAATATTTAGCAGTTTCTGAAAGTGGTACAAACCGTACATTTTGAAGCATGTAGAGGCTACTTCTGTTAAAACAACCAGATACTCTGTTTTAATATGAAGAGTCTAAGGTGATCAGAGAAATTTTAGTTGTGTTCTCCATAGCTGGATGATAACTTTATTGGGAGCCACTGAAAGGATGCAATAGAATTTCCTAGGACTTCAGAACTCTACTAGAAAAAAAAAAGAATAAAAAAGTCCACAAATGAGGTCCGGTATTTCACTCATGAGTTGCACCGATATGCAATTCGAAGTCAGCCTTAATATGAAGGTAATGAACTAAATGCAGTAATTATTGACAGAAGTTCCTAGTGTCTGATTACAGGTGAATTGGATTGAGATGGGCAACTATATTGAATAAATAAATAATCTTATGTTCAAAGAAGAATAAAAGTTGCTTCCCTCACTTTTGAATACACAGATACTGTCCTTTATATATTATCTTTGTTATAAGATGCAGAGAAGGGCGGGGATTTTAACGCTTTGAGCAATGCTGGGCCAGTTTTATAAATTGGCATTTTTAGTATCTCTAGGTAGGACTACAGGCCATATCAGCCCGAGGTGTCTTGCTTGTTGCTGTACAAGTTGTATTGTTAATAGGATGATTCCCACGACTACACTGCGTTTATTGTAGTGAGGATTAAAGGAAAATTGCTAAAAGCAAATGGGTGTTAACGTCTCCAGTGGATGTCCACCTAGCAGGGAAAGGAAAACGTGAACATTTACAGCAGGGTTTATTTCCAATTCAGAAATTTAGAGAACTTTATGCAAGCCACTAAGTCTTACCGGGTAAGAATAACCTGTAAAAATTGTGTACCTGTGAAATGGAATATTCAAGTAAACATATATTGAATTATATTTTTTTTACATCAGGTAATATTGTATCTGAAAATCAGAATACATGACCTTTCACGGGATTGTGGATAGGCTGTAGATCTCAAACATTTGATCCACAAGCAGAACATTTGAGATTTGATTCATGTCTAGATACAAAGACAATGGGATGGGTAGATGGAACATGGGAAAAAAAAAATTTTTTTTTAAAGTCAACATATTCTTTGCACTTTAGTTACAAATTCTGGTTTTCATGAACACAAAATGGTAGCTTTAGGCAACATATTAAGTTTAATATTTCCTCTAGTTAAGAGATAATCCAAACACCCACAATTATGTCTATAGTATACTAAGGAGGCATACATATTTTGAATAGATCCCTAGCATGTATAAGATACCAGGAATCCATTGAATTGGCAGTGCGGGAATTTTGTACCTGATTTTCAGCAAGGGATGGTTGAAATGTGTTGCTAAAAGTCTAATTTTTCTGTTTGCAAAAAAAAGGCAACAAACTCGATTTCCAAGCCATTTGGTCAAATATTTTACAGCTCTTTTGTTTGTGCCTTCCCAGTTGGAACAAACTGGGTTGTTCTCTCTTTAATTTCAATGTTAATAATCTATTGTTCAAAATAAGCCTATCCATTTTTTTCCCCTTGTTCATTCGTTTGATACAATAAAATCTTTTCATAAGAACTTGAAAGTGTGTGCGCCCTGCTGACCTGGCGTGGATTTGGAGAAACTACATTTCCCAAGAGCCCTTTCAGGACTCCTTTTTTGAAAGGAGCCAATCGAATTAGACGTTAACAGGCGTTATAAAAGGCGACGTCGGCGAGTCCCCCGTTCTTTCCGTGCTCGGGGACCTAGAGGTAGGTAGGTTAGTAGGGCTCCTTTTTCGTAGCGGGGCGAAGCGTCTCCATCCATCGCCATCCTCTTATTTAATTCGAAGCGATTCCTGTTTAACCGCTTAATTTCATAGTAAGAGCGTACTCCATCCCCGGGAAGAAGGGAAATGCGGGCACCCGGGCTTGGTTCCGAGTCTGGGCGCTTTCTTGCAATTTGTCTCCCACGCGAGATTCCCTAATTGGGTGGGGAATGGTGCTTCCCTCCCGTGTCAATGTTGCTTTGGCGGTGGGAGATCTAAAAGGAGTGCGGTCTCGCAGGTCGTCCAGACACCACCACCCCTTTCATCTCAGAATCTGCGGGAGCCCGTTTAGATTGGCAGAATCCTGCCTTTCATAGAAAAGGTCTTCAAAAGGGGATTCTTCTATCAGGCCTACAGAGTCCTCCAGCCAGCTTCCTTTTCTAACGTTTTTATGGATGTAGTTTTAAGTGGTGCAATTAAAAGATCCTTTTTCAGACTCCCGGGAATTTACACCAGGTTGCTTCATGGGCATTGCTATCTCCATTAACGGAGTCCATGCTGGCTGGGGAATTCTGGGAGCTGAAGTCTACACATCTTAAAATTGCCAAGGTTAAGAAATACTGTTCTAGGGGCTAATATCTCAGCTGGGCCTTGAGATCAAATCTAGCTTTCCACACTCAATGTGTTGGATTGCAATTCCCACCTTCTCCAGTTGCTGTGTCCGGTGCTTTTCAGCATGGAGAATTGACTAATACATTTTTCAAGTTCAATCTAAATCGTGTTTTTTAAACTTGAAAATGCATGGACTTCAACTTCCAGAATTCCCCAGCCAAACACGCTGTTTTAAATCATGCATAAAACAAATGGTCAAAAAGCAGTAAACAGATACCTAACCAGCAGTGTTTAGGAAGGCCCAAATCCTAATGGATCAGGCTGTTAAAAGTGGTGAGGAAGTTTGTATTTTCAGACTTGCAAGATTCTGTTAATGTAGCCTTACAATAAGGTAATTTAGCTCATCTTGTGTTTCCTGTCTGATTTACCTGGGAAGGCTGAGCATTTTTTTACATGGCCCTATCGAAGCTGCATCTGTCTTACCTGTAGCTGATGCAGTCAAAAAGGAGCCTAAAATAATATTTTTCTTCGACGGTCGCTGTTTGGTTTGTTCTCCCATAACTCTTCAGCAACATTTTGGGGGAAATACATGTTTTTCATATTCACTGATGGCATTTTGTAGTTTGAAGGCAAAGCAGCATAGACTATGAGTTCTGGATTTATAGGAGCTAACTTTGATGTATATGATGATGTATATACTGCAATCAAGGAAAGAAACTGCAGATAAAATACTTTGTAACTTCTTGTTATATCAAGAACAAAATTAAAAATAAAAGATGGTAATAGTTTTGGATGTAATCTTCCCAAATCCTTTTTTTTTTTTTTTTAAACCTGGTGCAGTAATGAATTACATTTCTCCTTCAATTGGCAAATTTTTACATTTTTTTTCTTGGAAATATTTAAAAAGCAATCGTTAAGATAAATCTCTGTGCCTAATTTTGGAGTCCTGTAGTAGCTTGGCTTCCTCTAATTCTCTTTTTCTTCCCATCAGCTTTCAGCAGGAAAGGAAATGAGGTGGATTGCTGCTTTGGAGCTGGACATGGCTGTTCATAAAAGCCTGTCCCGACTTGATGTAAGAACACTTGCAAATTATCCTCAGCAGAGGGTTATAGCCGATGTAAGTCCAGACCAGTGTTTCTCAACCTTACCATTTGAAGATGTGTGGACTTCAATCCCCAGAATTCCCCCACCAATATGAATTCTGGGACTTGAAGTCCACCTGTCTTAAAATGGCCCAGACTGAGAAATACTGGTCTATACACTTCCTCTTAGTTAATTCGAGAGATCTCAAATTGAGGAGGTGGGGAGGCGATGATCATTTTTTTAATCTGATAGACAAAGTTTAATAAAAAATTCATTCTGTGCTTTGTTAGATTTATATCTTGTATTCTATTCTATTCAACTCATCTTTATTTTGTGCAATTCCAGACATTTCCCCCACAACATCAACCTTGTGAGGCAGGTTGGACTGATAAAGAACAACTGGCCCAAAGCCATCTAGTTGGCTCTCATGCCTAAAGGATGACTAGAATTCGTGGTCTCCTGATTCCTGGCCCAGCACCTTAGCCTGCTACACCAGAGTGGCTCTCTAGCTTCACCCCAGTAAAACAACTGCTTTGCAGTATTCATAAGAGGGACGTGATTAGCATAAATTCGTCGTTTTAGAAAGTCACCATTCAAAAGTTTGAGGATCCCCGGGTTCTTTGGGTCAAGTCAAGAAAATGGGTTGGCATGTTAAACCAAGAGTTGTGGTTTAGCCAGTAGCCACAAGGTCTCCAACAACATGCAAGAATAAGTTGAGAAGGACTTTGACTTCCCAGCCATTGGTAGCTGAGGGTGTCACTCAACCTTTCTACACTCTGAAGCATTAACCTGTCCACAGAGTTGAACACCTCTTTATTCTTTTGCATGCTGCTCTAGAGCAAGGTTAAAGATGTGTGGACTTAGAATCAAAGGGCTGGAAGGGACCTTGGAGGTCTAGTCCAACCCCTGCCCGAGGCAGGAGGATTTAAAGCTGTTGAGGTTCAAAAACACTGCTGCAAACTTTTGAGGAATTCATTTGCTCTCTCTCTCTCTAGGTATAAACTAGAGATGGTTCCCATGGGACATATTCTCTTCAACTTCTTTCTAGTCTCTTTTTGCTTCCATGAATCTTAAGGGCTTGTTTAATCTGGGGTTGGTGTTTGTTTTTTTAAGATCTTGCAAGCCATGTTGTTCAGTGTTCGTAAGCCAACCTGAATAGCTTTCATTCAGAGACTTTTTTTTTTCCAAGTAGTATTTTCATTTAATAGTAATTGTCTAGAAATGCGGGCTCTAATGCTCATTTACCTTTAGGATTTTTAAAATCCTAATGAAATGCAATCATTCCTGCTTTCGCTTAGACAATCTCGAATGGTTTTTAATTCAGATGTTGGGTGTTTTTACATGTTTCAGTTACAGTCTGGGAGTGCTCGATGATTGGAAAAGATGCCATTATCCTCATTTCCCTTGTAACCGGCGAGGCTAGCAGCTCAGCCTGCAAGGTACTCTCTCTGTTTATGCTTTTCATGGAGATGGGTGGTGTTTCTATGTGATACAGAGAGAAGGTGGGATGAAAAGAAAGTAGCATTCCAGACCCTCCCTATCCCTTTCCCATCAGATCCAATTACTGATCTCATGGTCAAAAAGGAGGCAAAGTAAAACAAGCTGGTCCTAACATCTTTGCTGGGGTAAATCCAGCATTGAACTGGGCTGACTTGAAACAGATGGTCACACATTCCACAACTGATCTTCAAGCAGAAATGTGTGCTTGCTTTGGGTGGGCCTTCTTAGATTCAGCAGTCCCCACCCTTCAGAAGAGTGTCAGGTTGGGGAGAACTAAAGTAAAGTGATGCTGGCTTCTTGGTGTACTCTGGAAAATAATTAGAATTCACTTTGAGCAGCGATGCTCATATTTGTATTGTAGCTTTTCCGTTCTTAGGTTCTAAGAGTAGTCAAAGGATCTTTAAATAGAAGTGTTTACTAAATATAGGTAGTCCTCAACTTACAACAGTTCATTTAGTGTCCGTTCAAAGTTACAACAGCATTGAAAAAAGTGACTTATGACCATTTTTCACACACCCATCGCAGCATCCCCATGGTCACGTGTTTTACATTCGGATGCTTGACAACTGACTCACATTTATGACATTTTGCAGTGTCCCAGGGTCACGTGATCCCCTTTTGCAACCTTCTGACAAGCAAAGTCAATGGGGAAACCAGATTGACTTAACAACCGTGTCACTAATTTAAGATCTGCAGTGACTCGCTTAACAAATTGGGCAAGAAAAGGCGTAAAATGGGGCAAAACTCGCTGAACAAATTTCTCACTTGGCAACATAGATTTTGGACACAATTGTGGCCGTAAGTTAAGGACTATCTGTATAGTAACTTTAGACTGCCTTCCACAATGTCTCATTTTAACATCCTACTATTAGCGTGCACTGCATTTAATTTACCATTTTATGGAAATTAGTTGTAAAACTGTATATTGACTCTCGGCGCCCACATTCTTTCTACAGGAGAACAGGACAATGTGGTGACCTTCCATTTTTCTTCTGGAGAAGGCCATCTGGTGGAGTGGACGGCTCAGCAAATGACAGCAATGTAAATATATGAGTGCTTCCTGCTGATCATAGATCTGTGTTACATAGTGTAGCCACTTTTTAAGTAACTCTGAACATGTAGCACATGGGATCTACGCCACCTCTGCCTTGTCTATGATGACACATTTACTAATGGTGACAGCTGGATGAATCCTGCGGATATGGGGCTGAGATGAGGCAGGGGTGTTGGCGGCATTGTTTGTTTCCAGAAATCAAAGCTTTTCATCTCTTTGCTCTCTAACCTAGTCTTCGGAAGTGCAGAGGGGGGATACTTGGCGCACACACAGTGGGATAGTGTAGAAGTGATTCAGGAGGGCAATGAAAAAACCTACTTGGGGTAATTTAAAAAAAAATTTTTTTTTTTTTAGGTCTTCAGAGATTTCCTTGGAATTTGCTATAGGCCTGTTGAAAAAGCCAAGGGCTTGCTGAAGATGGGGAAAAATTCCAGCAAAAATTTCTGAAATTTCTTGGAACAGCTTTCTGATAATAGTTATGTCTTTTTTGTAGTTGTATGGAATTAAAAGGATTGTGTCTTTTCCCCCCAGTGTTGTGCATTCTTCTTGTTCTCTCTCCTTGCCCACTCCTTGACATAAATGCATCCTGGCAATCTTAATCACCGCTGAATGATACACTAACTTAGATTAATCCTGGCAGCCAAACTGGCAACCAGCTTTGGCTTGTACTTAAGATTGCAAGTTTTAATGTATTTCAACTATTCATTGAAATAGATTCAGAAGACAATCTAAAGCCTGGATGTGCTTGCTTTTGAACATTTCTTGTGTGCCTCAATTTGAATTAAAGTATCGTTCTTTTTCAAAAAAAGAAGAAGACATAATTACAGATGTTTATCACTTGTAAGCCACCCAGAGTCCACCTTATAGGGGAGGTGAGCAGCATAATAAATGTTAGAGAAGGTTGTAAATCAGAGCAAACAATACATGCTGGATGGCTAAATGGCTGGTCTCACACAGATGCTAAGACATAGCTTATGTAAATGTGTACAGGTAGTCCTTGACTTATGACAGTTCATTTAGTGACTGAAGTTACAGTGGCACTGAAAAAAAAAGACATGGCCGTTTTTCACATTTAAGACTGTTGCAGCATGTGGTCATGTGATCAAAATTCTGACACTTGGCAACTGACTCAAGATGATTGCAATTTCCTGGAGTCGTATGATTATCTTTTGTGACCTGACAGCAATCAGTTGAGAAGCCAGATTCACTTAACCATGTTGCTAATTTAACAACTGCAGCGATTCACTTAATTGTGGCAAGAAAGGTCATAAAATGGGGCAAAATTAACTCACTTAGCAACGGAAATTTTGGACTCGATTGTGGTTGTAAATCAAGGATTAACAAACTGCAGTTGGTTAGACATGCATAGAGAGTGTACAAGCTATAAACCACAGCTGACATCACACTGGCAGGATGGATGCAAGCAGTGCGTTTTTTTGAAGAAAAAAAAAAGTGCCGGAACTCACGCATGTCATACAACCCACTTTACCCTACCCTACAAGGTTCCATCCAAAAAAGGTGCCGGAACTCCATTCTGGGCGTTCTATGACAAAAAAAGCCCTGGATGCAAGTGTCAAACTCACATGAGCGCCAGCATTTTTCTCCATGCCTTGTGATTCCAAAGCCTCAAAAAACACGCATACAGAAACACGATACCTGATGCTTTTCATGGACAGTTGATCCTTAGATCACCTGGATTTCAAAAAAACTACAGGGAACCAGGAGGGCTGATAAGATGTAATTGTTTGGTCAGTTCTATTTTTACGACTGCTGTGCCTTTCACAATTATGTCAGATAGAAATTCAGCACACCTGGGTTACAAAGGAAACAAAAGCAGTTGTTGATTATTTTTTTGTGGGCTGTCTCTGAAGGCCTGCTGGGGAAAAATAAGCAACCACTCTCCAACCTGGAGGAAGCAACTATTCTCTGCCGAATAGGGGTATGCATTCAAAATTGGTTAAAACATACTCTCCGTGCATTAAATGAAGGAAGATAGGAATGCTTGTTAGAATGTAATCCAGCTAAAATTTCTGTTCAGTTCTAGAGGTATTGACAAGAATGGAAATCATAGTCTAGTATAGTTTGAGGATGGGGAAATTTGATGTGGTTTACAGATTTTGGGATGTAAGCTGGGAAGAGCCAAGATCAATCTTCCACTTGGTTATGAATTGGCTTCATGGTGGCTTTGTGAAAGGAATAGACAGGGACTTTGGTCTTCCAAAGTCTTTGTGCGTCTCTGAATAATCATGATTAGTCAAAATCAGTAATGCAGTTCCCTGCCATGAAAGCATGAGAAAGTTTTAAAGTAATCAAAAAGCAAAAAAAGGGGATAAAAACTTAAAAATGCACCCACTTTGCTGATGGAAGTTTCAACTTCTCCAGTCATCGGAAGAGGTGGCTATCTGTAATGGCTGATATAATGGAATATGAAGAAGGTGTTGGATGTTCTTTGCAAACTAATTTTCCAATTGCTTTATCAATATTTTTGCTAGATGGAAGAAGGTATGCCTTTCAGATGAAATGAAGTTGGAAAGAAAAAGCAAGAAGGGCCCCTCCTTGCTCAAGGACTTTTGTCCTATATGTGCAAAATAGATGGAGTGAATTAGCCCTCACGCATAATATTAGGAGCTGCTGGCACATGACTGGGAGCTGGGGGAAGAGATTAGATAAGCACTGGAGGCAGCTAAGGAGAGCAGGGGAAGGGCAAAGAAGACTTCCCACGGCTTCCTAGTCCTGCAGTTAGCTCTGCTTTTGGAGATGAGGGTTTGCTGCATTGTAAGGAACAAAAGTCCTCCAGAAAGGTCTTCCTTTAAGCTCTTGCCCAGAAGCTACTACAAATCTAAATAGTTTTATCAGTTAATGCCTGGAAGAATGTATAGGTAACAAAACAGCAAGACTGATTTTTAAGAGACTGGCATGCAAAGGAGAGAGGAACTGGGGAAGAAGTCTGCATGTTGTTCTTAAGAGCTGTGGGTGGGGATGTGATACAGTCAATTTGCAAAGGGGAAGAAAACTGGTAGATTTCCTTTACCTCCTCCCTTTTTTTCTTTTAGAATTTGAGTGCTCCTAAAAGACACATTGGTATAGGTTTGGGTCATGGTCCTCTGAATCAAGCAAGAGGCCCAACTGCTACTAGGTGGAACATCTACATCCTCTTTGATGAACTTGCTTTCTACAGAAGTGGAATCCACCGAGTTCTAAATCTGGTCTTTGAAATCTGGTCTTCTGGTATGTCCCAGAATTCTACTTTATTCCACAATTGCAGCAATTCAGAGAGCTTGGAGATGATATTCTAGAGAAGTCTAGCAGACACAGTTCTTTATGCACACGTATCCGAAATAATAGATTTATGTATTTATATATTCAATGATTATCTCTGCCTAACTCACAAAGGTGACTCTGATTAAAACAGGACATCAAAGAAAAAAGAAATCTAAAACCACACAATATCCAAGGCAATCCATGTTTCTGCCTAATCATCCCTCAAAAACAGAAATCGGATCACCGCGAGGAGTTGTTGTTTGGAGAAGCCAAGCTAGAAGGGAATGCGATAGGTGGAGGAGGAGCGAAAGGAATTCCTCCTAAGAGGTGGGTTGGCTTTTCCTTGCTCCAGAGGAGATAGTAGTTGGGGGGGGGGGAAGTCTCGAGGGTGGAGACCTCTGTATCTTCATTCTGTAGAGTTCTTCTGTCAGTAGCAGAAATTTGTTGAGATCGGCAGAGGAGGGACAATCCGGTTCTTCTCAAGGTTCCATGCCAAGGCTGCTCTCCTGCTCCCACTGTCAACCTTTCCACAATGGAAGTATCTACTGAGGCAAAACTGGGGCTGATAATGCCGGCCCACCCACCCAGTGGCAACTGGCACTACCAGTTTCGGATCCTCCTGCTGGGTGATTCCACCGTGGGCAAAACATCTCTGCTGCGGCGATACACAGAGCGATGCTTCATCCCAACCCCATGTCCCACAGTGGGTGTAGAGTTCTACAGCAAGATGATGGAGCTCCCTCCAGGAATCAAGGTGAAGCTTCAGCTCTGGGACACTGCTGGTCAGGAAAGGTTCAGGTAAGGAGAGCCCAGAAGGGTGCTAAATGATTCAAGATTGAAATATTCTAGCCCTCGAGACAAAATGTTTCAGAGCAGGGATATTTAAAGGTCAAAACATTGGGCAAGTTGTAAGGGGAACCCCATTCAGAACCGAAGAAAGCCACTGATGGTGGTACCTTTCAACAAGGGTAGGCTTGGCACCTCCGCAGACCTAAAATGGCCAGCCATTTCCACCATGTTGTTGAATTCTTACGTTGCTGCAAAAGTGAGAAGCAGCATGATGTTGTTATGGAGTTGTTGAGCTATGAGCAAGGAAACATAGATTCCCCTCCCCCACCCACAGAAGGTCTTCAGTGAACACTTAGACCAGCTATTCTCTCAATACCTACCTAACGGAATTGTTGTTGGGAAAATGGGAAAGGATTGTTATGAGCTCCAGGAGGAAAACTGATATCAATCTACCAGATAATACATAATAAATTTAAAAAACAAATTGGCTGTCCTGCTGAGGACCACAACTTCAGCTGACAAGCTACATCAGCAGGAGTGTAAACCAACCCAGAGATAAGGTCTTGGAAACTGGAGGCAAATTGTGAGCAACCTTACGTCTTTTCCTTCAGAAACCTGGGTTTCTCAGCTACCAACCTCAGAAGGCACAAAATACTTGTGCAGCAAATAAGCTGCAAACTTCTGCTTCTGAAGTTCTGGTTTATAGACTTACTTTCGGTAAGCAGTGAAGAATATTGACCATGGAGCTTAGGAATTGTCACTCTTAAGAGTTGCCCCAGCATTTAAATGGAGATCTAGATAACTTCCTTTTCTTCAAAATGTGATAATCCAGCCACCTTCCCTTTAGGCTTAGAAGTTCTCCTTTTATTAAGGAGGGTCCCAGGAAGACTGTCTCAAACTCCTGCTTTGGTTATGAATTAATCCCCCCCCCTCCCGGAATGACTTGGCCTTGAGAGCTTTCCCCACCCTCCTCCTGATTACATCTGGCATCTGTTATCTGAAGAGGTGTGGGGCCAGCAGCTGAAAGAAAAGGAACGTGGGAGGTGTATGATATGATTGAAGCTGAGATTTCAAGGCTAATCAGATAGATAGAAGACAAAAGAACACAATGTTGGGGCACCTTAAAGACATCCCATTTATTAACTTGTAAGTCTTCACAGACCTAACCTGTGTCATCAGATTCTCAGAGTAATGGACTATGAACTGGTTAAGCTAATCTGATAATGAACTGTTGGTCATTAAGGAGATCCTAGATCCTGTTTGTGTTGTGAAACACTGGTGGGACTACCCCTTGGGAGATAAAAGGGAACAGTAGTTTTGTTTTCATACAATTCTCCTTGGTTCTGGTATATTTTTAAAGAAGGGGCAGGAATATTCCAGATTACAGATAGTCCTCGATTTACAGCCGTTCATTTAGTGACCATTCAAAGTTACAACAACGCTGAAAAAAACGGCTTATAATTGTTTTTGACACAACCATTGCAGCATCCCCACCGTCATGTGATCAAAATTCAGACTCTTGGCAACTGGCTCATATTTATGACGGTTGCAGCCCCCCAGGATCATGTGATCACCTTTTGTAACCTTCTGACAAGCAAAAGCAATGGGGGAGCCGGATTCACTTAACAACCGTGTTACTAACTTTACAACTGCAGTGATTCACTTAACAACTGTGGCAAGAAAAGTCATAAAACGGGGCAAAACTCACTTATCAACTGTCTTGCTTAGCTATGGAAATTTTGAGCTCAATTGCGGTCGTTAAGTCGAGGACTACCTGTTCGGGGACATTGCTCAGGAACAAATCACTTTGCATGCCCAATGTCCCAGGCTCAGTGCCCTCCCCACACCAAGATACTGTCAAGTATCTTACTTTTTTTTATATAACACACATACAGCAATTTTGGTAATATAATCTGGATTAGTTACAAATAGCATCTTTGTGTACTGCTTATTGGATATGTCTGAAGCAAGCAGTTATAAGCATGCATTATAGAACACTCTCACTTTTGTAATCTATAATTCTTGTGTAGAACTGGTGCTTGCTTCTGATTTCCAGCAAAGAATGCTCCATAGCAACCAATGGGTTTGCTTAATGACCTGCACCAAAAAGGTTATAAAATCAGACAAGGTCACATGGTGACCTGCTTTATGACTATCATGACTTACGACTGAAATTGCAGACTGAAATTACAGTCATAAGTCAAGGACCACCTGTATATCATCTCAATAGGATTCACCTATGTTTACATCTAAAAAATAAATTGCTTTGCAAACACCACTCCAGATCAAGGTCAGTGGGCACATGATGGAAGGAAACAGTATCCAGACAAATGCTTCAACAAATAGCTCTGATATCTTGCAGTAGTAGGATGTTTATCATAGGTCATAGACCCAGACAACATAAAAACCATAGCATAACAGACATAATAAAAAGTCTTAGGATAGTGCTTAGTTTACATAGCTATTAGAAAAGCATGCATTCTACAGGCCACAGTTATAAACTCAGCAACAGGAGTTATTTTAGGATATTTATTTGTCAAGCAAGGTTGTACATTAAAAAACCCTATAAAGAGATATTAGTAGCCTATCATGAATATCTTGTTATAGATTACAATAAAGATTAATGTCTGCTGGAATAATTCTGTCCTTTAGATCAGGGATCTCCAAACTTGAAGACTTGTGGACTTCAACTCCCAGAATTCTTCAGCCAGCCATGCTGGCTGAAGAATTCTGGGAGTTGGAAATCCACAGGTCTTAAAGTTGCCAAAGCTGAGAACCCTGCTCTAGTTAACTCTGATATATTGGAGAAAAAGCTAATGTATCAATTTGGCCTTTTCCCCAGGTGCATCACCAGGTCTTTCTACCGGAACGCGGTTGGTGTGCTGCTGATCTTTGATATGACCAATCGAAGGTCTTTTGAGAGCATCTTCGATTGGTACAATGAGGTGACCAATGTGATGGACAAAGTAATTTTCCTCCTAGTTGGCCACAAATGTGATCTCGAATCAATGAACAGGGTCACCCTGGAGGAAGCAGAAGGCTTGGCCGCGTCTCTAGGCACATCTTTTATAGAAACATCTGCCAAAACTGACACCAACATAGACCTGGCTTTCGAGACCATCACCAATGCTATCTATGAGGCTCTGAGAAAGAAGGAGTTTGACCTGCAGGAAGGCTGGGATGGCGTGAAAATCGTTTATAAGAGGAGAGCAAGCAGTCTGCAAAGGAAGAAGCCATCCAAAGAAGCATGCCAGTGTTAACTCGGTCAGAACTGGATGTTACAGGACACTGGCTACTCAAAATAGAATTCTTCCTTAGATGAAACACAGACTTAATCCGTTGGGCTGATCCTTATCCAAGTGAGACCATCCACAACCTGTGACCCCCCAACTACTTTATTACATCCTCCGGAGCTCTTTTTCATCTCATCTCAGATCTTGTTTCCTGCTGAAAATCAGTGACATATTTTCCCGTTGTTTTTAGATACAAAAGAAAAGAGTATTGTTTTTTTTAATTCTCAATTTAAAATGTTTGGGTTTTTTTAGCATCAAAACTAAAAAGACATCACGAATGAAAGCAATGTACCAGGATAATGTTGCAGGATCCAGTCTGGGTCGGTCACTGGGACCGGAGGGAGGTTTAGTTTTCCAAGCTTTCGGACTCGTGCTGAAGCCCATCCTCTGGGAACTTCTCTCTCACCAAGTTCTCTCTCTTCTCCTGGCGAGAGAGAAGTTCCCAGAGGATGGGCCCCAGCACGAGTCCAAAAGCTTGAAAGACTAAACCTCAGGTCCCGGTGACCGACCCAGATTGCATCCTAAAAAGAGATCCTCTGGGAAATCTCAGCCCACTTTCACATCACCATCCTGCTAATTGCAGCTCGTAGTCCCAACCTGGACAGGTTTTCTGGCCCTTGTCCTATATATCCTCATTCATCCAGCCCAGGGGTAGGCAACCTTGGCTCTTTTATGACTCGTGGACTTCAACTCCCAGAATTCCTGAGCTAGCATGGCTCAGCTTGGAAACCTCTCCCTTTCCCCTCAGCATGGCTGGCTCAGGAATTCTGGGAGTTGAAGTCCACGAGTCATAAAAGAGCCAAGGTTGTCTACCCCTGATCCAGCCGCGAGTTGCAGACAGATTGCAGACAGACAGATGTAGTGCTGAGTCAGGAGTAAAAACGGCTGCACTAATCCCAGCGCCATCGTGCAGCCTTATTCTGCATTTTGCAGGTTAGAAACAGCTTCTTTCCATTATTATTCTACCTTGCTGTGTAGAACTGGGGAGAATCTTATGGTTCTCAAACGTTTTGAGGAAGTCTTCATTTCCACAATGTAACCTCCTTAACTTAAAAAAATAATAATCCTGAAAATATCTGATGTAAAAACATTTACTTCCCCTTTTAAATGGTAATAATATATAATAATATGTATAGCTTTGTTTATTGTCATTGTCTTCACTGGCCATTTTTCCATGCTGGGTAGTGTTCAAATCACAATAAATGATCTCTCAGTGTGTAATTCTTGAAATGAAGGAAACAAGGGTTTAGAACAGGGGTCTTCAAACTTGGCCCTTTTATGACTTGTGGACTTCAGCTCCCAGAATTCCTCAGCCAGCGTGCCTGGCTGAGGAATTCTGGGAGTTGAAGTCCACAAGTCATAAAAGGGCCAAGTTTGAAGACCCCTGGTTTAGAACATTGTTCTGCCTATTGCTGAAGGAAAAGTGATGCTTTCTCTGGGTTTGATAGTAAACACTAACCCTAACTCTAACAGTAAAATAAAATCACTTCCTAAGTTGAAATCCACCCAGGATCTGTTGGGGACATATCCCTACAGCTTCCATGTGATTTGGAAGTGGTTTTCCTGCATTTTCTTGGAGTGGTTTGCTTGATCTTCCCAATTTAGCCCACAGCAGATGGATTTCCTAGTGGTTTCTCAAAGCATTTATATGAACCAGCCCTGCTTGCTTGCTTTCTATATTAGCCAACATTGGTTAGGTGTCATTTTCTATCTGGGCACCATGCCTACCCTCCTAGCTGAAACTCACCCACAGAAATAGCCATGAGAACCCACATTTACACATAAATACTCGGGTAACAAAAGACTGTATCTCATACACAAACACAGACAGGTGTTATAAATTCCACTCCCTTTTTACCCATATGATAAAGTGCATCATTTAAAGTTGATTCCTAAACTTTGCTCGCCATAAATAAGTCCCACTGAAAGAAGACAGCTGGGAAAGTCACAAATGGCAAATACACAATCCCGGGATGCTGCAACTATTGTAAATACACATCAGTTGCCAAGCACTCAAACTTTCATCACGTGACTCTGGAGATGCTATCCTATGTGCGAAGACCAGTCATAACGCACTTTTTTCCACGCCAGTGTAACTTTGAACAGTCACTAAACAAATAATAGTACGTCGAGGACTATTTGCACATGGGATTTCGGTATAAAATGCTGAGTTTCTAACACTGAGTCTGTTCCTTCCACAGAAAACACATACATGCCAGGATTTTGGGACTAGACTAACAGCAATAGCAATAGCACTTAGACTTATATACCGCTTTACAGTGCCTTACAGCCCTCTCTAAGCAGTTTACAGAGTCAGTACATTGCCTCCAACAATCCATTTTACCGACCTCAGATGGATGGAAGGCTTAGTCAATCTTGAGCCCCATCAGGATCGAACTTCAGGCTGTGGGCAATATTGCAATCCTGCATTCTAACACTGCGTCACCAGGGCTCCAGGACTAAATTCACACATTGCACTAAACAAGCTTATTCAGTTTTGGCGAGATGGCCCAGCAGTATTTTCTTTCTCACAGCCATGGTGCGTATATGTAGTGCCTTTTTAAAGGGACATCTACCGTACTTCCTGTAAATTGGCTTTATCCGGGACTGCAATATAGCAAATGCGTGCAAGGACACACATACATGTGCATCAACACATAGACAGAATTGCCTACCGGTTAGGCAACTACATGTTAGCCTAGCTTGTTATTGTGTAAATTATTGTTCAGCTACATGGGGTTGGGTGTGTACACATTTTTGGCTGTGTTTGCACAACAACCTCCTCTGAGTTTTAGGAGGCTTTTGTTCACTCAGCTGCCTAAGAAGGCTACTTTGACTAGCGTCCGTCAAAGAAGAGAAACCTTGTGGAAGGCTGTTGAATGTAGGTGAAATGTGTTCTTGCCTGGCCTGGCTTGGCCTTAGCTAAACACGGCCCATTTTCAGGGAGGAGCAGGACAGGGAGAGTGTGCACATCCTGCCTCCCTTAGGAGCAGCCTGCCTGCCCAAACATGGAATAAGAGAGCCGCAGCCTCAGGCGGTCAAAGGGAGAGCAACTACCTGTGCTAATCTCAAACAAGTCTCAACTAGTTTCCTACCTGGGTGAAAACTTTTTCCATTGCTTGGGACTCCAGGTTGAACCCCGGATTGGAGTGTTCCTCTTTTATTTTGAGCCGGCATGAGCTTTCTCGCGCCGCTCCACCGGTGCACACGCATGCACGCCCACAGAGCCACACCGACACAGGCACACAAGAGATAGCAGCTTCCAGAGGCTCTCCTTCTTCCAGCCTCCCAATGGCTGTGGATTCTCCCTGGGACTATCAGTTCCGGATCATCATGCTGGGCGATTCCACGGTGGGGAAATCGTGTCTTCTGAAGCGCTATGCTGACGGGGTCTTTGTGGAGTCCATGAACCAAACGGTGGGGGTGGACTTTTATGTCCACTGTCTGGAGATGGAGCCCAACCTGCGTTTCAAGCTGCAGTTCTGGGATACGGCGGGCCAAGAACGGTTCAGGTGAGTCATGGGAGAAAGGCTGGTCTGGGATCTCTCAGCCAAAAGGCCAGAAGTGATGGGCCTTTTCCAAGCCTTGGAAGATGTTAATGAGATAAATTGATGAAGCCTGCAAACGAAAGGAGGCTTAAGCTTTGCTTCCTAATTGTTTGGAGGGGTAAAAACTTTAGATTCCCAGCACTGTTTTTACTTAGATTCTCATAGAGTATGAAGACGCCCCCAACCTTTTAGGCACCAGGGACCGGTTCTGTGGGGAGAGGTTTTTTCGCGGACCGGAGGGGGCGTGGTTTTGTGTGCTGCCTGCATCCCATGGATTGGGCTTTGCTTGTTTGCGCGGCCCGGTTTCTGGCAGGCCACAGCCCAGTACCGGTCCACGGCCCGGGGGTTGGGGACCTCTGGTGTAATGTACAACAATTTTTGTCGCTAAGCAAGTTAAGTGAGTTTTGCCCCATCTTACAATCTTTCTTGCTGCACTTGTTAAATGAATCACTGAAGTTGTTAAGTGAGTAACATGGTTGTTAAGTGAATCTGGCTTCCCCATTGACTTTGCTGGTCAGAAGGTTGCAAAAGGTGACCACATGACCCCGGGACACTGCAACAGTCATAAATACATGCCAGTTGCCAAGTGTCTGAATTTTGGTCACGTGACCATGGGATGCTGCAATGGTCATAAGTGTGAAAAACAGTCATAAGTCATGTTTTTCAGTGCTGTAGTAACTTCAGCTGGTCACTAAACGAATGACCGTAAGTTGAGGACTACCTGTATTGATGCTTTTTATTATGGAATGTTTCAGTGTTAGTTTTTTATGGTCGTTTTTATTGTATGCCTCCCAGTGTCAAATTTCCGAGAGGGGTGGCTGTGTAAATATGAGGAATAAGCAAACAAAGGAACAGATGGGACACACAAGGAAAAGAAAAAGAATAAAAGAGCAACGCCATGATGAGGATCTTACTAACTGCAACAGTCTGGTGGTTAGATGTTCCCAGGGAAAGAACAAAGCTATTTAGTTTCAGATGAGCTAAGAGACTCCGGCTTTTTTTCTTTCCCTTACAAGAAGTCCTCACCTTACAGCCATTTAGTTAGTGACCATTCAATATTACAACGGCACTGAAAAAAGTGACTGGTTTCTGCACCATTACATGATCACAATTCTGGTACTTTGCAATCGGCAAGACTCCAGTACACTCCAGTACACTATATATATATTCAGAGTTGCTTTAATCTAAGTATCCAGGTGAGATAGGGAACTAGAGTCCCTCCCTATAGATGACTTGTGTGACCACAGAAACCCCCACCACCCTTGTTACTTCACTCTCTATGCTCCAGATGGTGTTCTATGAGTCAGTCAGAAACTCCCAAAGATACAAAAAATGGCACTGCTGGAGTAAGATTTCTACCACCACACCCTACCTAAGGAACATAAAATACCCGAGTGATATTACAATTCACACATTAATGGAGAACTTGAAAGCTTAGTTTAACTTGATTAGTTTGACTGAACGCTTTAGTTCAGACTTTTTGGGGGTTCTGGAAGTTGTGAGTTTTGTTTAAAAAGAATCTAGAATCCCTGATCAAGAAGGACAGCCAAGTGATGGAAAATACGTAATGAAACGAGACTTGTGCTTATTCTAATGTATTTATGCAAATGTATATATTAAAAGTTATTGGAATTTCACAAAAATAGATGCCCCAATTAATGTCCCAGAAAGTTCCTCCAGGCAATGTAACTGTAAACAGCAAAGTGCATATTGTAAATGCAAAATTAATGTTTACAAAGCATTAACATTAAACTGAAAATAAAATTAGAAAGGTAATATTTTTGCCAAATAAATCAGCCTTCATTGACTGGGAAGCAGTTACTTTCCTTAAGAAAAATAGAAATGGATGCTCCTGGCTCCATTTGGGTGAAAGCGATAGATTTGTCCTTATTCTCTCGTTGAACGCAAGTACAGCTTGGAAAACCCTGCTCTAAATTAAGATATTTCTGGCTTCTTGCAATGTTTCCATGCTCAGCAAATTTTCTTTCTGTGATGTAGATCAGTGACACGTTCTTACTACCGTAATGCAGCTGGAGGAGTCCTGATGTTTGACCTAACCAATCGGGCATCATTTGAGAACATCAGGAGCTGGCACCAGGAAGTGGTGGACACAGTCAAACCTCACCGCCCAGTTTTCGTGCTGGTGGGGAACAAGAGTGATCTGGAGGCTGAACGGAAGGTGAAACAAAGGGAGGCTGAGAAGCTGGCTGTTTCCCTGGAAGCAAAGTATATCGAGACTTCGGCGAAAAGCAGCAGGAATGTGGAGGCAGTTTTCCAAATGTTAACTCTGGGCATCTACAAGGCCTTGAAAAGTGGGGTAATGAAACCTGGTCCACAGTGGGATGGAGTGAAAACCAAACTGCCATCGCCGGTCCAGCCAGAGGTTCCTGTTCAGGAAAAGAGAAAGATGTGTTCCTGCTAGCTGGCTAAAGACAAGAACCACTGCGCCACTGGGACAATGTTCTTGTGTTCACAATTTTGCAAAAGAATTTACACATCTTGCTACATCGTGGGTTGTGGAGCCACGATTTGTTGACTAATCCACTGTGGTTTAAGTACTCACAATCTGCAGAGTCCTTAAATATGATTTATATGCGCGCAATGGGGTTTGCAGAGCAGAAAAAGCTCAAAGCAAATTTTGTAAGCCTACCTTGTGGGCACAAATCTTGAAGACTCCATCACAGAGGCCTTTAGTCTTGCAAGTCACAAATGTAAAGAAAGTGTTTAAAAGTGATCAAGTGTAGCTGCCCGGCTAGGGTTGAACCAAGCTGGGATACCCATGGAGCATGGTACCTACTGTAGTTTGGTGTGGCAGCTGTGATCAACTTTCCATACACATCTCTAACACTAAACAAGGATTCACTGTCAGAGCTCAGCTTGTCTTTCCTTGGCAGTTACCTCACACTTCTAGCTGCTTGGTGCACTTCACATGAGAGCTGTTATTTAGAGAATAATTTTCTGTTGCAGGAGCTACATCTTGTGTCTTTAAAAAACTGGATCATGTTCATTAAATTTGTTTCCATGAATTACTTACAGTGGTAAAGGTCCTTTCCCAATCTACCCATTGTCATTGAAGTGGTGGGGATGATACAGAATCTTTTTAAAAAAAAAGCTCAGTGTTGACTCAGCTTTTCATCCTTCCAAGGTTGATAAAATGAGGACCCAGATTGTTGGGGGTCATATGCTGATATTGTAAACCGCCCATACAGCACTGTAAAGCACTAGGGAGCAGTATATAAGTCTAAATGCTATTGCTATTAGTCAATGACTTCTGAGCTGGTGATTATTTATTCATCATTCTCAAGCTACCTTGGCTGAAATCTTTCAGAGTGAACCTTGATCTGTTTAGAATGAATCTCATGAATTCCATCTGTACACGACTATTCACACCTTCAGATAAACACAGGGCACAATGTTGCACGTCATCACTACTCTGATATTAAAGGATGGTTAGCATTATGTCCAAGTGACAATATATTGTCCCCAATATAATTATAGTTAACAGCCTTACACTGCTTCAAAATTTGCGGTGTCTGATACTCCAGCGAAGAGTCAGCTTGAAATATGAGAGACAAACATAAGCATCATCTAAGAAATCCAGTACTATATATCACTTTCTAATCTGATTGGTAACCAACTCAGTTACCTCAATTTCTTTTAACTGGCAGATTTTAGATTGTGCTTTATCATGCGGTTAGAAAAAAAGAGAACACCGTTTTCTGCTTTTGTAAAGTAAGATGTAGAACTAGCAGTTGATGCCATGTCACATAAACTTGCTATCTCTATTAAGATGTCCTCTTAATGCCAAGCAGAGCAACAAATGAAAAGTAGCAGAGCTTGACATAAATTTCTTCCAGGTAAGACTTTTATTAAGTGGCACTGCTTGTTTCATTCATACTGTCACTTTTCCTTTGTAACTTTCCTGTTTTCCTCTTCAGACTAGAACAAGTACAATACACGCAACAGTTTTAAAGATGAAAGAAGTACTTTGCAGACTTAACAAGTTAAAACATGCTTAATTCTACAGCAGTGCAATAATAATGTAAAAAGGAGACTTCGCCTTTTTAAGTACGGACAATTTGATTTTTTTTTTTTAAAGCTTTTGTACTTTCCTAGGGGACCAAATGATATACTTAAGTATCAAACTATAAAATATTCACAGGTTCAGTCAGGCATAAAGAGGAGGGGGGAGTTTTCCATGCTTCTTATTGGTAATTAATTTAGCTTTCAGGAACAAAGAATGTAGACACTAAAGACGTTGCAGCTGATGTTATTTCAGATTCCTAGTTTTAGATCTACCGGTTACGTAGATGACATTGGAAAAGACAAATGGCATTACAAGTTGTTGATATCAGGATTAGGAGAAACTGACTCTGAAGCATGGTATTTGTTGTGACAACAGTAATAATTTCACCTTACACTGATTTTGCAGGTGCATTTAAAATAAAACAGTCCAGTTCAGTGTATGGGTGCAGCCCACACATATATATCACTAGCATGGCTGCTGGTCAGAAATGGTGTGAGTTCTATCTTAATACACCTGGATGGATTAAATGTGCTCATCTAAATCCATTCAGTGGTTATTCCATCTTTTTTCCTTAATCAACTTTTTTTCAATGAAAAAACAAAACAAAAAACCCCTTTAAGAATGCACTAGAAGCTGGATTATGAATGTGGCCTCCTACAGCTTCCATTAAATTGCATGAACAAGCAGACATGTATCAACAGCCCTGTATGAATAGATCTCCTGTATCACATGGAAATGTCTTCAGTTAATAGCGCCTGATCAGAGCCAGAAACTGGGTGCAGGTCAGTGGCTAATCCCAGAGGCAAAGAAAAAAGGGCCCACATGAGATGGGCAGTTTTAACAATGAGATAGAGCAGAAATCCATGTGGCTGTATTGGTTAAGACAGTGTTTCTCAACTCTGGCAACTTCCTTAAGTGTGATGGCTGGGGAATTCTGGGAGTTGAAGTCCACGTATCTTTTAAGTTGCCACGGTTGAGAAACACTGGGTTAAAGAAGTGGACTGTGTCTTGGGAAGATGCAGCTCCAATCCCCCTGTGAAGTTCTGAATTACTTTTAGGCTGCTCATTATTTCTCAATTCTACAGAGTTTCTGAGGATAAAATGAGAGCTAATATCCCTTTCTACTAAGCATTACCCTGAGAAAAGGGAAGATCTAAAAGAATAGAAACGTGAATGTTTCACACTATTCATAGCTGGTTTCCCTACTGGGAGAAGCACTGTGGTCCACCTAGCTTGTTGATGCCATTTTCTTATTCAAAGAACTCAATAATTGTGGATGCCGCCTTGGCATAATTCACAAGACACCTTAGAAAAGCAGATACATAGGGTATTCATTTATTGTTACATTTTTCAACTAGTGGAAACTTACACAGATTCTTCTTTAAAGTCCCTGTTGGGTGGCTCAATGCAAAGCTGATGCAGTCAGACCTTATACAGAGAACCAAAGACAATGAGGATGGGGAACCCAAATCAATGTTTCCTCCATTCAGGGTCTTGGCCAAGCAACCCCCTTGGCTGCTCCAATGTAGCTTATCAAGTGTGAAGTGGGGAGGGAGGATATACATTTTCGGCAAGAGTCTGCTTCAGAAACAACCTTCCCCTCCAGAAGTAGTGAAGTAGCTTTCACAATGCATCACAATATCTGAGCCAGCAAATACTTCTATGCCAGTAAAATGCTGGGTGTCAAGTGTGCTTTTAGAATGCAGAACCCTCCTGGGAATCAAAAAGTATATTTCACTCACATACAGGAAAAAAGGAACAAACCACAAATTGTACCCAAACTTCTGGATGCGAAGGGTAAACGATCCCCACTTCCACAGCCATTTGTCAGAGACTATCTTGGGAACAGTAAAGCAGTTTAACCATGCCAGCAGACTGCGTTTTTTTAATTGTGTAGCTCAAATCTGTTTCTACTGCATTTTTACAGGAACTTGTGGTACAAAAAGAATTCAACTTTGCCCCCAGGCCACCCTGACCGTTAAATAAAAAGGAAAGAAATTTGCTTCCAACTGAAACACTCCTGTCAATACTGTGGTCTTCTTTTTGAGATCCCTCATTCATTTTCTGAAAGAAATCCAAATACCTTGAATAGCAACATTACACGTGTGGGGGGGGGGGGAATGAAAAAAAAAAATCTATGGCCACTTCTAATACTGTTCTCAAAAATAGCAAAATATTTTATCCCTTGGACAATCGTGGAGACCGTGTATCACTTAGAAGGAGAAAATAAAAGTCTATGCTTCGAGATAAGTTCCTTTGGGGGAATAGATGTGAGGAGACCTATTGATCTTTGGCAGATCTTCTCTAATAACCCTTTATTGCTGCACTGTGAAAATATATGCTTCTCTGTGAAGCATTGCAAAAAAATAATAATTATCCAACAGATGACCTCAAGGACACTCCACAGCTTCAGAGGCAGACTTTTTTTTTTTCTTCTCTTAGCAGAGTCTCTTTTTTTTTCTTTTTGTTTTCTGTCTTTTCCCAGAGTTAGGGTTTCTTGGTTGTTTTGCGGATCAATGCCATTCGCTGAAAAGGGGGAAAAAAAGACAGTATGAACATGGGTTTCTTGATATAATGGAAAGTGTGGATGGCCTTGGGGGATGAGGGAAAGAGATGTGTGGATGACTTCCATTAGACTTGGTAAGTTAAATTAGGAATATGATTAATGGAACTCAAACAGGTAATTTTACAATTCACCCAAGACTCCATCCCTCCAGAATACCAGTAGCTATTGAGTTTTCAAGCTTGATTGAGGCTCCAATTAAAGAGGTTCGTCTCCTTTCGGCCCAATTTAAATTACTCCCAAGGCATATCATTCCATATCTCCAAAATTGCCCTTTGAGTTTGGAGGAAAGATTCTGTTTATTTACCTATTCCCTTTTAGGCCAAAATAGTAATTTCAGGGTAGGCAGTCCTGGTTCAGAACAACATTCCCCACAATTTTTTTTAAATAGAACTGCAATGAAGTATTAAGTGGGAAAAAAGAATGTAGCTCAGAAGATACTATTATTTATTCTATGGTTAAATCATATAAGCAATTAAGAAAAGGGATTTAGGCATGCATCGTGATTGTTTTTTAAAAAAAAGCCAAGGTGGAATTTGAACAGTAGAAATTGGACGTGAAACCTCAATTTGTTAGCAAGCTGATTTTTCATTTGAGATATTCCCTTTTCTTGCTGTTTATCACTGGTTTCGTGGAGCAGAAACCATCTGCTTCACACGGCATCATTTTACTTAGGTGTGAATTATTTGGGGGGGGGGGGGGGGGAGAGGGGAAGAGATCCTTACCTGTTTGTGAGCTTCTGTAGTGCAGGCTTTTTTGTAGGGCCTGATTTCTTCAGAGCCAAAACCTGGGATCCACATATTCCACTGGCGTTCTGGGGGCAGCAACAGCATCAGTGTGGTTTGTAGTTGAAGAAATAAAATCATAAGCAGAAGACAATTTAAACAAGTGATAAAACAGCCATGAGGAGCAGGTTCAGTCGTTTAGAAAGCAATGAATTAATACTCTACTATGCAAAATTATATCAATGAGAAACGAGCAAAATTGATGCCTTTGCAAGAATCAGACTTCCCAGGGGTCCCTTCTTAATATTCTTTTTGACAAACCCATGAGACAAACCTAATAAAAAAAATACTTTGAGGTCTTAAGTCTTCCCAATATGATTTTTGCAATCTGGGAAAGTGAACCATGATGCCATTTATACTTAAGAGTAACAATCTGGAAATCACTTTTTCAGTGGCCCCGATATCACAGAAGGATGAAGCCTCATTTGTGATTCCTTTTCATGCCTTACCCCAATGGGACTGCAGCAATCACTGGAAGGACAGGTGCATCTATGCAAAAGTCACCACACCACATTACCCTTTAAAACAGGGCTTACCAACCTTAGCCATTTTAAGATGTGTGGACTGGCTGGGGTATTCTGGGAGTTGAAGTCCACACATTTTAAAATGGCTAAGGTCGGGAAATACTGCTTTAAAACATGACAGCAGTGCAAGAGTCACAGAATTGAAACTGCCAAGCTGCTGATTG
Organism: Azemiops feae; assembly: GCA_023970755.1. Taxonomy (NCBI): domain Eukaryota; kingdom Metazoa; phylum Chordata; class Lepidosauria; order Squamata; family Viperidae; genus Azemiops; species Azemiops feae. Next base: position 177,224 of record JALGBA010001046.1, on the reverse strand, counting down.
CAAGCTTTTCCATTCTACTGTCCTCCAGAGGTTATAGGCTACAAGTCCATCACGTCCACTGCACTTGTCTCATGGAAGCTGCACCCAAGTGGGGGGTGGGGTGGGGTACAAGATAGAGAAAACTTCTAGAAGGTGTAACCTGGGAGCTCCACACAGTATTTGTCACTATGTTTCAGATAATGTCTCATTGGAGGAGCAAGGAAGAAAAAACAAGAAAAGAATGACCAGTAGCAAGATGGACAAACTCAGCTACGGTGGCAATAAATGCACCAGTGGAAGATTTGACAGAACTGTTTAGGGACAGATTATGGAGAAAATCTTTCTATATAGTCACTAGGTGTCAAAAATAACTTGATGGCACAGTATCAACATAACTGATATGTTGAGGGGAAAGTGATTGTTTCTGCAATGTAGCCTAGGTTATGTAGCTCTGCAGGTTATGGACAAAACAATCCAAAACAACTGATAAGTTAGCTGGCAGCTATCATGAAATAGACACATTTATATCTTTGCACTGACCAAGATGCAGCTGGACATCCTTTACTTCCAAAGTGTTAGACTTGCGATGCCGTGCAAGCTGGCAGGCAGCGGTCACCACGCTTTCAATGAAGTCATCAGCAATCTGCAGCAACATCTGTCAAAATGGAATTCAGCATCAGCAAGAATGGCTGCTGCTGTTTCAAAAGGTTATTCTTCTGACAATTCAAGGTACTGACAGAGCATTCTTCGGACATCCCCATCCCCAAGTGAAAAATTAGAAGGAATAAAATGGCACATTTTAACCAAAGAGAGGTTTAGATGTTTGTGATGCTCATTTCAGATAAGACCAACCTCCTCCACATCTTCATCCAGCTGTTCATTTGGATCCACTTCTCTAACCAGATCCTGCAGTTTCTTCTTTGTTAATATCTACAGAAAATATTAGCATATTTTACCAGGTTCATTCTGCTATAGTCACTTCTGTGCAGTTAAAATCAAAAGATCTTGCTTAGAAGCACTTCCAGTCAGCAACATATATGATAGTGCCCCTAAGTGGATCCTCTAAAGCAGTGGTGGGGAACTATGGGCCCTTGATGATTTGTGGACTTCAACTCCTAGGAATCCTGAGACAGCATGGCTGGCTCAGGAATTCTGGGAGTTGAAGTCCACAAGTCAGAAAAGGGCCATAGTTTCCCACCCCTGCTCTAAAGCCACCTCCACCCAGAGCCCTCCAGATGTGCTGACTACATCTCACATCATGGACAATTACCTGATTACTTTCAGGACTGAGGCGCCCCCCACTGCTAGGGGTCCCAGGCATCTTTGCCACAGAGGTATTGTTTGCCATGGAACTATGAGGAGGAGTATTGCCTGCTTCTGCTTTGATTGAAGAAAAGTTTGATAAATTGATCAAGGTAGACGGACCAAACTGGTTCATAATCTGCTGAGCTTTAGTCTTGAGGTCATAGAGCTTATCCAGATCTTGCTTCTTTTTTGGATTATGTGGACCCAAACCAATCAGCTAGAAGAAGAAACAGGCCTCAAAGTTAAAAACAAGGTGTAGATTGAAATGTCAGTATCTTGGACATGTTAACTGAGTTCAGGAACCTGTTACTAAGAAAAACAACTTATCAGTGAAAATATAGCAAGTATTGTAAACAGCCCATTTCTTAGTTTTTTCCCCTGAGCCATAAGTTAGTAGTATATTAATACAGCTCAGGCTGTATTAGTTTACTTTAACACTGCAACTTGTAACACCACATCAAGACCAAACCATGCTGTATGTGTACAATCAAAAATAGCAAGTTCAATATAATCTTTATTACTTCAATTTTAAGAACAAGATCCAAACAGAATAATACACAAAAGAATATTTAGAATATTACAATGTTAATATTTGATTCTTATTATCATGCATTTACTTTATTCAACACACTGTGATAAAAAGACAAATGATACTAAGTTTTGGAGGGAGAATCCAGAACTGCTTTCAATATAATCAAATATTTCTTGTCACAGGAGAACCCATCTGCCATTAAAAAGAGCTGGCTATGAAAGCGAGGAAGGGCATGGAGCTCAAAGCCAGAATAAACTTTAGATTCTCTTTCCTATCCAATACTGGGCAAAGTTTAATTACTTTGCCTCATTCACATTGTGCTAGGATACTGGTTTGCATAGAAAGCATTCCCTCTGATTTCCAAGTTGATAGGATAGTTGTAGTAACTTCTTATTGAGAGGAAGCACTGTGTTAGATCCAACATGGATTAGCCTCTTCCAGAACTATTTGCATGGCTCTCTCAATATCTATTTCCCGGGAAGACGTATCTTCTCTCAGGTTTATTTTAAAGAAATACACATATAGAGTATTGGCTTTTTCTTCAATCACATCTATTTGAAAGCTTCACAATCTAGATTTGTTGCACAGTAAGTAGGTACAGTCCAATTTATAATTCATGGATTAACTGTTGTCCTAAAACCAAGTTAAAACTAGGTTCTTCTGGGTAGGGGATATTTATAAAATATTCAATGGTTCCAACAAGAATGAAATGCTAAAATACAGAGAGATTGATAGAATAATAAAGCAAACCTAAATTCTAATTTGTACAAGGACTCTGAAGACAGATTTTAGTCACATATTCAATGTCCTGACTTAAGAAAAAACACACAGATCATATTATATTCTGTTAATTAACAAGAAAGCAATATATTCTTGCCAAGTTTGTTTACCATCAGATTTCAATCTTGGCAAATGATTAAAATTAAAAAGACACAAACCTTCAGCTTTTCATTATGATGCTAGCATGCCATGCGATGGTCACTTCAAGCCAATTTACTTACAGCTATCTGAGTATCTAGATCTTTAATTACATCAGAAACTGCTGTGGGGCCATTGAATGGAGAGGCCATTTTCAAAAAAGAAAAAAAAATGTTCCTGCAAGTAAATAGTCAGAATTAACCTACATAGCAGTTGCTCCCTGGCTGTGAATACTTATCAAATTCTTTCAGAGCATTCTGCATTCCTGCCTCCAGCCTGAAAAATAATAGAGACTTTGACATGCAAAAAAAACCACCAAAACACAGGACTTTCCCCCCTACATCTCCTTTAAAAATGGTCTTATAATCTTGGAGGTTATTGTTCCAAACACATCATTGACAACACAAGGATGAGTTTACAGAAATCAAAGCAGCAGTTACCAAAAGACAATCCTGGTGATATTATGTTCGTCAAGTAATTAAAACTTCAAAGTGAGTAAACAGCTTTGGTTTGGTACTGGGTGGTTATTATTACTGAGTTTTCTGCGTTGCTTGAGTAGGTGTACACATGGACTACCACAAAATACAGTACCAATAACAATAATGCACTAACACAGGGGTCTCCATGCTAGCTGGGGAATTCTGGGAATTGAAGTCCACAAGTCTTAAAGTTGCTAAGGTTGGAGACCCCTGCACTAACACACAATAATTTATTTTTCAAAAGACATAACGATAAAAGGCGACATACGGGTGTTTGAAAACGAAGACCTACTAAAGCAGGGGACGCTTGCTGTCAAGAGAAGGGTGGGAAGTCTATTTAAGGCAGGGGTCTTCAAACTTGGCCCTTTTATGACTTACGGACTTCAACTCCCAGAATTCCTCAGCCAGGCACGCTGGCTGAGGAATTCTGGGAGTTGAAGTCCGCAAGTCATAAAACAGCCAAGTTTGAAGACCCCTGATTTAAGAGAACCCGAGTGATGGGGAAGGAGTATTGGGCTGACGGTGTGCGCACGTGTGAATAAGTTACAGCCCCCTCCCAGCCACGGGAGGTTGGGGGCCAGGCACCCCGCTCAGACCAGCCTATCTCAAGGTCTATGTGTGGGGTGGGTGGGGGGGGGGAAGAAAAGGAGTCCTTTGGCTACACTTAGATATGGCGCCCACCCCGAACACTAAAGTAGAAACGGGCATCTCCGACTCCTTTTTCTCCTTATTTTAAGCGGGGTTTCATCCCGGCCACCACACGCTGTTTCTGTCACGGCCGACTCACTCACCGGCGCCTCAGCTTCTCATAGCGTCCGGGTTCCCTTGGCCGAGCTGCCAGCCGCCTTCGCCTTCAGCGGGTCTCCGCCGACAGAACACTTCCGGGGTCACGACCGCGAAGCCACGGAAATGTCGAGAAACGCCCCTTTTATCAGCCCGCGCGCCAACTGGCCTGCTCATCCACCAATGAGGAAGTCCCTTTCTGCCCTTCTTTCGTTGGGCGGCCTTGGCTTGACTGCGCAAGCGCCACAACTCCCGCCGCTAGTGGGAGTTGTAGTTCAAGCGCCCGCAGGGAAGTTTTTCAGGGTCTTGTTCTGTGCAAGAAGCGGACCTCGCCAAAGCGCGGGAATAAGGCGAGGAAGAAGGAGACTCTTGTTCTGCGCCGGTAGACAGCACTGCCCGCTCGCAGCACGTGCCTGTCCAGGGGAACTGTAAATTTTAAGAGGTTCATTTGGGCACCCTAAGATTAGTTATTTTGGGTGAACTTACTTCTTTGGGTTAGTTATTCTTCAGCGCATTGTGCCGACTTCAGTCCGCAAGCTAAGCATTTTGTGCGAACAGAGCAGAGAGAAGAATGAGGGAAACCAACGGATTTTGCACGGATATCTTGGGAAAGGGAAATAAATACCTGCATTCCTCAAATATAACCCAAGATTTGGAGAGGGGAGATTGCGGTTCCAATTCCAAATGAGCTAGAACTGCGTTCGCACGACCCACTGAATCGCAAACTAGACGAGCCCCTTTTGGTTATGCAGCCCAGGCATGCCATCGGTTTATGGTGCAAGCCAGCCATACGAATCTAAGAAGTGGAGCCCATTCGGCCGTGGGTCAGCGTATTGTGCGAATGCAGTCAGGCTCTGCATTCGGGCTGACTCGAGCTTTCATTCGGAAGGTCCCTGTGCATTAAAGTTAAGCCAACTTTCAAGTGAAAAGAAAAACCAGGAGACAAATATAAGTGAACACGATTTACTTTGAAAGGAATTGCCTTGTACTTCGGCGGAACTGATTTATTCCAGCAAAGATACTTTATTTTTTTTCAGTCCGATCTGGTGCGCCTATTAATTAGCGAAGGTAAATCCCCTGCGCTTCCCGCGCTAAATCTGTATTTGACAGGTCTATCTGAACTCCCAAAACTCACTCCCAGCCCTTTCTACCCAGAATCCCGCGCGTTAATTTGCATATCGGCTAGAAAAAGAGAAATGTTGCCGTGTTTTAAAATTAAACCGGATTTGGAACCGTCGTTAACAACACTTATTAAGTCAAATCTCCGTGGAGATGACTAGGGTGGCTGTAATTTGGTACCCTCCTCGCTGTGACCTAAAGAAATGTCGCGGATCAATTGCAGCGGCGCTCGCGAAGCGCGCGCTTAAAAAAGGGCTTCTGCTGTGAGTAGCACATGGAGAGGGGTGGCTGCGGCTCGCTCCTTTCCGTGCGGAATCGCTATCAAGAGATTTCGGAAGCATAATTTTTGCGAAGGGGGGTAGCTGGTAATCGCTTGTTCCGGCTCCCCGTTTTATGACTGTTGAATAATAATTTTGGGCTAGTCCGTTTTTAAAGATAGCTGGAGTTCACTTTAGACGCTAAGTGAGAAGAGAGGAGCCATGGGAAAAAGTGTGGATGTGGAGAAATATCAAAAGGCAAAAAAAGGTAAGGGAGACGTCAGAGGATGAGAACGTCAATGTTGTTCCGCAGTGACGTGATATGGTTCGTGAGGTCGCAAAGAGTCATGCGCGACTGAATAACAGCAATCCCTTTCGGAGGCTGTTATTGCCTGATTCCTAGGGCTGAGAGAGAGGGATTGGCAGAATCTCACCCAGTAGTGGCACTGGAAAAAAGCGATGTACAGTATAATTCATCCTCCCACTTCTCAGACTGAGAAAAGTGACTTTAGCCCTGGTCCTCACACTTATGACTGTCAAAAGGGACAACTAGTCCTCACCATTATCACTGTTGCAGCATCCCCAGAGTCATGTCATAAAAATTTGGGTGCTGGGCATTTGTCATGTCTTTAGGAAATGCAATGTCCTAGGGTCACATGATCACCATTTCCAATCTTCCTAGCTGGCTTCTGACAAAAGTCAACAAATCATTGTATGATTGCATCTCTGTGAACACTAAGCTAGGTAACAGCACCTGTTGGCCTTGAGCTAACTACAGCTGGACTTGGTTAGTACTTGTATTGGAGACCACAAGGGTGTTCCTGGGCTGTAGACTAGTCTGAGGAATTGAAAAAAACATTCCTTCTTTATGTTGGCCATGAAATATTCTACACTATCAGTGCAGCAAGGGAGTCTTTGGTCTTCCAGATGTTACCTACAGCAAGGGTCCCCAACCCCGGTCTGTAGACCAGTACCGGTCCGCACAAACAAGCAAAGCCCCATCTGCGGGATTCAGGCAGCACACAAAACCACGCCCCCTCCAGTCTGCGGGAAAATCTCTCTCCACGTAACCGGTCCCTGGTGCCCAAAAGGCTGGGGACCTCTGACCTACAGTGTTCCTTTGCTACTGGACATGGCGGCAGGGGCTGCAAGGAACTCTTGTTGAACCACGTTTGACCACTATTTATAAAGCCATGCATGGCATAGGGCTGGGGTCCCTGAAGGACCCCTTATCCTCAACTGTTTCTGCCACGCAATACAACAGAGTGGGTATACTCCAGGTCCTTCTAATAAGCATTGTCATCTTATGGAACCTAGAAAGCATGCTTCCTTGTCACAGCTCTCACTCTCTGGACCAGCATCCCCCTGTAATGTTTTTTAGGAATGTCCTTGGGAGGTGAAAGGAAGATAACCTGCCTAGGGGGAACAATCAGGTAAAAGGAGGGGAAGCCCACAACTGAATAATGGGCAGAGAAAGAAACTCCTAACTTTTCAGGTGGTAAAAAGAGGTAGTGGGGGAGTGTTGTATTTTCAGACTTGCATGATTCTGTAAATACAGGTAGTCCTCAACTTACAACCACAATTGAGCCCCAAATGTCTGTTGCTAAGCGAGACAGTTGTTAAGTGAGTTTTGCCCCGTTTTACAACCTTTCTTGCCACAATTGTTAACTGAATCACTGCAGTTGTTAAATTAGTAACACGGTTGTTAAGTGAATTTGGCTTCCCCATTGACTTTGCTTGTCAGAAGGTCGCAAAAGGTAATCACGTGACCCCGGGAGATTGCAACCGTCATAAACATGAGTCAGTTGCCAAACATCTGAATTTTGATCATGTGACCATGGGAAAGCTGCAACGGTCGTGTGAAAAACAGTCACAAGTCACTTTTTTCAATGCTTGTAATTTTGAACAGTCACTAAATGAACTGTTGTAAGTCAAGGACTACCTGTATAGCCTCACAGTAAAATAGAATTAGATTATCCTCTTGTATTTCCTGCATGATCTACTTGGAAGTCTGGCAAATAAGGCCTCCTTTCTAAGACTCTGAAAAACACGAAGACTTGGTTCTGGTCTCAGGCCTGGAGTTGATGTGGCTGTGCGGCTTCTGGTTTATCCCTGATAATGATTGTTTTAATTGGGTTGCCCGCACTGATGTATATTTTAACTGCTTTTATTGTTTGGTATTTGCATCTATGGGAGAGGGCAGCTATATTTAAATATATAAGAGCCAGAGAATCCCCATCCCTAACCATGTTTCTTTTTCACTACTGTAAAATGCATGTGTGTATACACTGAAACACGCTAAGGTGAAGTTTAACCACTTTGTGAACTTTTAGTATAAAACATAGTAAGATGCATAGCGAGGCATAGACCATATCTGGGAATGCACACAGGTAATGCCAGGTGCAAAGCACTGAGGGGTTTACAGGAAGGGCATTTCACTGCTAGGCTGGTTTCTCATATATCTTGTTTTGCACGTGGTTATAAAAGCTGTACAAACCAGCTCCTTGGCACAGATATTCCAACAACATACATACCTGTTGTCTGTCCTAGGGAGCGTGGTGTTTTCTCCTGTAAGTATTAACCTTTAATAAACCTTGTGATGATCACATTGGCTTTCACCTCCTCTGTCTTGGAAATCTTTCATGGATATTGATCCCTGCAGAGCATTTACATTTGACTATTAAACAGAATGCAAACATCTACTACAGCCAGGGAAATCTTTTGAGTTTTCATTTCTGAATAGGAGCAAAAATTAAAAACTCAAAGCGGATTTGTTAGTAATAGATGGCAAGGGGAGTATGGGAAAAAAGCAGCAGATTTTTAAAATTTGATTTACAAAATATTTTTCATGGGAATAAGAATAGAAAGTAAGTTTAATGAGCTCTGCTGAATGAAGTTTCGCTCTTTTCCTCCAGCCGGGAATCTCATAACATGATGTACATCTGTTCTTAATATCTGCAATGCAGCCAAAAGAAATTATAAATGCAATCTACACCCCCACGCCTCACTGTTGTTTTTGGATTATAATGCAGGCAAGCAAGGATTGTTGGAATACTTGTCATTCTCATGAGTTTAACAACCTGAGACTTAGAAAGTTCCCCAGCTTGGGCAGGGAAAGTAAGCATGGATCAAATGAAGGGTTGTCCTTTGTAGATGTAATCAGCTGATCCTGTTGTTAGGTAGAGTAAGGCAATGTCCACAGATGGAAAATCCTAGGAGGTAGCAATAAGATATATGGGGAGAAAAACTTGGGTTCCTTTGTCTGGTTGTCATGTGTTCTCCAAACCAGTCTAACTGGAAAATACAATTTTATCATCAGCCTCAAAGCTAGATTTAATCCCTCCACCGGTGGATGTTTGCACATCGAAGGAAAGATGGCGACATCTTGTTTTTTTGCAAAACATCAAGGTCATTCTAGGAGCACAGCAAGATGCTCAATGCAGATTTCATAGGAAGAAGGTAAAGGTGAAGGAGTCCCTGAAGTCATTGCCAACTGTAGGGGGTGTGTGCTCATCTCCATTTCAAGGTCATTGAGCCAGTGCTGTCCGAAGATGTTTCCCAAGTCATGTGGCCAGCATGATGTCATGGAGCTCTGTTACCTTCCCACGAAGTGGTACCTATTTATCTACTTGCATGCTTTTGAACTGCTAGGTTGGCAGGAACTGGAGCAAGAAAGGGAGCTCACTCTGTCGCATGGAGCTCGGGTCTCAAACCTGGGCTGCCGACTTCCCAGCCAACAAGGCCAGCGTCTTAACCACTGAGCCACTCGCCGCCCCATAGAAAGAAGGCCACAGTTTTATCTACTGGAGTCTCCTGGCTTAAAAAAGAACTGGGCAGCAATTGGTTGGCCTTACCTTTATCTGCAACGTTGAAGAACTGTGATAGATCGTGTCAGTTTGAACTTGAAGGAGTGGAGCTTTGGGTCCTTCCCCAAAGCCTTTTTCACAGCAGCCTGATTGGAAGGTTTCCTTCCTGCAGGACTCACAAGGGTTTGTGATAGACGTGTTCATAGGGGGAATTTCTCTGTTGGAAATGGCGGCCCTGAAATGAGGCTGTATCTCCCAGGCTTGGAATCCATTCACTTGGAGGAGGAGGAGGAGGAGGAGGAGGCAGGCAGCCAAGGTCAGTTTGGATAGATCTTTCCTGCTGGCCGGTGTCACCTGCTTGGCTGTCCAACTTCTCTGCCGGCCACTGAGTTGGGAAATCATATTGCAGTGAAGATTTGTGGAGCCCCAGTGGAGCTAGGGAGCCCCCCAGTCTTTCAGAGAAAGGGAGCATTTGGACACCCAGGTTCGTCCTGCAAGGGCCTCTCCCAAGTTCTGCAGGCTGATCGACGAAAGGGGTGGCGTACTCCGGTTCCAGGGGCAAGGGCTCCGTGTACTCATGCTGCTTGCCTGGAACATCATAGGGATTCACCATTAGGGGCAGTGTGTAACCTTCGTCCATGGCTGGCTTGAAGGTGGATGGGGCCACCTGGCAGCCAGGGCTGACTTGAACCAGGTCTACCTCAGCATATTCTGCGAAGAAGAAGGAGAGGGTGAGGGAAGAAGGAGACATTCCTGTAGGAGGATGGAGACATGACTCTGGAAACCCCTGATTCAGGCTTGACTGACATACGGACTCTTCTGCTTCGATCAGATGCACAAGGCTGCTTGCTGGATGTGCTAAAGCAGGGGGTCTCCAATAGCAATAGCACTTAGACTTATATGCCACTTCACAGTGTTTTACAGCCCTCTCTAAGGGGTTACAGAGTCAGCATATTGCCCCCAACAACCTGGGTCCTCGTTTTACTGGCCTCAGAAGGATGGAAGGCTGAGTCAACCTTGAGCCGGTGAGACTCGAACTGCTGGCAGCTGGCAGTCAGCAGATGTAGCCTGCTGTGCTGCATTCTAACTACTGCGCCACCACGGCTCATATTTAGCAATTTTAAGACTTGTAGACTTCAGCTCCCAGAATTCCCCAACCACTATGGCTTTAAATCACCAACTTTGGAGACCCCTGTGCTAAAGCAAAGAATTCCTTATACCATTCCTTATACCAAAACTGACTGGATGAACAGCTGAATGTTATTTCAATATCAGCAATAAGAACATCTTCCACTGCAGGCAAGAGCAGAAGACAACAAGCCCCTTCTAGCATGGTAGAAAAAAAAATGCAGCACTTATTCTGCACTGCCGCAAGTCCTTGGCTTACGACCACAAAAAGCCCAAAATTTCCATTGTTAAAAAAGGCAGTTGGTAAGTGAGCTTTGCCCCATTTTATGACCCATCCAGGCGGCTGGGAAATTCTGGGAGCTGAAGTCCACGAGTCTTGATGTTGCCAAATTGAACATCCCTGGTATAGATCCTCCTGAACATATATGGGATTTCACTATGATTCTACACCTTCCAATATTAAGGGCAGGAGAAGAGGATACATGATCTTTTAGGTGGCACTAGGAGAAAGTAACTTACCTGGTGACTGAGCTCCAGTAAGATCTACCGGCGTTGCTGGCCCAGGAAAGGAGGCAATTTCAGAGGCAGATAGTTGCAAGTTCCCCCTGGAACATACCTGGCTGGCTTCTGGTATCAAGTAACCTAAAATGGAATTGCAGGGTCACCTAGAGAAACCAGCAGAAGCTACAAGCCAATGGGCATATTGCAATTAAAGTGATTTTTAAAACATTTTCTGCAAGACTTGCACTGCTCTTCAACCACCATTAATCTCATGTGGTATTTATAAATTCACCTTCCATATACAGATCTTTGTGTATCCAAAGCAGTGTTGTGTATGTTACACATAGAGATGTATGTTACACATAAAATTTAGAGATAAATAAAATTTTGAATAAAATTCAAAAAAAGAAAGCTTGTTATTTTTATGCATTAAGTATATTATATATTTATATGCAGCCCAAGACTATTTATTTATTTAGATAATTTATATCTAAAGTAAAGTTCCTCTTCACTCAGTGCAGCCCAAGCAAACCAAAAGTTTGGAGAAACCTGAGTTAAAAACAATTTAACTCTGCAGCCAGAATTTTTTTTTGAAAACCTTTGAATTACAGTTAAAACCCAAACTGGATAGAAGTGACACAGCAAAACAAATATTACAAACTCCTCCGTTGTCCCCCTAGTTTGCAACTCCACTTTAGTGCTTTGAAGATAAGTCCCCATGGGGCAAATTAAAGGTTTCAGAGAAAGATGTTCTGAGTGTTTATCCACTTTCTGAATTCAAGTGACTCCTTTCAAGTACAGCTGTTGCAAAAAAGCAAAATAAAATCAAGAGGCTGCAAAAAGGAAGAAAAATAAATGGGAAAGTTGGCACAGGCTAGAAGGAAGCTGTTCTTCATTTATTGGAGACATGATGTGCTGCACTTTCACATGCCGTCCCAAAGTTGCATGCGGATGTAAGAAGAAAACAAAGCCCTCTTCTCTGTAAATCAATAAAGCAGCTTAAAACACACAATGATCAGCATCCATCCAATAAATCCTGGGACATTTCATAAAAAGCCACGGCTTCCTGTGCTGAAATGCAAAGGGCCATTTCGACCATCTGTGTTCGGAAAAGGCGAAAGACGATTTCCAATATGCAAAAGCCCTTAGATAAGGAAGTCAGGGTGTCTGCATCAGTTTGGTTTTGTAGGTAGGATCTGCTCATTAACCCGAAACAGGGCAAACTAAGAAAATACTATTGTATTTTAATGCTCTGCATCGTTTGGTGCTTTACCTTTTATAAAGCTGCCGTCATTCTGGATTGGTGCCTTCCTGCCAAAGAGAAGAAGGGATGAAAAACAGTTGGGTTGAAAAGTACAGAGTGGATTAGAGCGCCTCTCTGCCAACCTTGCCAACTTTTAGATATGTGGACTTCAACTCCCAGAATTCCCAGGCCAGCCACACTGGCTTGAGTTATTTGCAAAAATAATAAAGATAGGATGTAAATAAATAAATGGGACTTGCTGGTTTTGAGCTTCGCATGATGTGTGGACCCATGACTGCGCTCATCTTGGGGGATGAGTTCAGAAAAGTCCCAGGGATAAAGGAGCAAGACTCACCTCTTCTTATAACAGAGAAAGACCAGCAGCAAGACAGTGGCGGCAATTAAAAGTGAACCTCCAGCTAAGAGCATCACCAGTAATGGAGGACCTGCAGAAAGAGGAAATAAATCACCAAAGCCCACCTCCCAGCAATATCCTAGGGTTTACCAAGTGCGCGAAATCAGGAATCAAAGGTTGTTCAAATGAGTACTGGTTTATTCCCTGCTATCTCTCGACAGGAATCTGAACTATTATGGTCAAGACAAATTGGCGGTAGATAAGAGTCAAGGGAATTCAAGATGAGCTGGACACTCTTGTGAGTATGAAGGGATTCCAAACTTATGACGTGCTTGACCCCTCCTTCAGCCTCAGCCTGGTCATCTCCTACAGGGTTGGACTAATTATGGAGCATGGTTGCTTGCAGTTCAGAGCATACTAGACGTCATGTAAAGGCAAAGGATGATGTGACAGCCTCATGGGAACCCACAGTTCATTCAATACACCACAATGTTTCATGGCACTAAACTACACCTGGAAAAATGATTTGTTATGATCTGGACTCCATTTACACTCTAAATCAGGCATGTCCAATCCACGGCCCTGGACAGCTGGTAATATGGCTCATAAGATCATAAACTGTTAACATTACTATGTCATTTTATATTATAAAACTATATTATATATTTTATATACGGCCCAAGACAATTCCTCTTCACTCAGTGCAGCCCAAGGAAGCCAAAAGGTTGGCTATCCATGCTCTAAATCATGGCTACTTAATGATGGTTTACTGAATGAATCACATTTTGACTGGTAAGCACAGTACCTTTAGTCATAAACCATAGTTAGTTCTTCCAGACTACGGTAGCTTATAAGTGCTGTTAAATAAATAAAAAATAAATTAAGAAGCATACTAGCTTCTTGGCCAAGTCAACTATTTCAGGATTTAGTGTAAAGTATAAATCCATTCTTAGTTTGTTGAGTGGGCAGGATCGCAGCCTTTGCGGTTGTCCCTGGTTTGTTTTTCTTTTGCAAACAAGCAGTTGTTAATTCTTTCCTACCCTACCCTTGCTTATCTTAAAGTTTAATTAAGCCATTTCTGGCATTATGAGCAAGAAGTCTCACCTGTTTTTTCTGGATTGATCACTATTCCTGGGATTGTTGTGAAAATGGTTGGGGTGCTGGTCAGCCCAAGGAACACCTTTGGGTTATTCTGGCCTGCAAAGAGAATCATTTCAGGCAAGTCTGTTAATGCAAGACAGCACAGGTACTGCCTGCTAAAGCTACCAATCACCTCAATTTCAGAACAAGGACAGGGAAGTTGCAGCCCTCCAAATATTGTTGGACGCTCTACCTTCAGCCCCATTGTTTTTCTGACGAAGGGTTTGGCATCCAAGCACCCCTACTTTCAGCGCAGCTCTCTGGTTCCAGCTCTGGGGTACAACGCGCAGGTAACGGGCCAGGATGGGTGGGATAAAGGTGTTGGAGACTTCCTGGTAGTTGTCGCTGTTGCCTTCGAAGCTCTGGGATGGTTTCAGTGCAGGAAGGAAGAACAGAGGTCAGCAAAATAAAAGCAACACCATCACTGTTCAAATGAGGCATAATCTAACACAGCCATCCTTTCCTTTGTGCTCCAGATGTCTTCAGGGGTCTTCAGACTTGGCAACTTTAGGACTTGTGGACTTCAACTCCCAGAATTCCTCAGCCAGCATGCCTGGCTGAGGAATTCTGGGAGTTGAAGTCCACAAGTCATAAAAGGGCCATGTTTGAAGACCCCTGTGCTAAACTATAATCCCATGAATTACAGGTTTTACTTAGAGTGCCACAGAGACTGGATTTTCAATTTCAAAAGCATTTTCAGTTCTTCCTTGGGCTCTACAGTTGCCCTCTACTTGACCCAAAAGTTGAAGGTGCAACCTTTCTCTTTGGTCTTGGATTCCTTTTCTGCTCTTCACATGAATACAGGTAGTCCTCGATTTACAACAGTTCAATTAATGACCACTCAAAGTTACAACAACACTGAAAAAAGTGAATTATGGCTGCTTTTCACACTTACAACCGTTGCAGCACCCCATCATTACGTGATCAAAATTCACACGCTAGGCAACTGACTCATATTTATGACGGTTGCCGTGTCCCAGGGTCATGTGATCACCTCTTGCAACTTTCTACCAAGCAAAGTCAATGGGGAAGCTAGATTCAGTTAACAATTGTGTTACTAATTTAACAACGGCAGTGATTCACTTAATAACTGTGGCAAGAAAGGTCTTAAAATGGAGCAAAACTCCCTTAACTGTGGCTTAGTAACAAAAATGTTGGGCTCAATTGTGGTCGTAAATCGAGGACTCCCTGTACTATCACTACCTCAAAATGTTACACTTTGATGCACCAGCTTTAATTCCAGTTCAACCTCTCTTGGATTGATCATTTTGTATATCAATCAAATTTGGGATTTTCCATTTTGTATTTGGCTTTTGTTCCAATCTCCTCTGGAAATGATTTTTCCCCCCTACAGTTTTGCACAACTTTTCCCCTTGTCCAGTTCTTGGATATACAATGAAACCTTATTTTAGCAGTCTCCCATTTATCAGACTTTGGACTCCATGGACATTTCCATTCAGATCTTTCCTCAAAACAATGAGCATAACTATTACATCCAAAGTGGCCCAAATGAAGCAAAAATGAAAGCTCCCATCATCAGTGACAATTTATGTCATTGTTGTAATAACTCAAATGATGCCATTTGTGGTAATTTATATCATTTTCAGAATGACGTTATTACCAAGATTACATAAATTGCCACGATGACATACTTTAAAATGTAACGGGCATTTAGAAACAAGGGGCATCCCCTCTACTTAATTGGTCCATTAAATTGAGGCTCACTGTATATATTTCTGGTCTCATGATCTGATTAGTGCTCAGGTTGGTACAATATTCTTTATTGGCCAAGTGTGATTGGACACACAAGAAATTTGTCTCCAGCGCAGAGGCTCTCAGTGTACATATAAACAACGAAGTAATACAGTTATAAGATACCAATAGTTGAAGGTAATAGATGAGAAGGATAATAGTAATACAGCCATACTACATGAGTAAATATCTTTAGACATAAGACAGTGTTATCTCAGAGGCTGCCGCAAAGAAGAGGGAGTCAAGCTATTCTCCAAAGCTCCTGAAGGCAGGACAAGAAGCAACGGATGGAAACTAACCAAAGGGAGAAGCAACCTAGAACTAAGGAGAAATTTCCTGACAGTCAGAACAATTAATCAGTGGAACAACCTGCCTCCAGAAGCTGTGAATGCTCCAACACTGGAAGTTTTTAAGAAGAGCCTGGACAGCCATTTGTCCGAAATGGTATAGGGTTTCCTGCCTGAGCAGGGGGTTGGACTAGATGACCTCCAAGGTCCCTGCCAACTACTACTACTACTACTACTTATTATTATTATTATTATTATTATTATTATTATTATTATTATTTATTATTATTATTATTATTATTATTATTATTATTATTATTATTATTATTATTATTATTATTATTATTAGGATATTAGCAGGGTGATGGCACAAGGGAAAACTGTCTTTGTGCCTAGTTGTTTTGGCATGCAATGCTCTATAGAGGTGTCCTGGGAGTGAAGTTGAAACAGTTTATGTCCAGAATATGAAGGGTTGGTAGATACTTTCTCAGCACTCTTTCTGACCTGTGCAATATACAGGTCCTCCATGGAAGGCAGGCTGGTTGCAACTGCTTTTTCTGCAGTCCTAACTATCTGTTGAAGTCTGTACCTGCCCTGTTTGGTTGCTGGACCAAACCAGACAGTTATAGAAGTACAGATGACAGACTCAATAATCTCAATACCCAATAATGGTAATCGATATTTTCCACCCTTACTAAAAGCAGCAGTTCATTTTAATCCACCTCACCTTTTCCTCATTGGTGCTGCCGGATTTGTAGGTCTTCCAGTTCTTGCCATCTCTGCTGAACTGAACCTGGTAGGATTTGACGTAGTAATTGTATTTATGGGAAGACCCCTTGGTGACAATTCCTAGAAGAGATATGGTTAAAATTTGTATCTAAATTTATAGGCACAAGTCAAGTATGTTTATGATGGAACTACATTCAATTGTCCAGCTATGACCTCTATCCAAGAAGGAGGAAGTAAAAATATTAGAACAGAATGATGGTTGTCCAAGATATTGTGCAGATACCAGGTAGAAGGAAAGGTTGTTCTAGAGACGTCATGTTTCAAACAAGAATGTGCATCCAGACCTGTGCTGATTAGACTCAGAACTAGGACAAGAAGCAATGGATGGAAACTAATCAAAGAGAGAAGCAACCTGCCTCCAGAAGCTGTGAATGCTCCAACACTGGAAGTTTTTAAGAAGAGACTGGACAACCATTTGTCTGAAATGGTATAGGGTTTCCTGCCTGAGCAGGGGGGTTGGACAGGTCCCTTCCAACTCTATTGTTATTGTTATAACTAGAATAGATTGGGCAGTTGCTAATAGTTCTGTTTTTCTAAGGAGACAAGCAATGGCTAAAACAGATCAGTAGTGTTTCTCTAACTTTTTATCGGAACCCTTCTAACTTTTCTCCAGGCTCTTTGAACCCTTCAAGATCTATTTCTTCAAACAAACAAGAAATCCAGAGATGCTGGATGGATCGCTGACCTTAATTTTAATCTTTGAACGTTATGTGATGAAAAAGGATGCTACAAGACTCCCTTGGCTGTTGCTCCTAATGTCTTTCCTTTACATTAAATAGCAGTAGAGAAGCCATGGAAGTTGCAGACAGCTGGAGAGGCAAGACTGCAGTGAAAACAAGAGTATTCACCCCAAATTTGGCCTTCTTGCAATAACAATTAGTACCAAAGCCAACTCCTCAGCCATAAGAATTTCTCTCTTTTTTCTCATTTAGGAAAAAAATCAAAAGCAGTTTCTTTTCTATTTAACTGAAGGACTGTGTTCAGAGGGGGGGGGGAACAGAAGAGATGTCCAGCAGAGCTTCAGGTTGGTCAGCTGGAATGTCCAAGGCTGCCTCCTTGCTCCAACCAGCCCCCATTGAGAGAGATGTTTGATAACCTTCCTTCTCCCTCCTTGCATTCCACCCAGCCTTCAGTCCCTCGGTCTTACAAGGCCTCCATTTTCTTCATCAAACAAGCTCCATTATAGGGTGGCCACACAAAAACCTCATGTGGATTCAGGCATCTCGAAACAAAGGGTGGATTTGCCAGAATACATTAGGCTTGTTCAGTCCACCCATCTTTCATATGGAAGAGGACCGTGTAGGCGGAAAGGGAGGAGGGCCGGGAAAAGCAAGGCAGAGAGAATGAAAGGGTGGAGGCCAAAAATGGACGGAAAAGGAGGAGGCAGTCAGATCCGACACTGAGTCCAGAATATGATTTGATTTAAATCAGGGATGTCCCAACCTTGGCAACTTTAAGACTTGTGGACTTCAACTCCCAGAATTCCCCAGCCAGCAACTCTGGGAGTTGAAGTCCACAAATCTTAAAGCTGCCAAGGTTGGATACCCCTGTTTTTTAGACAAAGGAAAATGATGAGGATACTTACTGACCTGTGATGTTCCTCTTTCCACCCAAATCTATTTCCAGCCATTCATTTGCAGAGCTGTGATCTGCTGCCCAAGACGAACCATCAGCAGCAAAAGCTGCTTGCTCAGCGGCCCAAGCATGATGGTCCCCCAGCATGTTCTGCTCATGCCAGCAGGATGAAGCACTGAAGCTGGCAACTTCCAAAGCCCTGGCACAGTCTGGGGAAACAAGGACACGGTGAAGTGAAGTTCTTCAATCAGCCTCACCGTTACCCTGCCCAGCTCATCACGATTTCTGTATTCCCAGAACTCTGTTTTTCAAGAAAAATACTTATTCAGTATTGCATTTTTATCCTATCTTTTCTTCGAATGTTCAGGAAAGATTTGAAAAGGTGGTGGGTTGGGCTGAGAGCAATTGGCTGCAATCATGAATTACATGGTCGAGTGGGGAAGTGAAGTCTATCGTTCTGACCCTATCGCTTGACTTTTGCATATTACTTTGTTCCTAATGTTGACTTTAAGTGCTCTTCTGGATCTTTTAGCTATAAACCAGCCTTCCTCCATCAGGATTTCTCCAAAAATGTTGCATTATAATTTCCTGTTATGCTGCCTGGAGAGCTGAAATGTTCTAGATTGGGAAGGGACCCCTAAATAGAATGGAATTAACATCCTTTAAATATAGCTGGTATTTTTTATCCAAGATTCAATAGATTTCTGCTCCATTGCCATCCATCAAGAGGCCCTTTTTAATAGAGCACTCCTATTGCAGAAAATCTCCCTGGTGGCTTTTTTTTTTTCCTTTCAGAGGAAACCCAATTGCTGATCTCAACAGCACTTTGCTGCTTTAATAGCATCAATTTATTGTAAATGATTATTTTGCCATTTCAATTTTAGAAACAGGAGGCAGACGATTTTCCAAGGAAGCGTACAAAGAAATGGATAACATGGAAGGACTTACCTTTGTGAAAAATAAGGCGCTTTTCTGATAATGATCCCCTGTTCAAAATGAAACATACATAAATGAATACAGAATAACAGAGTTGGAAGGGACCTTGGAGGTTTTCCAGTCTAACCTTCTGCTTGAGCAGGGGACTCCATGCCAGAGGTGTCCAACCTTGGCAACTTTAAGAGTTGTGGACTTCAACTCCCAGAATTCCTCAGCCAGCCATGCCAAGTCCAAAAGTCTTAAAGTTGCCAAGGTGGGACACCTCTGCTCTATGCCATTCTGGACAAATGGTTGTCCAACCTCTTCCTGAAAACCTCCAATGATGGAGCACCTACAACATTTGGAGGCAAGTCGTTCCACTAATTAATTGTTCTCACTATCAGGAAATTTCTCCTTAGTTCTAGGTTGGATCTTTGATGAACTTCTACCCATTGCTTCTTGTCCTATTCTCAGGTGCTTTGGAGAATAAATTGACTCCCTCTTTGTGAGGGGCCTTCAAGTATTGGAAGATTTTCATCAAACGGTTTAGCCTCCAGACCCCTTACCACATTTGTTGCTCTTCTCTGCACTATTTCTAGGGTCTCGGGATACTTAAAGAGTGGCTCTTTTTACCATCTCCATCAACTAAGCCCAAAATCATTACTAACTTGGAAAAGAACTTTCAATCTGAGAACAGTAAAAACAGAAGCTTTTTTTCTGATGAGTAGAAACCATCAGAGAAGAGGCAAGGCAGATGTTGGCACAGCATGAGAACTGGTTCTGCTGGATTTTATTTTTATTTATTTATTTTAACTCGTGAAAAATAGCTACTGTACATTTTGTAAGGCTAGCACCGTAATGAACAATCAGTCTCAGACGATCGTGTCTTTCTACAAATTGCCAATTAGTATCTTATATCTTGCTTACTTTACAAAAAAATGATAAATACTTTGTGTATTAATATTGGTAGTATTGATTTTTCCATAATATAGCAATGGTATTTAGAAGGCTATAGGATTTTTATTTTTATGAAAAATGACGGAAGATAGCAAAATAAGGATTATTTTAATTTATCTGAGACCAAACTGCAAAGTATCAACTGATCATCTAAAGCAGGGGTCTTCAAACCTGGCCCTTTTATGACTTGTGGACTTCAACTCCCAGAATTCCTCAGCCAGGCACGCACAAGTCATAAAAGGGCCAAGTTTGAAGACCCCTGATCTAAAGGAACCAATTGTTTTGTGGTCATTGTAGGCTACTTTACAGTTCTGTTGGATGCTCACCTTTTTGAATGCAGTCCGTTGGCAACACTAGATTTGTAAAGAGTGACTCCTTTCTCTTGCGATACCACAATTGGTCCTCCCAGATCGTCCAAGATTACACCAGCATGGACAGCTGCTTTGCAAAGAACAGATGTCTGGAGGGCAATAAATAAAAGGGGACGATTGTGACAAATCTCCAGGCAACAGAAATCAAGTGGAAAGCGTACCATGAGAACAATTCTGCTTTTCATTATAGTTTCTTAGGCTCAGTTCATTCACATTTGTGAAAGAGCTGAAGGGTTGATCAGAGCAACTAATTCTGCCTATGGAATGGCTTGGACAGATTCCAAACTGCCGCCCAAGAGAAACATAAGCATAAAAATAATAATATTAATCATTAAATAGGTTTTGTGTGACATTATTACACATTTTGCTGCTGTTTAAAAATGCTCTGATTTTTTGCTATAATGTGTTGCAGATTTTGGTTGTTTCCCCCCCCTTGCCTTGAGTCATGTTGATGCTTTTCTATTCTTTGCTTAAAAGGTGGGCCATAACAAAAATTATTCTTAATTAGAGATATAATTAGGCTGCCTTTAAGGACTCTGATCTCACACGGTGGCTTCCAATATATAAAAATAGCATTAACCAAAAATACCATTAACCATATTCAAACAACTTAAACTAGAATAGTGTGAACAGTTTAAAAGGAGTCTAATATCAAGTAAATATAATCACAGGCAATTGAAATATATTTAAAATAGCAATAGTTGATAATTGTGAAAGGAGAAAGTTACTTGAAATGAATAGTATATAGAGCTGATTTGAAGTCCTGGGCTTACGAGATACAGTATGTAAATCTTTCTTGAGTTAGAATTCCACAAATATAGGCTTCAGCTGAAACAATCTCATTCTTGATCACACCATCTATAAATTACTACACTTTGTGGACCAGACTCTATATTAGCTCCCCTTCCCCATGTCCCAATCTGAAATCCATATCATTAAACTGAAAGATATAGGGGTATGTTAGTCAAGATTAACAAAAATCAAGGCCAACGAAGTCAGGACCACGGTCAGCGCACCATGAAGCCCTTCACAAAGAAAGTTGAACTTGATTGCCTCAAGCAAAGTTTCTCTTGAAATGGGAAGAGGAATGGTCTTGCAATCAGCTAGCATTTGGAAGTTCCATGTCCTCAGGAAAATAACCTTCTGAAGCCACCACTTTCTGAACAAGAGCACATTTGAATGCATGAGCAACAATGAGCAACTCACATCTCGGTATCCTTGATTCACATTTCCCCAGATGTCACCAGCCACTCCCTTGCAGCCTGCAGGACAATAAGCTCTGCATAAAAATAATAGAAAAGAACATGATTTGTGTGAGAGAGACAGAGACAGATGCAAGACTGTTAGCCAACTAAGATTCAACTAGTTCAGATGGTATTTCTACATTTTGTGGGTTCCTTTTTATCACATAACAACTCAGCAAACTGCATAAAAACACACAATGAGCCAATTGCACCAAAAAGCAGACAGATTCCAGTCCTTACTTTAGGGTAGCAGCAAGAACTAAAGCAATGTTTCTCAAATTCGGCAACTTTAAGATGTGTGGACTGCAACTCCCAGAATTCCCCAGCCAGCATGCTGGGGAAGTTGCCACGGTTGAGAAAGGCTGAGGAATTCAGGGAATTGAAGTCCACATATCTTAAAGTGGCCAAGACTGAGAAACATGATCTCAGGAAATACAGCAAAATACAGCACAAACTCCTAACTGGATCTGCTTACTTTTTTTGAGATTAGCCAAAGTTGGCAAGACACCATAGCGATTTTTTAAACAAAGGCAGAGAAACAGAGCTGATGGAAATAATGTCTAAAGTGTCCTTTTCTTAACAGAAATAAGCTCTGCGTATCCTTGACCTGTTGAAAACTGCTTCCAAAGCTACCATTTCTGAAACAATTAGAAAATTAAAACGGGTTGGTAAAAAACCCAGGTTTAAACTTCCTTCCTCTATTGCAGTTGCACATAGTTGTGCTTTAATAAGCTCATTTCGTTTTGTTCTACTGCTTAAAAGATCTTCCTTTATTTAGAAGCAACCAGGACGGTTTTTATCAGAAATTCTTACCTGATTTGTTCTGTGTTATAATGGATGCCTTTTTGCAAGCATGAAATCAAATCTGAAAGCGAGAATGAGACAACATAGCAGTTCAGAAGGTGGGTGTTATCACCTCCATTTCAACATTTGTATTTAGATTAATACATAAATTTAGGAACAAGGCAATTAGAAATTGTCACAAAAGTTCAGATGATGGAAAAAATTGTATTAATCTTTACGTTGGAGAAATAAGGGAGGTGGATTTTCAATTTGTTTTTTGTCATTAAGGGAAGATTTCTATGCAGCCTGTTGACGTTGGAGATGGCCAGGCTGAGCCTGATGGTGGGGTCAAATGCATCATCAGTTTAGAGTCTCTACACCCCATAAGAGACCTAAGTCCAGCCCCCCCCCCCGAAGTCCATTGATTTTTATCTGGTGCCAATTTGCCTTGACCGTTAGTAGTTCAAACTTTTGTGTATAGGTAGCATGAAATAAACTTGTAGTACTTTTGAACTCTATCCTGGCTCCTGACTTTTTTTGCACCTGACAGTTGGCTCATAAACTAATCTGAAATGGGATCAAGTCTCCATCCCAGTTTTCTGAGGTGCTGAAATGGGTAAAGTCATTTTGCAGCAAAAAGATTGAGGCAATTCTCGTTCAAGTGAAAGTACAAGCGACAGTACAAGCTTACTGCTGAAATTTCTTGCATGCAGAGAATGTCTTTGTGACTTTATTTATATAATCATGAAGTGTTTGTTGAATTTTCTGTAAACATTGCACAACATTTTTCCTTCTGGCTACAAAGATGCTGCAAGTTGCTGAATTCTCAGCAATGGAGTATTTCTACATTTTTGCCTGTTTAGAAGAAGCAGGCATGGAAAATATTAATACTGAACATAGAAGATACCATTAATATTGTTTAAAAACTAAGTGTGTAATGTACTTTGGACTCTGTCTTTCATTACCTCCAAGTGAATCAAGTATACCAGACAGTAATCTAAAGAGAAAAACTCTTTGAGGAAAAATGTGCAAGTCGCAGAAAGCACTCTAGAGTCACATAGAGCTGTTTGATCTGGTTTTCCCCCCATGGATTTCTGAATCCTGAAACTATCTCTTTTATTTCTCTTTCATATGTCCATTCATTTTTAGTTTGGTGTAAGTATGCCTAAACTTCAATACATTTATTTTGCCTCTGCATTTAAAAACAAAATACTAGAAAATATAGGTCCTTTTGCTCACTTAAAAAACTCCAAAAATTCTAGTTCTAGTTTTGGGATTTTCACTTCATTGCTTCTAGTAAATGTCTATGGCTGAACATATCTGCTATGGCCACACTTATGTGAGTATCCACAATACACACTTTATGTTTCCTCTGGCTGAATAAGATTTGGGACCTGTAGATCAGGGGTCTTCAAACTTGGCCCTTTTATGACTTGTGGACTTCAACTCCCAGAATTCCTCAGCCAGCATGCCTGGCTGAGGAATTCTGGGAGTTGAAGTCCACAAGTCATAAAAGGGCCAAGTTTGAAGACCCCCTGCCCTAAATTAATTGCAAGGTAGAGCCAGTTTGCTTAGTGGTTAAGGCATCAGGAGAATTGGGAGACTGTGAGTTCTAGTCCCGCCTTGGGTATGAAGCCATTTGAACCATGTTGGGCCAGTCACTTTCTCTCAGCCCTAGGACTGAGGCAATGGCAAGCCACTTCTGAAAAACCTTGCCAAGAAAACTGCAGGGACTTGTCCAGTCAGTCTTTAAGAATAAAATACAACTGAACAGAAGAAAGAAAAGAGAAACCAATATGAGGAATGCAACGTATCCCAATATGGACAGCTACCAGTGCTATGTTCAGTCTTCACCAGATAAAGAAATTCCAAGCGACCTGTTTTCATGATTTCACCCCACAGATTGCAAGATGCCACATGGGAGGAGGAGTGACTCATAAATACTCATGGCAATGGCACATTGTAACTGGCCCTGTGGCAATTCTTTCAAGATGAAGGCCAGCTGTAAATGTTCCCTCTGGAATTCTGCTGGCTCTAATGAACCAGGCTTGGGGCTTGGTGCTCTCCGAGCTTGGTGGTTTTCTTGCAGACGTAGGTAACATCATCAGTGTTGTTTTTAACAGTGCAGCATTGGCAGCTGAAGCAATATGCAATGGAGATGTATTCCCTACCTGACCGTTTGCCACTGGCATAAGAAAGAAGGAAGCCACGACCTGAGCGATGCTTTGTACTGTTGAATAAGATGCTTATGGAGGTGGAATTGATTACTAAGACTGAGTCAGGAGGATATGCGCTGCCACAGTATGGACCTGGAATGGGAAAACGAGAAAGAAAGAGCATAAACTGTGGAATTTTTCCATCCAGAGTCACACTAGCCATTTGATGTATCCTTCAGCAATAATCAATCAACCTCTATTCTCCCAGCAAACCTCCCCCAATTGGACCTTGTTGAATTTTCCATCACGAACTTGATTTTAGCAACAGAGTGCAAGTGATAATGCTAGGAAAGGAAGAGAGGAAAGTGCCTTTGGGAACACTGCTTGTTCCTTCTTTCTCTTTTTATTCAGCCCAGCTTTATAATGGTTAAATCTCATCCCACACATCTTGTTATAGACTAGATTTTATGCAGACATTCCCAGCCAGTACAATTCCAAGTCAGACAGTGGGAGGCTGACTAAGATTTCACTGTCCCCAAAAGTTAAAGAGTTTGGACTCAATAAAGGTCACAACGCAACCAACAAGGAAAAAGAAAACCGAAATGTGACATCAGCCCACTGCAAAGTATTTGTGTTCTACCAAGAGGGTCCTTATTAGGATTTAGTACACTGCTCTGCCAAATCTTGAACTGCCCCCAAGCCTGTTGATTCACCCCACTCATTTCCCATGCCTTAGTTTTGGCTTCCTTTCTGTTGGCTGAGGATTCCTGTTGGAAAGAGTGATTTATTGTTCCAGGGGACTTTTGCATGCAGAAATGGTAATTTGCTAGTTGCTGGGAAAAGTAGCTAAAGGGGAACTCCTTTGTTTCAATTCTCTGCCTGGAAGCGCCTGTGAGAAGCAGGATCCTGGAGAATGGGTCTTGTGGCCTGATCCAGCAAAGTTCTTCTCATGTTCCTCCAAAGGAGCCCAGTTAATTTTTCTGAGAGCACCCAATCAAGCTTTTAAAATAGTTCAAAACAAGCCTGCTTCTCTTAGTGTCACAACAACAATCCAAAGATACAGTGCAGGCTTAGAGTTGCATACACATCTCATAAAACAGGATTGTTCCATTTATTTTTCTCCAGTTGAAGGCTGCCCAAGACCTTTTTGTGGCATGCCAAAAATTCTGTTCCAAAAGTATATGGCTGGAAAACTAAATCTGGGTTTATTTATGATCAAACAGAATTAAAATTTAAGCAAATTAATATTATTTTATTTAGGAAATTGATATAGCCACCCCTCCTAAATACACAACCTTGGGCATTGAACAATCCATACAATTTTTTTTTTAAAAAAAACCCATCATGAATTACAATAATGCAATGCAAGGAAAAATAAATAAACTATGTAATTATATGGAGATGATTAGATAACGCATGCCCCATTGGGTCATTGGTTTAGAGATATTTTTTTTTAATCTAAACAGAAAAATAGATTGACCAAGGGTGGGCAAGAAGGCAGTGGGAGCAGAAATGACTTCTGACTTCCTGGTGGCTTCCCCATGGCGTTTCCTCATGGGAATCTGTCAGGGAGCATCAGAAATCTTCTTCTTTTCCCTTTCCAGCACGCAGATAAGTGGCTGCTACTGAAGAAGGAGGGTGTGAGGATTGTGAGACTGGCCTGGAAATTGTCACGGAATATTGAAAATGAAGAGCATATGACCACAGCAGCATCGCAGCAGCAGTCAGGAGCACTAAAGCGGCCACATCTTTCTCAAATTTTATTGCCTTTGGGAATCACAGGTCCAGGATTTTGGATGTATTCTGTAAGTTAGCCCATTTGTGCTACTTTGGTTCAAAAACTATGGTGCATTATTTCACTCAGATAAAGATCATGACAATAAGAGTTTTAGTAGTTCCAGGCTGATGTTTATTTTGCAGCATACCATATATATTTTTTTTAATTAAAAGTATCTGTAAATGATGGAACTACAACTGATGGCCATTGTGTTCCCTAACTCCGATACAAAACCTTTTCATTGTCTGCAAGGCTAGAAACAGACATCTAAGAAACAAAAACTTAATTTAATAAATAAACATAAATAAAAATATGAGAAACAGAAGACCGTGAAGCACAGAAAAACAACTCCAAAACCAAAGGAAAATGACTTCTCTAGGATATATGATGATGGCAACACTGTCTGTGCTGATTAAACAGCCACAAACCACAACTGAGTCAGCAGTATGCAATCCCCGTGTCCCCACCTTAAACTCTGCCCTGCACTCCCACGTCCCAAATCCCAGGACCATAAATTATAGGAAAATCTCTGGAATTTCTTCCATATGCCAATTCTGTCGTTATCCCTCAAAATTCCTTTAAGCAAACTTGTATACCTCAACCTCCACCAGCCTGTTTGGAATGGCCCTCACAACTAACAAGGCAAAGAGCAGGTTTATTTAACCGAGCAGGCAGCCGAGGCTGTGGGGAAAGAGTTGTGGAATAGATGTGAAGCGAAACAAACACAGCAGGACGTTTGTAGACATGCTTTCCTGCTTTCGCCTTTGCTTGCCTTTGCTGACCTTGGTGGTTTTGCCACTATTTTCAGGTTGTAAACTCTCTGTGTCTCTGGAAGTGGAATGTTAGAGCTGAAGTATAAACAAGTTGCAATTTCTGCTTTAAGAGACAGGATGTGGGGTTGAGTCTTCAGCAGAGGATTCAATTTTCTGTTTCCCAATACTTTTTTTCCTGGTCTAATCTCATCATGTCTGGTAATCTTACAGTCATCCATATTAATGGTAATAGTAATGGGGGAAAGAATGTTTCCCCAAAGCTGTGGGTTTTCCAGATAGTTCAGTTATGTGCTAAAGAGAGAAGCAGTTCCTCTTCTACTGAAGAAGAAATTTTGGAGCCTATTATTGAAAAACAAAGCCTAATGTCAAATGCCGGAGAAATCAGGAGATTCGGGAAGTTCAAATGAATACAGGTAGTCCTCGACTTACAGCAGTTCATTTAGTGACCGTTCAAAGTTACCAGGGCACTGAAAAAGTGACTTAGGACCGTTTTTCACATTTATAGCCTCTGCAGCATCCCTGCAATCACGTGATTAAAATCCAGATGCTTGCCAACTGCTTCATATTTATGACGGTTGCAGTGTCCCTGGGTCATGTGAGCACCTTTTGTGACCTTCTGACCTGCAAAGTCAATGGGGAAGCCAGTTTCATTTAACAACCACGTTGCTAACTGAACAACTGCAGTGATCCGCTTGGCAACTGTGGCAAGAAAGGTTGTAAAATGGGACAAAGCTCACTTAACAAATGCCTCACATAGCAACATAAATGTTGGGCTCCATTGTGGTCGTAAATCGAGGACTACCTCTGTAAAGATTTATTGCAAGATTAAGCTCTCTAGAAGAATTTGAACGACTAACGATCAAGGGAAATTTGGGGGAGTTAAGCATAGAAAGGAATTTCTCTTGTGGGTGTGAAGGGACTCGTGACTGATGACATGCTTGACCCCTCCCTCGGGCTCAGCCTGGACGTCTCCTACACCTCTCTTCCATTTGGCTAAGGCCTTTTTGATACTCTTTGGTGCCTCCATTAGACTCGCTGGTACGGATGGTGATGGGGAAAAAAAGTATATCCAACAACAGGAGAGGAGATCCGAAGATGCTTCTGCTAGAGTCTAGCCATGTCTTCATTGGATAAGGCTCCACTCAAGCATCATCCCTCCAGCAGAAGAGGTAAGCTACCTTTCTGAGCACCCACTGTGCCCTTGGCCACAACAAAAGAATACAATGACCCATAAAGAAGAAACAGGTCCAAGAGCAATTCTTAATATAGCAAAATTTAACCACAAAACTGTACATAAACGCCACAGGGACAAGTGAATGATTGGTGAAATAGATGCCCGTAGATGGCATAAGAATGGCTTTGAAGGACCAGAGAAAGAGCATGGCATACCATGGCAGTAGTCAGAAGAGAGAGGCTTGAGCCAGGCCAAGAAAATAATCTGAAAAAGGTCTCGGACAAGCCCATGCCTGGTTCACATGAAGATGAGGGAGGGGGAAACACATTCAGACTTGCAAGACTGAGGTTATCTCAGCAAGATAGACCAGTCTAAGTAATCAATGCCAGAGAGATCGAGACTATTTTTATTGTAATATCTACAGTAACAGAATCTTACAAGTTTGAATGTGCTTTTCCTCCCCCGCTTTACCTTCATGTCAGCCAGTAAAGGGTTTGTCTGAGACATTTTCTCACATTGCTTTCTTGGCCCAGGCTCTAGCTCTGCTTATCCTATAGTTGCCTTGGTAATTTCTGTCTTTCTCCTGTCCCTCAAGGCCTTTTCCTTTGCCCTCTATGATGCCAGTGAATATGAAGGGAGGGAGGGAGGGGAGAGAGGAAGGAAGGAAGGAAAGGAAGGAAGGGAGGAAGGAAGGAAGGAAGGAAGGAAGGAAGGAAGGAAGGAAGGAAGGAAGGAAGGAAGGAAGGAAGGAAGGAAGGAGAGGGATGGAGGGAGGCAACAAGTCTGTTGAAGCAAAAGTAACTAGCCAATTCAATTCTAACGGGGGGGGGGGGCTGTGAATGGGATCAAGATGAGATCCTTCTTAAGCCTCATTTTGCCCCCATCTCAAAAGCCTCTTTACAATGCTGTGGCATTAAATGCTTTTTTGAAGCAATTGGGGTGGGATGCAAAAGCAATAAATGCACAAATAAAGTCTATCCGGTTTCCTTTATCCTTGTGCTGCCTCCCGGCAGCTGCACCATTTCCCCTGCTGCTGCTCCTCCTCAACCGAGCAAAACAATGCTCCCTAAGGACTGCCAGAAGGCCTCTCTCCCTTCCCTGTCATCAGGGCAGCTCTCGGCTCCGAGGTCAGACCAGCTCAGAATGGCCAGGCCAGAGAATTTCCCCCAGCTCAGCTGAAAGCTGGAAGGAGACGGAAAAGGCTGTTTCAGAGCCAGGAACTGTCACAGGGCCTCTGGTGGAGCCAAACAATTGAGGGAGGGAGAAAACTTTGGGGCAAGTACACACATTCCTGGAAATGCACGACACTTTTGCTGTCAACATTCAAAGTCCCCACTGCCAAAAGAGGAGCTGATGGAGAAAGTCCAGCTAACTATTTAGAGGATAAATACTGAGAAAATTATGGCCGATAAGAATTGTTTGAATATTAAGGAGAAATTAAACTTAAACAAGAATTATGAAAATAGGATATATGGTGAACTCATAAGATGATTTTTGCAAAAGTAACACAAGTTGATAAGAAAAAAAATGTCATATATGGACGCTATTATCATTTGTAAAAACATGGAAAAAAAATTTCATATTCAATCATTTATGCATTGAAAATATTAACAATTATAATTTGTTTAAGATTGAAGAAGGAGAATACTATTGGGAGAAGAGAAGATGAAAGAAATATACTACTAATCAATATACTAATTATGAAAGTATAAAAATTAATTATTATTGACTGTTAATTAATTACTATTGATTGTTGTTTTCCAAAATTTATGAACCAAGACAACACACTGTACACTAGGCACTAAGGATTGTTATTGTAAAAAATCAATAAAACATTTGTATAAAAAAAAAAAGAGAGAAAGTCGAGCTAACTCAAACGAGAGTTGGCTACCAATGGGAAACTTGGCAATTTTAGCGTGGGATGCCTGGGTTTTGTCAGGAGCACCAGATCACAAACCCTGTTGCAATATCAAGGATGAGGTTTATGCATGTGGTGATTTAACAGGGCACAGAGACGGCCCCAGTCACAATTGACTCAAAAGTGGCGCACAATCCCCCCCCTTCCATAAATCTACTTTTAAAAAAGAAATCAACAAATCAAAAGCATAAAAACACCACGTAAGAGTCTGGAAAGAGTTGCAATCCATGACCAATAGAATTAAATCAGGGGTGCAGCCTTCTGTTGGCCCAAAGATGGTATTTAGGTAGAAGCGTAGGAGTCACAGTCTCCAAAGCACAAGGGGTCAAAAGCGAAACTAAACTGGATTGAATTTCAATGTGACTGAAATGACAAAAAATGAAATTGGGTTCATAGAGTCATTCTCCACCCCAACCCCCCAATTCTTCTGTTAAATATAATTGGGTACCAATTGGGTATCTTTAAAGATTTCTGAGTATACCAAATACTTTCAAGAACAGAAGATGGTTTGGGAATTGAGATCATTTCTGTTTTAAAGTCCACAGTTGTCAGCCATCTGAGGTAGGCCAGATCAAGAAAATAATTCCACAAAAGGACCAAAACTACATTTTATTGACATCATAGGCTGTAATAAGAGACACATTATGCTGTAGTAAGAAAGATAAAATAAAAGAGCACGAACAGCACTGAGGTGGTTGGACTCAATTACATTCGTGATGGGTGCCCTGTTAGAAGACTTAAAAGACTAGGTTGGGGACAGATCACATGGAGAAAATCTATCTAGGAGCTGACAATAGCTTGATGGCACATAATCAATCAATAGTAACTTAATTGTAAAGTCTGATTGTAATTTACTTTCCCTTCCTCGTATTCCTCATTAAATCAGGAAGAAGCCAGCTTGAGCCTCTTCTTAATAGTACGTCCTTTCTTGAAGCTTAAGAAATGCTTCTGCCCTTCTTTCTGTACAGGTATTCCTCAACTTACAACAATTTGTTTAGTGAACGTTTGAAATTACAACGGCACTAAAAAAAGGGACTTATGACCATTTTTCACATTTACGACTGTTGCAGCCTCGCCATGCTCATATAATCAAAATAGACGCTTGGCAACGGGCTCATGTTTATGACATTTGCAGTGTCCCTGGGTCACGTGATCACCTTTTGTGCCGTGGTGGCAATGCTGTGGTTAGGATGCAGTACTGCAGGCTAACTCACTCCTCACTCCAGGAGTTTCATTCTGAGTGGCTCAAGGTTGACTCATCCTTCCATCCTTCAGAGGTCGGTAAAATGAGAACCCAGATTGTTGGGGGCAATAGCCTAACTCTGTAAACCCCTTAGAGAGGGCTGTAAAGCATTGTGAAGCAATAGGTGATTGTTGGGTTTGGAAAGAGTTTGCAATAAAGTCCAATCTGTTTTCCCCCCCTAATAATCTCACACACCAACTAGCAAATGGTTTGTACTGCATATGACAAATTGATCTCCGAAGGGAGAGAATGGAATGTGCAAAGATATCCAAGTGGGGATTGGTGCAAATGTCTTGCCAGAGATTCCAAACTCATGTTGGTTAAAAAGAAGTCTCCAATGGAAATATTTACACATGTACATATGCTGCTACAGTGGATGGTTTTAATGCAATGTCCTAGATAAGAACGTTATTGAAAATCTAACATTCTAAAGATGGTCTGCTTGGGAAATTAGTTATAGAGAAGGAAAAAGGAGATGCATGTATCAATTCATTCAAGTTTCCTTCCTGCTGAGAAATAGCACCCCCCAATATTTGCAGGGTTTCATAGAAGACGTTTAATGGATGTCAAATTGGATGAACCTACAAAGGTCTTGAAAGTGGAGGGGAGAAGCTGAAAAAGAAAAGAAGGAAGGAGGGAAGGAAACAAAACAATATTGGAAATGTCCGCCTAGAACTATATTCCAGAGAATCACGGAAAAAGCCTTTCGCAGGAATTGAAAGTGATGGAAGTGATGAGAATGGAACAGAACTAAATATAGGACAAACCAGGGGAAGAAATTCACCAGGCCAAGGAAGTAGTGAAGGAACAGAGATCTAAGAAGGTCAAAGTGCTCCAGAAGACAAGATCTTTTTGTGCTGGGTCTAAATGACACACTTCAGATTTTCTCAAGAGCTGATATACCTCTCTTCCCCTGCTTCCAGTAGAATAATCAAAGAACTCAACTATGGAAGGTCAAGTTGACAGTCTGTGGAAGAATGCAGGAAGGAAGGCAACCAGACAAATAAGTCTGTAGCAAAGAAGTACAATCTTTCTGTAGCCATTTATAGAGATATATATAACTTGAAGCCCATGAAGCTTTTCAGAGACCTTCGAAAACTGCTGCCAAGTTATAACTTCTAAGATAGTAGAAAGTGGAAATCATTAAATTTGGTTCTGGAGTCCTGTTCACTCTGGTTCATTTTAAACCACTCAAATATAATGAAAGCAAATTTA
The DNA here is from genome assembly GCA_023970755.1 of Azemiops feae. Classification (NCBI taxonomy): domain Eukaryota; kingdom Metazoa; phylum Chordata; class Lepidosauria; order Squamata; family Viperidae; genus Azemiops; species Azemiops feae. The sequence continues at coordinate 144,750 of JALGBA010001046.1, read as the reverse complement.
TTTTTTTGGCTAGTTCCAACCATTACTTTAGATCAGGGGTTTCCAAACCTGGCAAATTTAAGACTTGTAGACTTCAACTCCCAGAATTCCCCAGTCAGTATGGTTGACTGGGGAATTCTGGGAGTTGAAATCCACAAGTTTTTAAATTGTCAAGTTTGAAGATCCCTTAAGCTGATTATGGCCTTAGACTAAGAGTACAAACATTGGGCACTCTTCGCTCTTAGAATGCTGCAGTATAAGAAAAAAATTAATCTATATGAAACTGATTTTATCTTAGAAATCAGTCCTGGTACAGAGAGGGCGGTTCAGACTACTGTTCATGGAAGTGATCCATGGGAGATGGAGTGCATGGAAAGGGGAGGGAGCCCTTGGATGTGCAAGTTCATCTTTCCACCCTTGACAATGATGTCTACATTTTCGCTTCCATGGGAAAGTATAATTAGAATCAATTATCTTTAGGAATGAAGTCAAGGAATGTCCTTACCAAAGCTGGAACCGTCTGAGGGAGATGAAAGCAACAAGAAGCCATATTTGCATTGTTCGGAGGCTTCGATGTCCATGTCTCCAAATGCCAGGCTGAGGGGGCTGCCTGCTGCTCCGTGAATTTGCCACTCGCAAGAAGTCGAGTTTGGATACGTGCCTGGAAAGTTCTTGGAAGACAATGTCCCACTGTAAGATGTGAGCACTGAATGACCACAACCGTCCCCTGGAAGGCAAGGAGAGAAATCATTCCATATTCGGTATGACGGCCTGGGTGGAACATCACAATATGACCAATTGTTTTTTGCTTGCTTTTTTCCTTAGCACATAGGGGCGTGGTCATTCATTAAGGCCACAGTTTAATAACCAGAGGCAGAAAAGGTTTTGGTGGATTAGTGTGTGGCCAGTGATGTGACATCATTAAGGTCACCAGAGAGTAATAATAATCATAATATGATACCAATAAGAATAATAACGTTCTATTGGTTTGCATGTAAACTGAGAGCTTCTGAACTGGAGACAAATCACACTTAGCCAAATTGTTCTGTTCTATTCTTATTCTTATTCTATCCGGTTCATTCAACAGGGAGATAGTGCCACATTAACCAACATAACCTAGCCAATATATTTTTCAACAGGATGTGGGAAAGACGAAACAGGACAGATGTTGCAATAATGGAGGAAATACTTCTCTCTCTTGAGTTAAAAACCTCAAAGTTTTTTTTATGAATACAGTTCCTTTCAGGCCACCACTCTTGTTATTTCTACACATGAATGTAATCATGGGGTGATCGGTCATTTATTTGCTGCAGTTCCCAGAAGGGGTGCAACATCTTCCTGACTGGATCTACGAGAAAGATGAGAAATAAACATTCTCTCCAGGAAGGAATTTATTTAGATTGATAGTATCTATAAACTTATGTTTAGGTCAGTCTTTTTCAAGCTTGGCAACTTTAAAATGTGTGGACGTCAACTCCCAGAATTCTAGGAGCATATTTGGTCATGCAGTCCCCCAAAGTCAGACTGTATCAGATTGGGGTAGGCTGAAAAAGCCTTTAAAGCAGGGGCCCCCAACTCCAGTCCATGGACCGGCACTGGGCCATGGCATGCCAGAAACCGGTCCGTGCAAACAAGCAAAGCCCCATCCATGGGATGCAGGCAGCACATGAAACCACGCTCCATCTGGTCCGTGGGAAAAAAAACCCTCCACGGAATTAAGAACAATTAATCAGTGGAGCAGCTTGTCTCCTAGAGTTGTGGGTGCTCCATCACTGGAGGTTTTCAAAAATAGACTGGAACAATCACTTGACCCAGATGGTATGAGGTCTCCTGCCTTAAGCAGGGGGTTGGACTAGAAGACCTCTGAGGTCCCTTCCAGCCTACGATTCTATGTTCTTGTGACTGTTGCAGCATCCTCGTGGTCATGTGATCGAACTTTGGGTGCTTGACAACTGGAATGTCTTTACGATGGTTGCAGCATCCTGGGGTCATGTGATCCCCATTTGCAGCCTTCCCAGCCAGCTTCCAATCAGCAAAGTCAATGCGGGAAGCCGGATTCATTTAATGACTGCATGGTTCATCTGCCAACTGCAGTGCTTTGCTTAACTTTGGCAAAAAATGGTTGTAAAATCGGGTATGACTTAAAAACAGCCTCGTTGAGTAATGGAAGTTCTGTTCTCAGTTGTGGTTGTTAAGTCAAGGACTACCTATAAACCTGGAAAACTATTTCCATGGTTCTTTGAGCTGTTATTCACACAGCCCTTTGGATGATAAATAATTTCACATCAGGATCCTACTTAGATTTTGTTTCCACAGGCCAATGTGCTGCCATTCTTTTAATTAAAGAAATCTTAGCTGACTGTGGCCATTTTATAATTAATCAGAAGCAAAACAGCAAAGAGTTATTTGCCACAGCCCAGAAGAGACAATGGTGACTGCTGGGGAAGAGAAACTTTTCTTGAGTCAATTCAGCTTTGAAAAAAAAAGACTTGCGATCTACTTTCAGTGATTGCTCTTACCCTAAAATATTAGCTTTCTTCCAGCCTTAACCACTAATTTAACAACTCAGCTCCTTCAACCTTGCTGTCAAAAAGGGACTGGGTTTGTGACTTGGCATGCTGCCAGAGCCACTGTGGTTTGCAGACAATGGCTTGCCAGTATGGCAGAAACCCAGACGTTGATTCAATAGGCAATAGCGAAGCTGCTTCTTTACAGACATGCAAGCTAGATCTAAGTGTAGAAAGAACCCTCGTTTTTCTCTGCCCTGCTGGTTTGGAAGACGCCTTCTACAAGTACTCCCCGACTTACAACAGTTCATTTAGTGGCCGTTCAAACTTACAATGGCACTGAAAAAAGTGACATGACCATTTTTCACACTTACAACCGTTGCACATCCCCACAGTCATGTGATCAAAATTCAGACGCTTGTCAATTGAGTCATATTTATGATGGTTGCAGTGTCTGGGGAGGGGTGTCAGGTGGTCCCCTTTGGTGACCTTCCCACATGTAAAGTCAATAGGGAAGCCAGATTCACTTAACAACCATGTTACTAACAACTGCAGGGATTCACTTAACAACGGTGGCAAGAAAGGGTCGTAAAATGGGGGCAAAACTCACTTAACAAATGTCTCACTTAGCCACAGAAATTTTGCGCTCAGTTGTGGTCGTAATTTGAGGACTACCTCTATTAACACCCCCCCCCTCCCAATTCTTCTTAAGCATTTTCTTCCTTATCTTGATGCTTTCCAGAGGCGCTGGGCCTCGTACTTGTCGTGCAGCGCCTCTGAAAAGCAAAGCTGGGAGAGAAGGTTGCGCAAAGCGTTTTTCCTCCAAGCGCGTGTCGCGCTCCTTTCGCCAGCCTCCTTTCCCCGTTCAACGTCCACTCGCGCTCCCAGCCACTCCGCTTGCCCAGCCAGCCGATTCGCGCTGCTGCGGCCGCGACTTACCCGCCTGACTGCTGGCCGTCGAGAGGTCCAAGGGCCACCACAGCAGCTGGAGCAGCCGGAGCGCACCGCGGAGCCGCCGGCGCATCGTCGATCGGCGCCTCGGCAGGATCCGCCCGCTCGATCGCCTCCACCGGCCGAACAGCGCCCGTCTGCAGCTGGCGGCGGCCGGAGCGCGCGCGCTTCGACCCCCCGCCTCGCGCGATTGGCTGAAGGGGCCAAGCCTCCCGTCGGTCATTGGCCCTGCCCGAGCCACTAACTTTTCCAAGACGGGTCTCGCTGCCCCGTCGAGGAAGAGCGGACGACGCCCAGCCCGCCAGCTGTCCAAAAACTGAGGCAATGAGCCCCCGTCGGGGGGGGGGGAGAACCACGACGAAACAATGTTAGAAAGGGGGAAAGGGGTGGATCGGGAGTCATCGAAATCCTAGTTCGAGGTGGAAGCACAAAGAGATCGGGGTAAATACGGTATTGTAGGGTCCTTCTGCCCTCTCTTAACACACTTTATAAATCACCCCCAGAAATCGTGGGCGCCCCATCACTGGAGATCTTTAAGAAAAGACTAGACAATCACCTGTCTGAAATGGTGTAGGGGGGCTGGACTAGAAGACCTCCAAGGTCCCTTCCAGCTCTATTCTATATAAAAATAATAATAATAAAAAAAATGGTTTCTTGACCGTAGGTTGGGTGTTGAGCCCTGAAAAAGAAAAGGCAGCTGGTTTTGCTCACAATATAGCAAAGATGGTTTAAAGCAGAGGCGTTCAACCTTGGCAACTAATTTCATCAGAGGCATCGTTTTTTTTTAATAGTTTGTATTCTTTGTTGTGTATTCAAGGCAGTTGACTTGTTTTAACTACTCTTGGTTTTATGGTAGGTAATAGATTATAGTGCTTTTGTTTTACTTTTCTAAACATTTCATGTTTTTATAGGCATGTTTCTATTACATAAACCAATTTGAGTTTTTTAACTAACATTCACTCCATCTATTTTGTTCTCCACTTGGAATTTAACCAACTTCTCCAGGTAAACCTCTGCATGTAGTAGTATATTCAGTCACTACCATCAACATCTTTGGCTGATTATTATTATTATCAGCCCTTTAATTATTAGGCTGAATCAGCCAAAGGAAGGCAGTTTGTGTGAAATACTCTGTTTAGCGTTGATGAAGAACAGAGAACTAAACTGAGGTTGGACAGTTTGGTGTAGGGGTTAAGGTGCTGGCCTAGAAACCAGGAGACACCGAGTTCTAGTCCCACCTTAGGCATGAGAGCCGGATGGATGACTTTAGTCCAACCCACCTCACATGGTTGTTGTTGTGGAGACAAACAAGGGGAGAGAACACTACAAAATCTGCTTTGAGCTCCTGTGCAAAAAGACAGGATATAATTCTAATAAAGTGTTGATTTCTTTGGAAATTCTGCTGTACCTCCAATATTGATACGTTACAATTACAAAATCAGACATCAAGACTAGTGAAAATGAATTAATACATTTTTAAAAATGACAGAGATTTGAGGCACAGCACTGAGCCAAGAACAAACATATCTGAGCTATTAGGGTTCAGAAACCAGGGTTTAAAGACTTAGCGTTTTAAATGAAAGCAGTCATTCTAGTGTATTAAACTATGGCTTAGAGCTACATAAATTTGGTTTTAGGTGTACCCTTGATGAATTTACTATGCTATGGGGGATTGACAATATACCAAACAATCCTGAGCCTCTTCTTTATTTTTTTCCAAGACCCCAGGTTGGTAATTAATTTGGGGGTTTATGGGGAAAATCATTTAATTATTGGGAGTTTGCATTCTGGCATCGGTCCAATGTCAGCTCTGCTTTGATCCAATGGGACAGTGGAGAGGTCACCTTCATTGCAAGATTGAGATGAGAAGCTACCAGGTTGTGCCAAAACATTATTGATAGTTTATTGATTAGATATTATCCGGGGCCTTTTGATTTCTCCACTGCTAGGTTCCTGCATCATTCTAAACTTTGACTTACTTAGTTGCCATTTGCTAAATAAACTCCAGTTGGGTTATTTAAACCTAAGGATGGTTTTGGGTGAAGTCAAAACCATATTATGCCCCCTGTGAACCGGGTCAATACCTCTTAGGGGATTATAGCTATAAAAACATGGGTGTAAAAGCAAATTGAAGACAGTGAGGTATCTTGTTACTGGAGAGACTTAATAACAGCAAGCCTTTTGCTTTGTGCCCTAAGCCTTTCCAGTGTTTGTTAACTTCAGACCCTTTAAGATGTGTGGACTTCAACTGCCGGAATTTCCCAGCCCAACTAGTCCACACATCTTAAGGAGGTTGAGAAAGAATCAGAAGGCCACTGGCGCCATCAGCTGGGCATAACATTCATTTGCTGAAAGTCACGCAAGGGGCTCCTGTCTCCTTCCAGATTTGGCAGGAATTTCCATCAAACACATGAAATGCAGAGTGATGGGATTAGGGCTGCTGTCTTTGGGCTGTAACTGTCCAGAGCAGTGGACGACAGTCAAGACATAAATTCTCCGTTACTCTTGTTGTTGTTAGTTGCGAAGTCGTGTCCGACCCATCGCGACCCCATGGACAACGTCCCTCCAGGCCTTCCTGTCCTCTACCATCTTCTGGAGTCCATTTAAGCTCACGCCTACTGCCTCAGTGACTCCATCCAGCCACCTCATTCTCTGTCGTCCCCTTCTTCTATTGCCCTCAATCTTACTCTAGCCTGCCATTTAGCAGCTCTCTGGATTTCTGGTAGTTTAAAAGTCATAAGTGTGAAATTCCCGGAAAGTAAATATTTGCAGCAGGAAAACCGTTACAAGTAGTCCTCGACTTACAAACATAATTGAGCCCAAAATTTTCTGTTACTAAGTGAGACATTGGCTAAGTGAGTTTTGCTCCATTTTACAACCTTTCTTGCCACAGTAGTTAAGTGAATCACTGCACTTTTTAAATTAGTGACACGGTTGCTAAGTGAATCTGGCTTCCTCACTGACTTTGTCAGAAGGCCGCAAAAGGAGATCACATGACCCTGGGACACAGCAACCATCGTAAATATGAGTCTGTTGCCAAACGTCTGAATTTTAATTACGTGACCACGGGGATGCTGCAACAGTCATAAGTGTGAAAAACGATCATAAGTCACTGTTTCCAGTGCCGCTGCAACTTCAAACGGTCACTAAATGAACTGTTGTAAGTTGAGGACTACCTGTATTTGGGTTAGAATGAAAAGGCCCCGCTTTGAATTGGAAACTTAACGATCCGTGCATGCAATTAATTAATGAGAGCATTCCTGAGAATGTTGCCTCACAGTTCCATTACCTATTTTGAAGAAGTTAACTATATACAATAGCTGCAAAACATGCAGATGCTATTAATACAGCAGCAGCAACTCTGGCAGTCGGCAGAACGGCTGAGAAGAGCCGATCCTCGCTCAGCAGAGACCGGCCTGCCCAAAGGCTTCAAATGCAACCCTTTTCCCCGCCCCCAAAGACATCCCATCGCGCACAGCCGCGGGAGCGCAAAAACTGCTTTGGCTCTCGCGGCCCCTTTAAGAGAGAGGAGGCTGCCGGAAGTCCTGGCAGCCGAGCCGCTGCAGCTTCTGCGCATGCTCCCTCCCTCCTCCCACCCCCCCCAGCCCCGGACTCGGCCGCTCGGAGACGGTAACGGGGGGGAGGGAACGCAGGGCGACGTTCTTGCTGCCGCTGCGCTACGGGAGCCGGGACGCAGAGTGCGTGGCGACGAGGGAGGGGGTTGCGTTGGGAGAGCGCACGGCCGCTACCCCGCCGTACGTGCCGCCGCCGGGAGAGCGGACGTCGCAGCGCCGCTGCGGGGGGGGGATAGTGGAGGGTGGGGAAAGGAGGAGGAGGAGGCTGCGCCTGGCCTGAAGCAAGGGAAGAGGGGCGGGGCCACGGAGGGCTGAGGGGCTCGCGGGGCAGGCGAGGGGGCGGGGCCCGCGGGGGGAGGCGGGCTTTCCCCTCAGCCGCGCGGGCGCGGTCGAACTCGCCCTGAGCGCCCAGTGAGGAGAGCCCTTCCCGGGCGGCCCGCGCGGGGTTGTTTCTCCTCAGCCTCGCGCTGCCACCGCCACCGCCACCGCCCATCATCCCCAGTGGCCGGGCGAGCTGGGGATGATGGCAGTTGGAGTCTTCGGGCATGAGGTCGGACCAGGCGCAAAAAAAAAAAGAAACGCGCGGGCCGCTTTGCTCTGCCCCGCCGGGTCTAGCCTGGAACCGCCGGGCGGGAGGTGTGTGTGTGTGAAGGGAGAGTGGAGCGAGTTTCGCCGCCTTTGATGCTGGCGGTTCTGAGGGAAGAACCGCCGACGGCTTGCAACTCGCGGTTTCCCGAGCAGAGAGGCCTCTCGGTCCGAAGCCCCGACTTCCTCCTGAGGCGGCCGGATTGACGGGTTCCTCCCCTGGCCGAGCTAAAAGCCCGTCCCCATTCAATGACAAAATCGTCCGGGGTTAATCAAGCTGTTTAAACTGAGTCAAAACTCAAAAGAGAAGCCCGCCATCGGTTTTAAGTAGGACCCACAACAGAAATTAAAACTGAACAAAACTAGGATTACTGTTATGTTAACAGTCTGGTGTCCCTGGGCTGCATTCCAATTTAATACATTATTAGAGCAGGAGCCAGGCTCGGTGAAATCTGATTTATGGTACAGAATATCCATTACATGTTAGATAACAGACTCTGGTGGTTGGAGTGGGATGTAGGATAAATGAATTGAAACAACCTGTTGGAATAGCCGAGATCAAAGTGTGGCTTACCAAGAATTGGCATTCTTTATAAATGGCAAATTATGACAAGGCTGCCTTGATTTCTGTACAATAAAAATAAATTGCAATAAAAAGCAATTGCATTCCATGCCCCTCTCTTTTTTATGGCAATGCTAATGTGGCACAATGATGGCTTTGGGATTGCATTTCTAGAAAATGCTTTTCCAAATTAAAAAAAAATCACAGCTGAAATGCTCCTTAAATGTCCCTCTTCTATCACCCATGACTATTATCTATTCAGTGTTAAGGTTTTTTTTGGGGGGGGGGTATTTAAAATAAGGACAAAATTGATGACCTGGCACCATTATTGGAAGGATACCATTGTTGATTGGACAACTCTGTTTCATATGAAGAAAACTGCTAAACCTTATTTATTTACAAAAAAAAATAAAGATGCAAATAGTGTTCTTGCTTGCCTCAACTTTTGTTTTCCCATAACAATAAGCAGCTAAGGCATTCTGAGCCTTCTATTATAGCCTGCCAATATTTATGGCATTACTTCCATTAATCTAAAATAATGGCTGTGATTTATTTGACTAAGCATAAACAGTACTGAATTCATTTGGACTTACCTAAAAGTAAATTAGGAAAGCTATGATACTGTTTCTGCTTTTGTAGAAGTAAATTCCATTAACATCCAGGGGAATTTATTTGAGGCAAATACATAGCATTGGCTCTATAAAATAGCTCTAGCTGATAACTATTGAACTGATGAGCAGTCTCTCATTCAATTTATCCTGAATTCAGACATGTCTTTAAAGAACTATTTTCCAACATGGGTCAGAGATTAATCTCCAATTGAGTAATTTCAATCTTGCCTTTAAGAGAGACAATAAAATACATTTTCACATACTGAATAATTTTTAAAATTCATTGTTATTGTGTAATAGAATGACAACTAAGAGGGGTTTAGAACAGTTCTAGGAAGATTATTAGACAGAAAAGTCTATTAGAGTTATATCTAACCTTCAGATTCAATACTACCACAGTATTTCTCTGGGTATCCTCTGATGCAAAATGAGAGGAGGAAGTGGCATTACGTTTGTCTACTGCTAATGAATTTTCTATAGCCAGCAGGAGGGGCTGGTTGGTAGTGTGAAGTTGAATTTGTTGGACTGATCATCTGATCCAGCAGTAACAATGGCCTGTGATTTTGAATCTGAAAACAAGGAAACCATACACTTTCACTTATGAAATGGGGTTTTGTGTTAAAGTTCTTATTTCCAAAGAATCATGTGTATGACTAGTCTTAGTGGAAATTCCATAAATCCTTGCTTCCCCAGCTCATCTCCTGATTTGGGAGCAACCAATAGCCAAAATTGCATTTGGGGGTCCTTTTGGAGGGGGTTTGGTTCTGGTATTGTTCTGCTGGCAAAGGAACAAAGAGAAAGCAAAAGCAACTCCCACAGTCCTGAATCACTTAAAAGCAGCAAATGCCTCCCACCAAGATCCAAGTCACCATTACATATTTTTCAAGCCCTCAATCATTGCAGAGGCTTTCCAGCTTTCTCTGCATGTTGAGTGACACTGTTCAGTGCTTCAGCCTAATTGCTTGGTTTATAAAAAAAAAAAAAGCAAAATCAGCTAGGTACTACTGTAGGTACAGTCTAAGCCAATTGTATATGGGACTGCAGCCTTCATTTTCTAATGAATTCAAGTTCATTATAAAATAATAGTTGTGTAAAAATACCCTCTTTTGTTTTCAGATGGCTCATGCTTCTGCTGTAGCAGGTATAGCCCAGAATAGAGAAAAAAAGGGAATGCCTGTGCATCTTTAATTGCTGTCACAATAACCTCTTAAACCTTGCAAAAAAGCTAACAAGGCCAAGCCACTTTTGAGTTCCCAAGGCAATAGTGGTAGATAGGTTGGTCAATTATTCTGAGAGCAATTGTAGGTTGTGAGGAGAGGTTAAGACTATTAAGAGAAGCCCCAGAGGCGTTGAGGATGTTTTTATCACGTATGTAGTCCCTTTTGACCTACTATTATAGAATATGATAATTGTGTGCAATTAGAGATCACAGTTCTCCTCAACTCCCAAATCAAGGTTGCCTCGGTTGTTTATTGTCCGCTACAGCATACTTGTCACCTGGTCGCTCAGACTTCATGTGAACAAATGGCAAATGCTGAAGTAAGCATTCCTGTAGGAGATGTGGTTGTTGTGCCAACTGAAGGAACAGAGGGGGGAAACCCAGAAGATACCAAAACCCAGGTTATATTACAACTACAGCCAGTGCAACAAGGGTGAGTGACATGCCAAGAGCAATACAAAATATTCCCAAGTAATTTTGCCCAAATTGAGGGTTTAGAGGACTGTTGCAAGGAGAATTGAGAATGCAGGCATGAAAGAAGATGAAACTTGTGATTTACCAATTGTGCAGAAGATGGAATTTTAACAAGAGTTTGAGGTACTGGGAAATTCTAGATATGCTAAAAAATATGAAGGAACTCCATCGTTCATTTTATGGTTGGATAGAGGTCAGAATCATAAAGTTAAGGACAATTTGATCAACCTGCAACTGGTATAACATTCCTAATAAAGAAGAGGTCAGTCCCCCAGTCAGTTCATTCCACTGTGAAGAAGTTGTATCAAAACAAGTTCTACTGTTTAATAACAATTTCCTTTCTTGTATGTAGACTTGAGTCCTTTCAGCTACAGCAACAGAACTTGATTATCATGACATTAACTTTCCTTTGAGATAAAAAGAAATTGGTGAAAAAAATATTGCTATGAATATTACTTTTTATACAAATGTTTATATAATCCAAAATAAAATATTATGGAGGGAAACTTGCATAATATTAATAAGTCAAATATATCAAACTAACATTGATAGGTCTAACAGCAGGTTATTGCCGTATAAACCAATGGCAGTAGAATAACCAAAAGCTGAACTATTAAAATTAAGATTTTGGGTTGCTGTTGAAAAGTGCCAAATTCCCATCAGTATGGAACAATTTATGGAAAATTCCATAAATATGATCTCTTCTGATGCTAGGGGCACACAGGTTGATGTGGAGGGGAGATGTTCTTTCATGTCACCCGTTTTCAAATAATTGTTATCATTTGTGTACTTATTGCCACACTTACAGCAGGATTTATCAAGAGGCCTCTGAAACTAATGCGGCTGTGATGGCTGTAGAAACGCATACCATACACAAACTTGAAGATGGCATCGGTGAGTTCTCAGTGATAATGATGCACCAGTTTCATGTTAGCTCAATTGTATTGCAGTGTAATAGGGGTACTTTGGGTAAAGCCTGCAGGCTGTGTGTGCAGTGGTTAGTGTGCTGAAGCAGGACCAGGAAGACATGACGAACTTGGATGCACTGAATGGCTTTAATGCAGTCACTGCCTCTCAGTCCATTGTACATCCCTGGGTTAATATTGAGAGGACAACATTGAAGAAGAAATACTATGTCCACCGTCTTTCCTCCAAAGCAAAACTTTGCTCAGCAAAGGCGGAAATGGGCTGATCCTGAAGCATAACAGTTTCTGCAATAGTTACTTGCATGGATGATGGCTTTTCCCCCACTTCATATAATTAAGGGAAATACCAACCTTCCTACATATTTTCATAAGGTGGAATAAAGCCTGTAGCACTGAAAAAAGCCAGAATCCTTGGAGAAAGGATTCTTGAACTAAGAGGCCGTGGGAGCTTTCTTTCACCATCTCTTCCTGTGAAAGTGTTGTCTAAAGGTTCACATTTCTGAAACTCAACTACAGACACAAGGCAGTTCTTGTCAGACTGCTGTTCAAATTTCATTTCCTATCTTCATCACTTCAGAATAGCTGGAAATTTGCATATTATATTGGATATTCAAGAGTGTGAGATTGTGGGGCTAGTATCCCAAAGAACTACATTTTCCAAAACACGCAATTCAAACATGATTTTCTAGGTACTTTGCACTTACATTGTAGTTTAATTTTGGCTTGGTGTACAGTGTGAGTCTAGCCACTGAGATTTATGTACCATGATTCCTGGCTGGGTTGTGATTTGTATATCATGATTTATGGCTGAGTTCAACAAATCAGACCATGTATTAGTACAGTAAGATTGAACTCAGTCCATAAGAAACCCTGCCTTGTTAATAGCAACAAGGACAACAATGAATCATATTCCTTTTATACTTGGAACTCTTCTGGCTATTACGAAACTATACTCTGATGCTTATCTAAATACATATACAGTACGATATTTGTGGTTCCATCGTAAGTTGTAAAGATGAAACAAATTACATAATTTTATCAGTGTCTCTAAAAAAGACGTTGAGTGGTGTGGTGGCCTAGTGGTGAAGATGCTTGCCTCTCACTCAGGTTGAGAGTTCAATCCTAGGTAGCGGCAGATGTTTCTTTCTTAAGGCGCAAAGAAAAAAATATCTGCTGCAAATTCTACGTGGTGTCAGGAAGGGTATTCGGCTAGTAAATGCTCAGCTCCATCCAGTTGCCTTGATTACCCCGAATTAAGGGATCAAAGGGGTCATAAAAAGGGAGTATTTTTAAAGAAAGAAATAATGGCTTACCATGTGATTTTCATGCAAGAGTATCCCTAGTTCAGACTTAGGATCTCCAGGTTAAAAGATACAGGATGAGAAAATGTTTTGAGTCTTTCCAGTCTTTGGGTTAGATCAGAGGTGTCCAACTTTGGCAACTTTTAAGACTTGTGGGCTGGGGAATCCTGGGAGTTGAAGTCCACAAGTCTTAAAAATGCCAAGGCTGAATGCACCTGGGTTAGATAAATCAGCATGGAGATCTCTATATGTCTCTCAAACATCTCCATTTCCATCTGCAGATGCCAGTGCCCTTGAAAACAACGAGGAAATTGAGATTGCCTACCCCATTACCTGTGGAGATAGCAAGGCCATGTTGCTCTGGAAAAAGTTTGTGTGTCCAGGAATCAATGTCAAATGTGTTAAGGTAAATATCATGGTGAAAGTGAATTTGCCAGCTCACTTTCTTTCTTTTTGTTCTGTGTTGCTGGGTTTATGACAGGAGTATTCTTTTCCTTTGAAAAGTGTCCCGCTTTCCACTGGATATGCACAGGAATATTTGGTACACATAAAACTCTTAGCAATAAACTAACTATTTAGGTGGCAGTGTTGAAGGTAATGCCTTTTATTTCATTCTCGCAAGGAGGAGACACCTCCCCCTGCCACAACGACTTGGACACCACTGTAGGAAGAACATTTGAGTTATATCTGCCTAATATATGTTTGAGAATCCCATTCTACAATATATAATTGGATGGCCAAAATTTTCCCACTTATCCACTCGCTTTTATCCTCAAACAGTTCTACAAATTGCCCAGTGCCAGCCTGAAATCACAAAGCCCAGGTTGTATTAACAAAGTTCTAGTGTGTCTTGATCACATGTATCCATGAACAATGGGTGTTACCTTGAAGACTGAATGGTTGGATTATATCCTTACCATGAGAAAATAAATGGTTCCTTCCTCTTTTAATAGTTCAACGACCAACTTATCAGCCCCAAGCACTTTGTTCACCTGGCTGGCAAGTCCACCCTGAAGGACTGGAAGCGAGCCATCCGCCTAGGAGGAATCATGTTGAGGTAACCATCTTGTCATGTACAGATAGCCCTCAACCTATGACCACAATTAAGCCCAAAATTTCTGTTGCTAAGCGAGACAGTTAAGTGAGTTTTGCCCCATTTTACGACCTTTCTTGCCACAATTGTTAAGTGAATTAAGTTAGTAACACAGTTGCTAAGTGAATCTGGCATCCCCATTGACTTTGTTGTCAGAAGGTCACAAAAGGTGATCACATTACTCCGGGACACTGCAACCATCACAAATATGAACCAGTTGGCAAGCGTCAGAATTTTGATCATGTGACCATGGGGATGCTGCAATGTTATAAGTGTGAAAACGGCCGTAAGCCACTTTTTCCAGTGCTGTTGTAACTTTGAACAGTCATTAAATGAATGGTTGTAAGTCAAGGACTACCTGTACCAAACTCTGGCGCAGACGCCTGGGCAGGAGTCTTCCTCTCTCCTTAAAACTGTGGTGCCGGTCATTTCCTGCCAAACAAAAATGGTGCTGAGAGTTTGACCCTATGTATTTTAAAATACGGAACTTTCCTAGGAAAAGTCCCAGCGATTTCAAGGGCCATTTTATATAGAATGTTAGGTGGGGGTTTCTGGAATAAGACTTTGATCTACAGGTATTACAATCATAATTGAGCTCAGAAATAGGTTGTAAGTCGTACTGTTTGTTCAGTGGGTCATCACGTGAACAACTTGATTTTACAACATTTTTCGCGGGGGTCATTAAGTGAATCACCATGATCGCTAAATGAACACCATAGTCATGAAGTGACCGTTTGTACACAATGGGCATTTTTTGCCAGAAACCAGAAGTAAATGCCAGTTTCTGGCAAAAAATGTTATAAATCGCAGTCATGTGACTGCGGGACATTGCAAATAGCAGTAAATGTGGCCAGTTACAATTGCATGACCACAGAAGGGGCATCCTTTAGAATTTCAAATCTGGGTTGTAAGTATCTTTCTTGGGGTCTGTCAGAACTTTGAATGGTTAATAAACGACCGGTCATAAGTCGAGGACTACTTTTTATAGGGGGATGGTGTTATTCATGGTTTCCTTAACTGCAGTTTCAAGTGCCTAAGGTTGGTAATACAAATTAGAGATCATTAATGATGCATATGGCTCTATTTGGGAGAGAACCTTTGGAGAATTTTTCTGGGTGTGTAATACGCACAAAATGATGGAGGTGTTTTGCCCAATTATAAAGTATTCTTGTAAGGCTCTCATTATCCATGATTTTATTATCCACAGTCTTTGGGCTGGAACAACCTCCAATGAATAATGAGGGCCACTATGGAGGATCCAGTAAATTGTAGTTGTTATTCCTTTCCATATTGCTGAATATATTTGGATGGAAAGAGAACTTTCTTATGACACAGAACCATACACCTCATATTAACCCTTCTGTTGAATTATATAACTGCAGTTATGCATAAGCTAAAGGGGACTGAGCATTATTTGATGCATGACAGTCAAAGGCTTCATCTTTTAAAAAGAGATGACTGTTTTGTTTTCCGTTCATTGTGCAGAAAGATGATGGACTCTGGGCAAATTGATTTCTATCAGCATGACAAAGTGTGCACCAACACCTGCCGAAGCACCAAGTTTGACCTCCTCTTCAGCAGTGCCAGGGCCCCAGTACCAGGGCAAACAAGCCTGGTACAGACTCCCACTTCTGCTGATGGTAGGAAAAAAGGACAAAAGTAAATTCCTGCTGATTACTATATATTCCTTGCTCATTAAGACTCACCCTTATCTTGTCATTCATCCACCCCCCCTCTTTCTCCCTCCCTCTCTCCCTCCCTCCCTCCCTCCTCTCACATATTAGAATTCTGCCTTGATTAGATTAAGTGTAAGTTGAAATAGAGTGGGGCTTGGACAGGTTTTCAAATTCTGTTACAATACCCTAACTGCATTTAGGTACTTTCCAACATTTCTAGGAACTTCTGTTTCTTGCCTTTGTCTCTCTTAAAGCGCTGACAACATGCCTGAATTGTGTGAAATATTTATCACACACTGGGCTATATCTAAAGGGCTTTGAGACAGAAGAGCATCATGCCCAATGTTGGAGGACATATTATCTTTCTTCCCACTCCACATTTTGTTTCTTTTTGTGAGAAAGGTTTTTTTTTTAGTTCAGCTACTTCAGTTAATTAGAGCATAACAAGTTTAATGTATAAGGCGAAGCATTTCACACATTTTAATTTACACAATTCAGATGTGGCTTTGAACATTAAAAATTTGTATAAAAGTGGGACTTTCAACTCGGCCACTTTAAGAAGTGTGGACTTGAAACTCTCAGAATTCCCCAGCCAGCATCGAACTGAAAGACACTAATGTAACGTATACAATGTGGTAGTTACACCCAAACATTTCTTCATTCATTGCAGCATATACAGAGTTTACATAACATTTCAAAAGCAATGGCTTTATTGTGCCAGTCCTCAGGATACATTGATCAGCCCAAAGCATAACCTGCCAGATGTGGCATCTTCAGAGAGCAACTCTCAAACTGTCCAGCCAGCACTGAGACCATACTGGCTGAGAATCTGAGGAACTGCCATCTCCAGATAGAGTCAAATGGACAAGGCTGGGGTGGAATGACTGAATTCACACACAGTGCTAAGACCTAATGTGCTTTGTTTGCTTTGAGCTGTATTTTGTAGGTCCCAGTCATTGTAATTTGGAAATTATGGTGTATGGCTTAACATAGGGTGTGAACCTTATCATCATGTCATATCAAGTCATAGATTTACAGATGAATAGTTGGCTTAACAGAACTTATCCTGATGTATCATCTAGGTGTGTGGGTGGGTGAGGAGTTACTGTGGCAGCAGAGTATCAGACTGGTCTTCTCTTGTGCAGGAAGCATCACGCAAATTGCAGTATCTGAGGAAAGCGTAGAAGAAGGAATTGAATGGAATTCTGCTATGACAGCAGCGGTCACCATGGCAACCGATGAGGGAATCAAGAAAGACCCAGAGGAGATTTCAGGTTGGTCCTTCCTGTTTCTTTGTACAGCTTGCATGCTTTTTTCGTTTCCTCTACACACTTTGGAAAGAAGAGGAAGTAGAGGAAGAGAAGCAAACTTTTGTCAGTGATGGTTGGGATTACTCAGCATTGCATCCTCAATCTTTCTGTAGGGTCCCAATTTGGGGAAAGCTGCTCCTAAACTTGACTCATGAGCAGCGGCATGCACCTTCCTTGAACGATCCTTTGACAGTTTGCACCAAAAGACCAAAGGCTTCTAGTGTTTTATTTAACATGCCCTGAAAACTATTTTCAGCCTGTTGCAATTGTTTGTGAACATACATGGGCTACAAGCATAATTTATAAGTGGCCAATGAACAGTCTACATCAGTGTTCTCAACAATGACTACATGAAGATGTGTTGACTTCAACTCTCAGAACTCTGGCTGGGGAATTCTGGGGGTTGAAGTACACACATCTTCAATTAGCCAAGGTTGAAAAACACTAGTCTACGTATGTCTGGAGTTAGCGTATTTTAATTCAGTGATACTTCCAGGTAAGAGTGTGTAGGTTGGATTGACAAGTTAGCAATCAATTCCTTAAGGTGCTTGATAGTGTATAGTAGTTTGCTGATCCCAGTAGTAGTCATTTTGCTGTATAATTGCCAGTTCTTTCTTTAAAAATGTTTATCTTTCCGTGGCAGAGGACATGCTGATGTTCTGGAAAGGCATTGCGGATGTGGGCTTAATGGAAGAAGTGGTGTGTAATATTCAGAAGGAGATAGAGGAGGTGCTAAGAGGGGTGCAGCAAAGGCTTGCCCAGTCCCCTTTCCAGATTACCGGTGGGTAAGAGGTCAGCAGTCTCCATGTTGATATGAAATGATAACCACTAGGGCAGACTTCCTGCCTTACAGGTATTCCTCGACTTACAACAGTTCATTTAGTGACTGTTCGAAGTTACAACATCACTGAAAAAAGTGACTTATGACCGTTTTTCACACTTACGATCATTGCAGCATCCCCATGGTCACGTGATCAGAATTTGGATGCTTGCAACTGGACCATATTTATGACGTTTACCGTGTCCAGGGGTCACGTGACCCCATTTTGCAGCCTTCTGACAAGCAACGTCAATGGGGAAGCCACATTTACGTCACAACCGAGTTACTAACTTAACAATTGCAGTGAATCACTTAACAACTGTGGCAAGAATGATTGTAAAACGGGGCAAAATTCACTTAACAGCTTTCTGTTAACAGCAACAGAAATTTTAGGCTCAATTGTGGTCGCACGTCGAGGAGTACTTGTATTTATGCTTTGTGAATTATATGACTCGATAGTGCTTGTTTTGCCATTTTATTAACTACTTTCCAATGATAATTTTCTTATGAGTAGCTATTTTGAAATGCAATGCAATCCTAAAAAATCAAAAGTAGGAAAATGCCAAAACCCACTAAAATCCATCAAAGTTGTAAATCATCTTTTTCCAGAATGCATTCATTCTCTAAATGTTTATCATAGCTCCCATAGTTTCCAGTCACCTTGAGGAAAAGTCTGTTGCTTCAGGGGTGAATAAGCTAGAAGTATTGGAAAAAGAAAGCATACTAATAAAGGAAAATATTTGTAGCTCAGGGTTGACATGAGGGTTTCTTGGTGCTCTCTGAGCTTGCTTGTTTTCTTGCAGACTTCATTACCCAAACTAGGTAATATCATCAGTGCTAGGGGTAGTTTGGGTAATGAAATGTCTGCAAGAAAACAAGCAAGCTCAGAGAGCACCAAGGACCCCTCATAAAGCATACTAGAATGGCCAGGTGACAATGTTGCTAATAATAATAATAATAATAATAATAACAACAACACAAAAATGCCAAACCCGGTCTGAACATCTGACTGTGTGATGATTAATAATAATAACAACAATAATAATAATGCAAAAGCTTTACTGGGAACAGCTTCCATCCTGCGACGATATCTGTAACACGATCAAACATCGAGATCTGTCTATCCCAAGTCCTTGGTAAAGACTTGATAAGTAGACACAAATGCTAAATTCAGTTTGAATATCTGGCTGACTGTGCGATGATCAATAACAATAACAACAATAATAATAGAAATAATAATAGGAGGAGGGGGAAGAGGATCTGCCTGATACTGAAAATATATCAATAGTGATGCCAGGAGGGTCTATCCCTAGGCTAAAGGGGGAAAAACATACTTCAGGACATTGTATATGTGTTATTTTCTGCAAAATTTCTCATTGCAATTTACATAATAATACATTTGGCACTTGTTGACTATAAAATTTCTGATGTAGTCTCACCTGCATTGTTATTTGCAGACTAAATTGGGTAGAAGGGCGTGAACAGCTCCTGCTTTGGTATTCTTGAGCAAGTAGGTTGCTAAAAATTCAGGGAGATAGTATTATTATAAGTATTTTCTTTATCTTTTTCAATTATTAAATACTCTCTTCTTAGTGTCAGTGTCTATGGCTGTTATAGGTGCATCTTGCATAATCAAGACAGGAAATGCTACCAAAGTGTTAAGTAATCCTGCATGGGCAAACAAGGAATAGCTCAGGTCTTTCTGCCTGGGAGTTGGATCCCATTTAGAATATTAAGTCAATATCTGTGAATGTCTTCCTGTAGATGCTGCTGTTTTAAATAACGTCGCTCATACTTTTGGTCTGATGGACACAGTAAAAAGAGTGCTGGATAACAGGAAGAGTCAAACAGATCAGGGAGAGGAGCAATTTCTTAACACTCTTGCAGGTAATTTTGAAATTTGAACTTCCTTAGCTCATCAATTAATTGTGCAAGAAATATTCCTTGATTGCTTGGTTGCTAGTACACTCATATTCTCTCAAATTTGCCTTTTTGATGTGGAGGCTAAACTATACATTGTACATTCTCCTCCTCCTCCTCCTCCTCCCCCCATTTTCCTTATGTTAAATACAGCAAATTCCTTACAATTACCAAAAGTATATTAATCACATTGAACATACATTTATGTCTATGGAGATTCTCAATCATCCAGGTGATGGTTGTCCTAAAGCTGCTTTTCCAAAAGGCAAATGAACTTTCTTGGGTTTTTTTCCTTGAAAATGTTTTGCTTCAAGAAGAACTCATCAGTTCTGAAGAAGTTTCCTGGATAAGAAGCAAAACGTTTTCAAGGAAAAAGCCAAGAAAGTCTACTTGCCTTTTGGAAAAGCAGCTTTGGGACAATACACGTTTATCTTTTCCCAAGAGGCACTAGCTATAATCTGGCCAGTATTTTTGCTGTAATATTTTTGGTAGTTTTAGTATACATTGGAGATTTGAAAACCTGTATATGATGTTGTTTTAATTTTAAAGCTACTGTTGTCTGCAGCTCTGAGATGGGGTTAAGCAGTACTTGGAGAAGTAGTTTCTCCTCTCCATCCCAGTTTTTTTGTTCACGAAATAATTGGTGTTATCCTCATGAGACAGACATTCCCATCCATTGTTCTGTTCTTTTGGCACAGTATAACATTGTACCAAATGTTATACCTAGAAATTGTTTTCCTATCTCCATTTGTCTTTTGTGCTGCTTTGTCTGGCAATTTCCAAAGCATTTCCTTGACTAGACTATGTCATTAATACTTCTTGCAGCACTAGATCGCCAACTAGAAGAGCAGAAGAAGTTTGCCAGGAACCCATCCATTCAGAATGTGATCCTGATGCCAGTCAACACTCCAAAGCCTCCCAAAAGGCCCCGGTTGAAACGTCCAGCTTCAGCCACAGTTCTAAGCCCCTCGGCTCCCATCCAGCAACCTCAATTCACCGTCATCTCACCTATCACCATCGCACCCATGGGACAGCAGTTTTCTGTTAGCAACATTCCAATGGCCACGATCAGCCAGGGCTCCAGCCCAGTGACTGTCCACACATTGCCCTCAGGTTCCCAGCTTTTCCGCTATGCCACGGTGGTTTCTTCCTCCAAAACCAGCTCATCCGATACAGTGACACTTCACCCCTCCTCAAGCTTAGCCCTGCTGAGCTCGGCAGCGATGCAGAACAGTGGGACTCTTGCTAACGTGGCCATGATGAATCCTGTGGAACTGGTGGCCATGGAGTCTGGCCTGACTTCTAGTATCCAGGCTGTTGAAGGCACTTCAGAGGATGGACAGACAATCATAGAAATAGACCCAGCACCTGATCCAGAAGCTGATCCTGAAGAATCAGCGGGAAAAGCTGTGATTTTGGGGACAGAGTTGAGGACTGAGGAGAAGGTGGTGGCTGAGGTTGATGAACATCAGCATCAGGTCCATAATGTAGAGATCGTAGTCTTGGAGGACTAGTCAGCAAGCCATCCTGCCATGCTAAATGATTGCACCTCTTACCTTTTTATTTGTTTGATCCCCCTTTTCAGGTAAGTTCACACAAATGGTGATGATCATTTTTAAGCAGTCATTTTCTCCAGGGGGAAAGAGCAGGCAGGCTGTGCTTTCCAGTATGGATGATGGTTTGTGGGAATAGGGAGAGTCAGAATTTTACCTGCCTAGTGAAAGGGGAAACAAGCCATTGCTGTTATCACTCGGTGAGGAGGGATGGCAGTCCGTAAACCCAGATTTGAAGTGACTCTTCTTGGATTGTTTGTCTCAGAAACAAAGTGGAAATAACTACTGGATGAGAATGACCTTAAAGCAAGAGCTTCTGTCTGGATCTTTAGCTATTCTTCACCCTAGGAAGGGAGATCCCATGTCAGTTTCTGACTTTCCAAGCATTTTGCATTTTGGAAGTGGAGGAAAAACAAAGCACCTGATTTGATCGATCAGGTCACCAACCTTCTTTGGAATGTATTTCTTTAAAAAAAAAAAAAAACACATTTTCCTTAAGCTGTTTGCCCATTTGTGGCTTCAAAAATTGGAATTCTTGGCTCTTCCTTTTTGTACTTTCTCTAGCAGTTTTTCTTTTCCCTTGGTTGTTACAAGATTTCTAGGAATTGCTTACGCTTTATGCACATGCAGGCAGATACAGGGAGAAACTAGGAACAGATATGGCAGACATAGCACCCATAGCACCACCTGCTCTCTCAAGTACAGAATTGACAATCTGGATGTTCACGTAGGAGTTGTCTGTATACATAGTGGGAGAATTGGGCTCAGCCAACAGGGCATGTCTGCAATTTACTCAGCACTCTGGGAAACCATACCATGCTGGCTTAGGTGTGCGTGCGTCTCTGTGTGTGTATGTTTGATGTTCATAATGTTTTGAAAAAAATGATTACAGGAGTCTGGATGGCATATCACTTCAGCAATGAGGCTGTCTGGTCTCCCTTTCTGTTGGGCTGGATATGTGTGGGTTGTTTGAGTGTCTTCTGTATGGGAAGAGAAAGGAGTGAAAAAAGGATTCCCTTCCCCGCCTTCCTCCTGGCCATAACACAGTGCTTATGGTCTCCCTCTCCATATTTTAAGAAGTTAAAATTCAGAGTTGGAAGACTTGAAGAGTAAACCAGTTCAACTGTTTTAAAACAGGTGTTTTTTTTTAAAACAAAATCCCTACAGGAGTCTGGTAGTGCCATTTGTTTTGTTTGGGTTTTCTTTGCATTAAAAGATAAGCAAAACAAAAGCCTAAGAGGACTGTTCATTATGTTGACATGGTTTCCATTCACTTCTCTGTTTTTCTCCTCACGGAAGGACTTTAGTAGCCTGGTGGAGCTGGAATGGCCAAAGGTTACCAAAAGGGCTGCTCAGAGATCAGAATTTAAGGAAGGGGTAAATATGATGAGAACACGTGGGACTGAGCATTAAAGGGAAGGGCCTGAAACCACAAAAAACTCCCTGCTGCTCAGAATTAACGGTCTTGCAAATAGAAGTCTGTCTGGCCACATCCATCAGCAATTATAGCAGCTATGCCACCATTCTCCCCACAGAAATCAGCAGGGCTGGGCCCCTGCTCTAAAGGAGGACTGTATCCTGGCAGTGTGATCACAGGTAGTCCTTGACTTATGATCGTTTATTTAGTGACTGTTGGAAGTTACAACAGCACTGAAAAAAGTGATTTATGACCAGTTTTCGTACTTATGACCACTGTAGCCTCCCCAGGGTCATGTGATCACCATTTGTAACCTGCCCAGCTGGCTTCTGGCAAGCAAAGTCAGTGGGGGAACAACCTCATTATTCACTTAACAACTGCAGTGGATCACTTAACAACTGTGGCAAAAAGGTCATAAAATGGGGCGCAACTTACTTAACAACTGTCTTGCTTAGCAATAGAAATTTTGGGCTCAAGTGTGGTTGTACATTGGGGAGTACCTGCACATGTATTCTTCTTTGGGTCATTAAAATCAGTCAAAAGTCAGTGGAATATAATTAGACTCGCTATTTTTTAAAGAATGTTAATGCCGTAGTAAAGAGAACCAGCAAAGTCAGCCTATTTTTGATCATGTCAAAGTGAAATCATTTTCCTCAGTTTTTTTGGAAAACTGAGGTCACATATACACAAGAAAACCAAAGGGGAACTCCCACCAAATGTTGAAATGGAGTCTCTTGACAAGAGGATGGTCACTGGCTGGTCCACAAGAGTGTTTGTTCCTGGCTGGGGAATTCTGGGACTTGAGGTCCACATGTCTTAAACTTCCAACGTTGAAAAATACTGCTCTACACCACCTATGTTCGCTTTCTTGTGTGAAGTGTGGATGGTGCCCCTTTCGCACCTAAAGCTAAAGAAAGTAGCACAGCCTATTGCAGCTTCAGTCTTCTCCATCAAAAGTAAAAAAGAAAAAAAATAGGTGATAGGTTTAGTGGGAAAAGGATCTTCAACCCATTGTGCTGAGGCTCAATTTGGTCTCTTTTTGCTTTAGTACAAGGCATGAACTCTAACAAATGTGGGTTATTTAACAAAGCATGATTAAAATATGGTTAAGTACAGCGTATGGATCTGATCAGTCTCTTTATGAAGATGAAAAATGGCAGAAATTTATGTACCATCCTTGAGAACTTAGGACTTTTCATTTGTCCAAAGCTGGTTCATAATTCTTCTTTAGTTAACACAGTTAATAAGTGTCTGATCTCAGCTGTAAACCCAACAGCCCATTTCAAGGTCACTAAACAAACATGCCATTTTTCTCAACAAAGTTTTGTTTACTAAAAATGATCCATTTGTAATGACTCAAAACAACTCAGAATATTTAAGTGTAACTTTTCAATACAGTGTTCATAGCACAGTACAACATGTGAACAAACATGGTTTAATAAGTACTATGTGTCTATTTGACTCAATAAGTCCAGGTTTTCATGCACTAGCTTTATACTCAAGGGATCGTGCATCTAAAGCACATGATAAGAGCCAGTGTGATTTGTGATGAAGGTGTGTAGGATCAAACAGACCAAGATTCAAGTCTGCCATCAATCACAAGCACACTGGATGACTTTGAGGGCTACCACTCTCAACCCAGTCTATCCCACAAGTGTCTTGTGGAGAAAATAGAAGGAAATAACAGAATAATAAAATTGGAAGGGACTTTGGAGGCCTTTTAATCCAACCCCCCATTCAAGCAGGAGACCATAGAACATGTACCAATCCAACAATATTTTACAAATCACGGTGACTGGAATCCCAAAATATGACAAACCAAACCAAAAGCAGCCCATTATGGCTTAGCATATCATCGGCCGACTTTGGCAGATACAGAGAGCCAGGCAAGCCAGTTTCTTCCTGGTTTAATCAGTTTCTTCCTGGTTTATACATGGATCTGGGGTCACCCGAGAAATCCAAGACTGTAGTAGGCTAGACGGTGAAGTCAGCAAAAGAGGAAGGAGAAAACTGCAACTTACACTTTGAGCTTGCCACGAAAACTGTCCATAAACGTTAAACTCAACTCCGAGGCGAACGTTACTTTTCCGTTTTCCCCACTTGGGATCCTTCAGATAGGGGTGATTTGGAGACGCTAGTTAGGAATTAGGGTTCACTGATGTAAGCCCAGCCGAAGGAACAGTCCTTATCGCTGCAATCAGTACTCCTGATCCCTCGCCCACACGAGATTCAAGTCAGAACGCGTGTCGATAGAGACCCTCGCATCGTTCACAACTTCTTTCTCCTGGGCATTTTCTTGCCTGCGCTTCCAAACCTCCCCAAAGGGGGCGCTGCCAACACCCCTTACAGCACCCCACAAGCGCATCAGCCATTTTACCCGTCGTGCTTTTCTCCCACCAATGCTGCTTGCGGCTGCCGCCACCGCCTCCCTCTCTTCCCCCGCCCTTTTCTTTTTTTTTCCTTTTTCCGCCTGGCTTCGCGCCTGCTCCCTCGGCGTGCGCGCGCCTCCTCTCGCCTTTCGGCCGCGTGACCGTCGCCTGGTGAGCCGAGCCGAGCCGAGCCGGCCTGCCTGCCGCGCCTGCCCATTCGCCCCCTCCCCTCTCTCCGCGCCTGAGTGCGCGCGCGCGCGCGCGGCGAGCGAGCACCATAGAGCGCGAGCTGTGGGCAGCCCTCAAGCGGCTAGAGCGCCGACGCAGCGCGAGCCGAGCGGGCGGAGCCGCGGGCGGGGCGAGCCAGTCAGAGTCCGCCAGGAAGCCGAGAGCGATCCGCGCGGTGTGTCTGCTGCTGCTGCTGCTGCTCCTCCTCCTCCTCCTTCCCCGGACAAAGCCGCCGCGGTTGCCGCCACCCCCGCCCCTCACCTCGCCGCGCAGCTCGCCTCGGAACCCCGCCGCTGAACGGAGAGCCATGTCGGCCAGCAGCCTCTTGGAGCAGGTAAGCCAAGGAAAGGAGGCCGGCGGTGGGAGAGAGCGGCGCCCCAGCCGTGAGGGGCGCCACGCTGGGAAAGGCCCCGGCTTCAGGCCTAGCGGGGGGGGGGCGGCCAAACGGACGGAGAAGGGCTCGCGCCTCCACTTCCCTCGCGTCCCTCCCTTCGCAAACGAACCCCTGCCGGGCCCGGCCCTCCCTTCGCGCCGTCTCCCGCCGGCAGGTCGGAGCGGCCTAGGCTGGGGCTCGGCTTCTTCCTCCCCTCCCTTCTTTCCCGTCCGGGCCTGTTGTTGCCGCCGCCGCATGACTTATAGCTTCTCTCCCTCTTCCCCTTTCTTCCTGCCTCGCTGTGGCCAACGCCGCCGCGTCGTCTCCGCTCCAGAGACCGAAGGGACAAGGCAGCAAAGGTGAGGAGCCCGCAGCCGCGGCGGGGGGCTCCGGGCCGGCGGTTTCTGAGGGAGCCGCCGTCTCGGGAGAGGGAGGGAGGGAGGGCGACTCCGACTTTCAGCGTGTGGCGGTGCCCCTTTTCTCTCCCATGTGCGGGCCTGGCTGCCTCGCTCTCTTTGGAAGGAAGGGAGGCGGGGGGGGGTAGCCTAAGCAGCGAGACCCCCGCCAAGATGTGGGATCAGAGGCTTCCAATCTCTGCACTATATCTGCAGATGTGCGTTCCGCCAGCGACTCTGAAAATGGCCAGCTTGGTTGGCCAGGATAGTTTAATGTCTGTAAAAGGCAAAGCAGTCGGTGAATAGGTCCTTTTTATCGGGCTGGTAAGGAGAGGACTGCCGGAGGATGTAGATTACTGTAAAAGTTGAGTCAGAATTAAAAGCCGCGTGAAACATTCACAAAAGGGATTCAGTGGCTGATTCCGGTAGATGAATTTCTTCCCCTCTCTCGGCCATTCCTCTTTATTCTCTCCAGCTCGGCCACCCACCCATATTGGCAGAAGGGTGATAAAATAAGGAATGGCTTGGTGTGAAGCGCGTACAAAAAGGGAGGGCCTCTCTTCCAGGCAAACTTTTAAAAGTAAAAACTGGCTTTTGATTTAAAACTACTGGTTCTTAAATCATTGCACCTAGGTAGCTGATCTGCAGTATTTCAAACCAAAGGGGGGGGGGAGAATGGCCTGATCCAGATATTAATAGATGAAAAAGTAAATATGAAGATGTAAAAGATAAGATTAGTTAACTTTCCTTCCTTGTTTTAATGAGCATGTGTAGCTTTAAATGTAGCCTTTGAAGACTGAAGTGAGAGTAGTTTGCAAAGTCAGCTGCCTCAAGGGCCCAATTTATGGCTTCCACAAGCAAATTAAAACTCCTTGAAAAACCATGCAGGCTTTCTTTTTTCTTGAAATGCCTGTAAATATGACATAGATTGTCAGAAGGGGAAGTGCTTGTAAACTCCATTATGAGTTCAAAAGTTTAAAATCCAGACAAAGAAAGGGAACTTGGAAGGTCATTCAGTCTGACCCTTTGTCTAGTGCTGGATGTGCAGTAATAATATTCTTGAAAAAAAGTCAGGAATCTGCCAACATCTTTTTTGACTAACAAATTCTATTAAAAGTCGTAACTTGTTTGGGCCGCAGCTGGCTTCCTCAGATGCATAGAGATGTCCTCAACATCCTTGAGAGATGGTTAACTTCTGTTTCTAGAGAAAGAAGCAACACAAATGTTCCTCTTAGGACTATTGCTCTATTATTTTAAAAAAATCTCTTAGGAAGCACCTGTGCCATAAAGGGAAGAATTTTCACATCATACTTAAACCATAATGTGGTTTTTGTTTTTGATAGTGTATTATGTATGCTCATACTTAAACCATGATTAACATGTAAACGTGATTGATCGATTTTTCTGTAATTTCCATCTAATTAGTGATAATCCTGACTCTTGGTGCAGCAG
The DNA here is from genome assembly GCA_023970755.1 of Azemiops feae. Taxonomy (NCBI): domain Eukaryota; kingdom Metazoa; phylum Chordata; class Lepidosauria; order Squamata; family Viperidae; genus Azemiops; species Azemiops feae. The sequence continues at coordinate 117,454 of JALGBA010001046.1, read as the reverse complement.
GAAGTGTTGACATTGCCTTCTGCATGACAGCCCACTATATATTGGATGATAGGCTTTATTCCCACACACCTGTATATGTTAGTCAACTAAAGCTTCCCTTCAAGTCTCAGATCACGGGGGGGGGGGGGTTGTCACATTATATGATGTTTTTACTTATTTAATTTGTATACCACCCAATTTCCAGGTTTACTGTAGTGTTTAGTAAAATACATTGGAACTATTTACAAAGACTATATATTTGCAAAACTTAATTTAACCTCACTACCTACCACTAATCCCCAATGAAACAGATGGATACTATGAGAAGTGAGTATATTCTCTTATCCTTGAGCAGTAATAGCTAATCTTAAACGTTCAATTTCTGACAAAAGGTTCTTCAATTCCATATCTCTTAAATTATTGAACATTAATATCAGAATTGAGTAACCTTGTTAAAACATTTGTTTTTAGTGCAAAATGGATCAGTGCATCAGAAAGACAGCTTAAATGATGATGATATTGAACCTTACTTGAGTCCTCAGGCCAGACCGGTGAGTGTTAGAAAATGTACTTATTTGTTTCATGATGTTCCTTGCTTTTATTCTGCCCCTTTTCTTATGCCATCTAGAATTCTGCCTATTTCTCTGCTTTGATAATTTATACTCAGCTCATTCACTAATTACCTGTTAATGCTTGCTAGCCGCTTATAGCAGTGTCTTCTTACACTTTATAAATCTTTTAAGCCTCTTCAGTGGGACCGACTTTAATACATCAAGGAATAATTTTATACAGAATTGTCTGAATTTCTGAGTAAGTATATTTAAAATAAGCTGACCAACTCTATTCCACGTATGTTTATTTATTTATTAAGCTTATATGCTGCCCATCTCTCCTAAAGGCATCTCTAGGTGGCTTATAGTTCACCTTGTACTGAAATAAACAGTTAATTTATAGAAATGAATTGTGGATAAGATTGAAATTGTTAGATTGAAAAGTACTTTACCTTAATTAGCTTTGGATCTTAATCCACTTCTATTGAGACCATACATCTAGTAAGGCCTAACATTACATAGAGGTCGAGAGCTAGTAAACTATATGTAGAATATGTTCTCTTACTTGGCTGATCCCCAAAAGCTAAATAGGGATGAGTCTTGTTAGTATTCAGCTAGAAGAGCTAGGAAATATAAGCTGTAAACTAAACCTGGAAGTTGAAAAAATATCCCCCAAAATCACAATAGCTTTTTTTGTGTGTGTGGTTGCCAAGAAAATTTGTCTTTTAGTCTTCAATAATCAAGACTGAGTCAAAATAAATATTCTTTTTACCTACTTGTCATTGTTCTAAATAACCTTTTAGCAGGTTAAGTGTCGAGAAGCATTTGGATGTATAGTTAGAGTCAGTCTTCTAGTTTTTAAATTCATTTCCTTTGTTTACTAAAAGGACAAGAGTCACAGATATTTTTCTGCATACAAACTTTTGCAGAGATTTGGGGGCCAAGAATTCCATCATTTGGAAGAGGATTCTAGGAATTTCTGCATGATGTTGGATTCTAGTGCCCAGTACATGGTCACGTGCACAGCAGTCATTGCTCATGGCCAACAATTGGAGAATAGGATTTGTAGTCTGAACATAGCTGGAAGGCTGGAGGAATGCTGCTGTAAAATATTCTTGGGTCTGCAGCTAAGTATATATTGTAATTGTGCAGTTTCTGAGAGGTCTTGAAAGGAAAGTGAACTACTTGTAGATGAACTTTCAAGTTATAAAATCATAAAGGATAGGTATCAACTTTAAGCTGAGAAACAGCAATATTTTGATCTGGGAACTTCACAGAAAACTGTACATTAAAGCTCCAGCTTAGGAGATAGCTAAGGTGAATTACAGTAAGCATTTTCGTTGCCCAGTTTCTTGGCTATTTGTCAATTATAAAAATGTGCACATGACTTGAACTTGCAATTATACTCTTGTAATTATATCCTTGCTGTTGATGGGAATGACTTCCCTCCTTCCAAATATCTAAAAAACGAGAACAGACCTGTAAATGTCAAACATGCCCAAGTTTAAGTTTATATAGAATAAGCTCTATTTAAAAGATAGGTCCTAAGCTAGCTTGACTTAGTCATTGTATTTATGTCTGTGTACACACACACATACATACATACACCGTATGTATATACACACACACAGGGATCTAAACACATACATGTTGATTAACCACCAATTTGTAGGCTATTTTGCTGCTGTTTTGTCATAGTTTATTCCTAGCAGTGACACTATCTCTGCAGATTGTTGTTACTAGGAAAGGGTGCAACCTATTAACCTTTTAATTTCCTGTTGTAAATTGGAATATCACCGGTTAAGTAATAGGTAAGAATAGTCTGCAATGTTAATCTGATTTTGATAAAATACTCATGCATTTGAGCTTTGTCATTACTTCAGTCATCAGAAAACTTTATGAGACGTTGAGTCATTCTAGGAAATCCTTTAAGTGGTGAGCAGGGGATGTTGTAGACATGTTACTTATCACACACTTGCTGCAACAGGATATATTCTTAACCTGCGCAGTTAATAGCAAAATCCATTTCCAAGTAATTTCAGTGAATATTTAGAACATTTTTGTATGAGTACAGTACCATACCCAGTCTTACCCCTCTGTTTAATATCTTTAAAACTCTGATATGCTTGTTTAATCTCTCTATGTTATTAAAGCAGTTGGACCTTTAGGAAGTTATTTTGTTTTTAAACTGCACTTCAGACACAGTGATTTGTAAATAAATGTTAACAAATTAAAACCTTGGCCTAACATTAAACATGAATTACATTCAGCCATCTGATGTTTGGGGTTCAGTTAATGGTCATGTAACAAATATAATTATGGAATTATATTTCTCTGTTGCTGTTATCATTCTTAAATACTTAGTTGAATGAAGGTGGGACAAATCTCAGTGTTGTCATTGCTAGGCATCATTTTAGAGCAATTGTAGGCAGTTGCTGATCAGCATAGACTTCTTTAAATCAGACCTAAATGTTCCCTTAAAGTAATATAATTCCTTTAAGCATTTCAAAATCAAATCCATATGACTTTCCCCGAAAGTAAGACCTGCCCTGAAAATAAGCCCTAGCTTGGTTTTGGGGTGTGGGCCAAAAATAAGCCCTAGTTTTGGGGCAAGGCACACACCTAAAAATCAGCCAGGCCTCTCCTTGCCGGCACACTTCTTCTGTGGCATCTCCAGGCCTTCATTTCACAATCAGGCCTTTCTGCAAGGCCACTGCAGCTGAGAACCGAGCTATGGATTGAACCCATAGCTCGGTTTTCGGCTGCAGTGGCCTTCCGGAAAAGCCTTTGACTGCAAAATGCAGGCTGGAGGTCCATTCTCAGCTGCAGAATGAAGCTGCTCCTTCAGCCCCAGAAGAAGTGGGCCGGCTGGGCGGAGCTGTCGGTGCCGGAGGTGAGTGGAAAACACCCCCCCCCCCCGAAAATAAGACCTGGTGCCTCTTTTGGAGGCAAAAAAAAAATAAGGTTGGGTCTTATTTTTGGGGAAACACAGTAACTCTTCATTCAGTTGTTTGGTTTATTTCTAGTGCTTAAGTCTTATATTTATTATGCTATTTATACCTACACTTGAGTACTATAAACAGAAGATTGCCTTATACTGTTATCTGAAGCTGTTGATAGTGAAGAGTTGCCACTGATTTTTTTGAATTTTGAATTCTGAGCTAATATACATGAGAAATTTAAAGGTTTTAGTGGTTGAATTACAGAATGAAATGATAGTTTCCTGTAGTCAGTGATTGCCTTCCCTTTGGTGCCAGTTATTCCATTCAAAACACACATGGGATATTTCCAGTAGTTTGGTTGGGAAGATATAATATTCTGTTGCTAAGAAATTTGGTATTGAAATATGATAGGTGAGACATTTTTTCTTTATCTTCTTCAGTGTGTTCGTTGGCTTGTAAAACATAGTCCAAGATTTCACTTAGGTGATGTTTTAATTTGCATTACTATTGTTACTTTAAGGAGATTTGTGGAATTCCTTTCTCCATAAACCATTTAAATAAACAATATTTAAATTATTTTTAGTCCTCTTACAAGCTGGAGGCTAAAACATATAAGGAACGGTTGCTGGAATTGGGTATGTCTAGTTTAATGAAGAGAAGGACAAGGGGTGACATGATAGCAGTGTTCCAATATCTCAGGGGCTACCACAAAGAAGAGGGAGTCAAGCTATTCTCCAAAGCGCTTGAAGGCAGGACAAGAAGCAATGGATGGAAACTAATCAAGGAGAGAAGCAACCTAGAAGTAAGGAGGAATTTCCTGACAGAACAATTAATCAGTGGAACAACCTGCCTCCAGAAGCTGTGAATGCTCCAACACTAAGAAGAGACTGGACAGCCATTTGTCTGAAATGGTATAGGGTTTCCTGCCTGAGCAGGGGATTGGACTAGATGACCGCCAAGGTCCCTTCCAACTTATTATTATTATTATTATTATTATTATTATTATTATTCTGTGTTTTTTTAAAGGAAGCAAGCTAGCATTACTTATAATTCATTTTCCTATGTGTTTCATTATCCAGCTATACCTCGGTAAAGAGCTACATAGATTAAAAAGTACAACCCCCACACACATTAGATGGTGTTTTGTGGCAAAAGTGAATTTCTTTTTGGGGTTTGGAAAAGATGTAGGATGGCCCCATTTTTCTCTGATGCTCTGAAATAATATCTCGCTTTTTCGTGTAGTCCTGCATTCTAAAGCATAATTTTGGGTTGAAAGGTAACATGGAAGAATGATCTACACATAGATTTAATTTAGTTTTTGTGCTATAGCATGTATCGTTCAGTCTAACTCTTTAGTTCTTGCTTTTTTCTTCCAGAACAACGCATATACTGCCATGTCAGATTCTTACATGCCGAATTACTACAGCCCATCCATTGGATTTTCCTACTCCTTGGGTGAAGCTGCTTGGTCTACTGGGGGTGATCCACCCATGCCCTATTTGACTTCTTATGGACAGCTAAGCAATGGAGAGCCTCATTTTCTCCCAGATGCCATGTTTGGACAGCCAGGGGCCCTTGGCAGTACACCATTTCTGGGACAGCATGGCTTTAATTTTTTTCCAAGTGGAATTGACTTCTCTGCTTGGGGAAATAACAGTTCTCAGGGGCAATCAACTCAAAGTTCAGGATACAGTAGCAACTATGCTTATGCACCAAGTTCATTGGGTGGAGCAATGATTGATGGACAGTCAGCGTTTGCCAATGACACCTTGAACAAGGCACCTGGCATGAATACCATAGACCAAGGAATGGCAGCCTTGAAACTAGGCAGCACTGATGTAGCAAGCAATGTCCCCAAAGTTGTTGGCTCTGCTGTTGGCAGTGGGTCTATTGCCAGTAATATTGGAACTTCTAATAGCTTGCCCCCAGCTACTATTGCTCCTCCCAAACCAACATCCTGGGCTGATATTGCAAGCAAACCTGCAAAGCAACAGCCCAAGCTGAAGACCAAGAATGGGATTGCAGGTTCAAGTCTTCCACCACCCCCCATTAAACACAATATGGACATTGGAACTTGGGATAATAAAGGACCAGTGGCAAAAACCCCTTCCCAGGCTTTAGTTCAGAATATTGGTCAGCCACCAACCCAAATATCTCCCCAACCAATGGGTCAACAGATGAATAATAGTCCGCCAGCAATGCAGCCTTCAGCAGGACAACAGTCACAACCTCTGCCACCTGCACCACCCCAACCAACTCAGTTGCCAATTCAGCAACAGGCAGCTCAGCCTGCCCGTTGGGTTGCACCTCGTAACCGTGGAAATGGGTTTGGCCAAAATGGAGTTGATGGTAATGCAGTAGGACAGTCTCAAACCACATCTGGGTCTGCACCTTTGGAGCCACACCCTGTCTTGGAGAAGTTGAGATCTATCAACAACTACAACCCAAAGGATTTTGACTGGAACCCAAAACATGGGAGGGTCTTTATTATCAAGAGCTATTCTGAAGACGATATCCATCGTTCCATTAAATATAACATCTGGTGCAGTACAGAGCACGGTAATAAGAGACTGGATGCCGCTTATCGGTCCATGAATGGAAAAGGTCCTGTTTACTTACTCTTCAGTGTCAACGGCAGTGGTCATTTCTGTGGAGTGGCAGAAATGAAATCTGCTGTGGACTACAATACGTGCGCTGGCGTGTGGTCCCAGGACAAGTGGAAGGGGCGATTTGATGTCAGGTGGATTTTTGTGAAGGACGTTCCCAACAGCCAACTGCGGCACATTCGCTTAGAGAACAATGAGAATAAACCAGTGACCAACTCCAGGGACACTCAGGAGGTGCCTCTGGAAAAGGCTAAACAGGTGCTGAAAATCATTGCTACTTACAAGCACACCACTTCCATCTTTGATGACTTCTCACACTATGAGAAACGCCAGGAAGAGGAGGAAAACGTGAAAAAGGTAACTTGTTGAGCAGTCGGGGAAGAGAAATAAAAGGGAGGCTGGATGTTACTGTCCAAGATGGAGTACGTTGTGAACATCAATACCCAAGTAGATTTGCAGAGGTTATCATTAAGTATAACTTGTGGCAAAGGTATTTAAACTAGAATCTGCTCTAGCCAAATTGCAGTGAGTTTGTGTAGTATAGAAGAGCATTACATTTAAGCATGTAGTAGTAGCAAGTAGGCTTTTTCCCATTCCCCATGAGATGCCCTGGATAATAGTGCTCATTGTTTGTGAACTGAATTAAGTAAACTGAATTATGGGTGGAAATGCTTTTCAATCAATATCTTTGGCATGATTCCTCTTGTTTATAGTGTCCTGGTTTTTTTTAACTCAAGGAATAAGATCAGTTTTGCATTCTGCAATTATTTCTCTTTTTTTTTCTTGAGGCACTAACTGATGAGGAATTGATAATCAGTGTGCCACCGATGTACCCTAAAAATTGCTAAAGATATACTCTAGTTCAGTGGTTCTCATCCCTGGGGGGGCCCACAATGTCGTCACGGAGGTCTATGAAGTCTTGAAGAAATGTTATGATTTAAATTTTGAGTTAAGTCTTGATGGTCCATGGCCACAAAAGGTATTTAAAAGGGGGGGGGGTCCGTAGTGAAGAAAAGGTTGAGAACCACTGCTCTAGTTATTAGTGACCCTCTCAACTTGTTTACAAGGGTTGTTTTTTTTTTAAAATGTCCTTTGACAACGAGACTATTGTACAAGAAAACGATTCAACCTCGGGCATTTGGAATGAGCTATGTAATTCTTGGTATCTAAGCCATTGACTTAGATACTGATTTTTCTAATATAACAGTATGTTTTGAAAAATCATAGTTATGGTCTTTTTTTTGCTCCTCTTGATGTTTATGCTGAAATATGTGTTTTCTTATAGTGGGTAGGATTTACGCTGTCACATCGTAGTTACAGTTGTGGCTGCGGGCATGGAAAGATTAATGTAGGCAACCATAGTCTCTAAATGAAAAAATATCATTTGTAAGACCCAGAAATGTGAAAACATATAGGCATAATATTTTTAGGGTAACCATGTCAACAAAGCATCTGGAAGAAGCAAAATTAATGTTAAAATTCATCATGGAGATTCAAAGTAGTAAAGAAAATACAGGCATGAAAAATAGCAGGTCAGCAGAAATATATTACTTGGATGTACTTGATTATTTTTAATAGGCAGCCAGTTTGGTGTAATAGTTAAGGCACCAGGTGAGAAACCAAGAGACCGTGAATTCTAGTCCTACCTTAGGCATAAAGCCAGACAAGGTGTGATCTTGGGCCGGTCACACACACTCAGCCCTAGGAAGGAGACATTGGCAAACCACTTTCAAAATCTTGCCAAGAAAATTGCAGGGACCTGTCTGGGAGTCATCACTGATGTAAAGGCACTCTTCCCCCCCGAAAGAAAGTATTTTTTTAATCTTAAAAGTATTTAATTAAGTGATTTGATATTTAAAGGTTAAAACTGAAAAGGTCCAGAAGCTGCTCTTTCTAACTGGAATTGAGAGTCCTCAGAAACAAAGTATTTGTATCCTATGACATTTTCCAAACAACATGAATAAGCTAACATACTCCCTATAGAATGAACTGTTTCTCACAGTATCTTATATAGGATTTGTATTCGATCTTCAGCATGCCAGTTTTGGATGGCACATACCCATAAGAATCCAAGCCTAGCAGGAGTTGGCGTTCAGGTTTGCTGGACAAAAGCATTTATTAATGTCTCTGTCCTGTAGCATATAAAATGCTATTTCTAAGACTGATTGTTCTCACCGTTGCAGAATAATGTTAAGAGAGTATCTATTTGTACTCCTTGAAGTTTTTTAATTTGACTACTAGTACAGCTTTTTAAAAAAAAAAAAGGTGGGAGGGTTACACTGTTTCATTGGTTTGATAATTACTTGTTACTGTGTAACTCTTCCTGTGTAACTATAACACTGTGATACTGCAGATACTGTATTTCCAAGTCTCTTTGGATATATTACAATATCTTGAAACTGTAACATCCTATCAATAAGATAGAACCCAGAACTGCAACCTTAAAATGAAAACATTGATTGAATAATAATATTCCAGTGAATGCTGCAAATTGCCCAAGTTTTGAATAAAGCAACTTTTCTGTTTGCATTAAAGTATTATAAATGTTTCTGTATAAAATATTTTATGTTGCTTAATGGCAAAAATAAATTTTCTAATCTAATGTATACTGGCACTTCTGCTAGAGTTAGAATGGCTACTAATAATTTATTCCCAGCTCATCAATTATAGATGGAATATGTAGGGCTGTAATGCATATATTTTCCTAATATTCTGAACTGCATCAACAAAGCACATATTTGAGCTTTAAGAATTTGCCTGATGATTGCAGTCTGCTTTTCATTTGCCTTTCTGGACAAAACACACTTGGGTAATGTAAATCATATTAACTGAAGTCAACAATAATTGCCAGGCTACGTATGAAGAACAGGAAGTCTCTATCCTTTCCTTTTGGAATAGTTTAATATGGTTGACATTAAAAGAGTGTTCATGCACTTATTCATGATATTTTAATTTCATTTTTGAATAGAATAGCAGGCCCAGGTTATTTCTTATGTTGAAATACAGGTAGTCCTCAGCTTACAGCCACAATTGAGTCCAAAATGTCTGTTGCTAAGTGAGACATTTGTTGCCCCGTTTTATGACCTTTCTTGCCACATTTGTTAAGTGAATCACTGCAGTTAGATGAGTAACACCGTTGTTAAGTGAATCTGGCTTCCCCATTTACTTTGCTTGTCAAAAGTTCGCAAAAGATAATCACCTGCTCCATCATAAACATGAGTCAGTTGCCAAGCGTCTGAATTTTGATCACGTGACTGGGGATGCTGCAACGATTGTAAATGTGGAAAACAGTCATAAGTGCCATATACCTTCGAACAATCACTAAGCGAACTGTTGTAAGTTGAGACTACTTGTAATAAGGAGAGCCATGAGGCAAAATACCTTTGAGCTTTCAACTTGTAGCTGTTCTTTGGCTGAAATAAGCCTGTTTATTTTGGGATGTACTTGTAGGCGTCTAAAGTGCTGCTTTAGATGCATAGAAAAGTCAGTGTGTTGGGATACTATATAAAGGCTCTTAATAAGAAAAAAAATACCTGGAAGGCTCTGTGTGTGTCTAGATTTTAGGCTACCTCTCAAGAACAGTTCAGACGTCATTCTGCCTAGAATGTCTAATGGGCCAAAAACTAGGGCATAGAATGAAAAGCAAATAAGATAAATAGCTAGGTATGGTGAAGAAAACTCTTAAAAGTTTTTAAAGACCATGTGTTAGATTAAGTTATTAATCATTCAAATTGTATGCCACCTGACTAAACTACAATAAAACATAAAAATAATACTAAAAGATGGCAAGTGTAACAGACCAGATACAATAAAATGAAGGGTTTAATTCTCTCTCATCTCGCCAAAGGCCTGGGTGAGGATTAAAATTATCTTTGAATTGTGTTCATATATAGACATTGGAAAAGTGGAAAGCACTTTTCTTTGGGACAAGACAGCATGGTGGATATTCCCTTATTTTCCACAGGCACCTTTACCTATCTTAGATTGTTCATTTCAGGCTTACAGTACATCTGAAATTGGGTGTTTTGGGGAAAAACATGGAGGCCTGTCTTGTGGAAACAAGTAGCTTCATCAGATAATTTACAGTCAATCGGTTTACAGTACTTTACTGCTTAGCTATAGTTTGTTCCATTCTGGGATCCATGGCAAAGTGAGTGTTTAATCAGAAATGGAGTCAGAATGTTGATATGAGTCTGCAAACCTAAAAAATGTTTTCATGCCCCAGTCTTAGCTGTACTTTATATATGGATTCAGGTTTTGCAATAACAGAAAAATGCTATACTGCAGGGGTCCCCAACCCCCTGGGCTGTGGAACAGTCCCGGTCCGTGACCTATTAGGAACTGGGCTGCATAAGCAGCTGGTGAATGAGTGAAGCTTCATTTGTGCATGCACAGGATCTAGATTGTGCACGAAAAAATCCCTCACCCCTGGTCTGTGGAAGATGATTTTTCTTCCGAAACCAGTCCCTGGTGCCAGAAAGGTTGGGGACCACTGCTATACTGTACCGTGACTTGCAAGACATTCAAATTATATCACTGAATTTGTACAATAATTTTCAGGAGCAGGCTTCTCCTGATAACATAATGCTTCATCGAGTTATTGCACTTACAATTTTGTATTAAAACAAAGTTGAATAAAATGGGGGAAATTTTGTATTAAATACGAGAGACTGCCTCTCAAATTTCACGGTTGTATATAAAAATCAATTGTTGGATTAATGTCTCATCTGATTATTGGCCTTTCTTGACATAATGTCTGCTGATTCATTTCATATAAAACCCCAAATGCTGGTTACTATAAAAGTCTGAAAGCTGTGTCCTTTCTTTCACAGAACCCTGCATAAAGTTATGTCAGTAGCATTGTATTTTATGGCATTTTACTTTTCGTTTGTGTGTTTTCCAGTAATCTTGTATTAAATGATGACTGGTAAACAAATACTTCTCAGAAGCAGGGAGCTTATCCCCAGGTGACCAGAACTGGAATACATGCATAAGGAGTATTGTTGAACTCTTTCAGATTGCAAAAACTTAAATTGGAAGTAAAACATTGTGATATAAGTAGATTATGTAAAAAATATATATGTTGTGACCATCACCCTGTCTACTAATCAGACAAAAGGTATGGAATAAGATTAAACCCTGTTTTGCACTGGCAAAGGACAGGATCTGTATAGAATAGAATAGATGTAGGGCAACTTTTTACCCTGAAGGAATCTTGAAATAATTTTCAAGTCTCAGGGAATCCCTGCATAAAAATTTAAATAAATAAATAAAAAGTTTATAATACAATTCATGTCTAATCAGTAATTAGAGTTTATAATACAATTCATGTCTAATCAGTACAATGTGCTGCTGTTTTGCAACAGCAGCACATTGGCAGGTAGGCAGTTGGGTCGTGATTTGTGGTATTGTGGAGTGCACAAAATTTAAAATACAGTGTTCTGATTTGGTTTGGTTTTAATCACAATCTCTCACAAAATCCCAGTTGAGAAAGGCTGGATTAGAGTAACGAAGCATTACAATTATTACTCCAAGTTGTCCTTTTTCTTAAAGACAAACAGAAAATAGTTCTTTACTGTGGGGATTAATTTTATTTGTGTGGCTTTTCCTTCACACTTTTCAGTACAGTATGGCTTACCTGGAATAAATTAGTGTTTAAAACTGTGATATATAAAACACCAAACAATATTAATAAACATTGAAAAGCGGAGATTGCCTTGTGAAATAAATGCATTATCACATAAGAAACAAGACAGTTAGGGCATTGATAGCAGTATATTAAACTGCATTCAAAGACTTGCTTCTACAAGTAAAGTGCTTATCTATTTTGTACATTGGGTTTTATTTCCTCCCTCATAGCTATTCCTGTGAACTCTGGCAGACTAAGATCCTTGTAATAAGAAATGTCATTTTACTATTCCTTAATTTATCTTTATCTGTTGTGTCACTTTAGACTTTAAACTTGCTGGTTGGAATTTCTAGTTTTATTGATTTATAAGCTGCATTGGAACCTTTCTGATTGAAGTACAGGATATAAATACTCTAAATAAATTCATCCCTAAGTTTAAAGGTTGCCTAGTGCAATTTACCAAATAATGAAAGGCAATCCCTACCTGTAGGCTTTCAGTCAAAAAGGATGTACAGTACCAAAGAGGGAGAAAGGGGGAATGGTGAGGGAAAAGGAAAAAATGTCTAGGAGAGAGTTGACTTGGTTCTAAGAACGATAGATCAGGTTTTAAATCAGATCCAGCCTTGGCAACTTTAAGATCTGTGGGAAATTCTGGGAGTTGAAGTCCACAGGTCTTAAAGTTGCCAAGGTTGGATACCCCTAGTCTAAACAGATCTTAAGACCCTATTTTGAGAAGGGGGAGACAAGAATAAATTATATTTGAGACATTCAGATGTTTTAGTAGTGATCTTTAATTTGATAACCAAAGGAGATGGTTTCAAAACAGATGCAACCACCTATTACCAGCTCAAGGTAAAAGAAATATGGATTGTTGGATGGCTCTTAGATATGTTTCCTATGTGGTTTAACTCTTTAGGCCAGGATAAGTAACCGAGCAGCTTCCTTATAGTTTTTGCTGTCACTCCCATAGATTTCAGCCATCATGGCCAGCGGTCATTGATAAAGACTGTAGTCCAAAGCCTGGGGGTGGCTAGCAGGTGATTCAGAGTTGCTCTATGGTTTGGTTTATCTCCAGAATTTGTAGCTAAAATATTCTTTATGACAGCATTGACCAAACAGATCAGTAGATAAACTTTGCCAACAGAATATTCAACAATTGAATATTGTTGCCTATATTCAATTCCCTGAAACTTCTATACACTGAATCTTATCTTTGTTCCTTCAGCTGTATGTAAGAACAGTATTTGCATTGCTTTCATCCCAATCGTGATACCAGTGTGTGATAACCAACTGACACTGTGTTCTGAATAACTTAGAAGGGATTGGTTGTGCTTGAATAGCTACTAGATTTGCTTGTACTTGTTAGCGAGTGCCACTAGCCTTGATCTTTTAGACTGTACGAACATGGCTTCCTCCCTCAGACATAAGTCAATAGAAGCTGATCTTGCTGCCTTCTGTTATTTGCCACAGAATGAGCAAAAGTGGAGCAGAAGTGTATCTGTGATGAGCAGGAACAATAGTTTGTATAGATTAAGCCCTCTTTCAGAGTTACCATCGCCAAATAATATGATTATAGTTGCTGCCTTTGATTGTACTAGAAGGTTTTCTGTTCCGTTGCTTCTGAAAGCAAATTATTCTTTCCCGTACCATTTCTGTGGCAGAGGTTAAAATTTATTTTGTCCAAGGTTGCCTACAGAATCTCAAAGAGTTATGAAGTTAAAATTTCTAGAGAGAAACCCTACCTTGCATAATATGCCAATATACATTTGGTGGAGAAAAGAAATTTCAGAGAAACCAGACCAGATTTACAGACTGTTTTTAGAGCAGCAGTTCCTTCTCCTGAAATTGCTTCTTTTAGGGGAAATCTTACCAGTGTGTTATTTGAACAAACGTATCTTCCCCAAAGATGAAGAAATGATCATTTGCCTATGTATATTATGACTTGGAATGTAGATGGATAGCAAATAATGCAACAGACACTTATTTACCTTTCCCACATTGTAAAGTGGCATTTGTAATTGTGAGCAAAACCATGGGGTAGTGTACTAGTCTATACTGCAGTTTTTACTCTTATGTGGAAAGATTAATGTATGGTTAGTTAAACGTATGCAAAGCATTTGCATGAGATTTCAAAGAATTGAAATATGCTGGGAGAAGGCATAAATGAAAGGTTTTTTTAGTAACACACTTTGTTTCAAAAGCTATATGTTTTAGGTATGAAAATTGGCAAAAAGCAGGTATTTTATTAAGAAGTTAAGAATATGGAAAGATGCCTCAGTGTAATCTTGTGGCACTGTAATCCATTTCAATAACTGCTGCTATCCACTAACAATCTCTGTTTTCTTCTGTTCTGTTTCCTATAGGAACGTCAAGGCCGTGTCAAATAAACTGCTGGCCCTTTTCACAGAGACTGCAACAGAGATGATGCATCTCGGATATCTTTCAAAAGGAAGAAAGACTACACCAGAAAGAATTAGGACTTATTTCATTGACTCCATACAAACTCTTATAAACGTACAGTTTAAAAAAAAAAAAAAAAGTACTGAAATTTCACAAGAGACATAGGACTTAAAAAAAACAAACAAAAAACCCCTTCTAGGTAGAGTAGAAGTGAAAACTGTCCCCCCCTTTTTTTGGCTTTGGTTGTGATTTCAGAGCATAGGCTTTGGGGTTTTTGTTTCTTTTTTGTTCGTCTTTTTACTATGTTATCGGATTTTAAAGTCCGCAAGTGGCATATGCCCTTTTTTTTCTCCTCTGATTTTTAAATCTGCCGCTTACCTGGTTTCCTGGCCTTCTGAACCCCCCTCTTCCTCCTGATTTTTTTGATATTTGCACTTGGAACACCCGAGTAGTGACTTTCTTTTGGACATCCACCATGGAAAGTGGAATGAGTAACTTTTTTTTTTTTTTTCCATGGACTGGAAGCGGAATTTTATGAAGAATTCTGAGGTTTTTTTTTTATGCCTAGAAGATTTGAATGGGATTTGTCTACGAGGTCATGTCTGAGGGGTGGTTCATTTTTCTCTCTCTCAAAAGTGAAATACGAAGAGTCCTAAGAAATGTTCTGTTCTTGTGCATTATAAGGATTACAGATTAAGTCTGGCTTGATTTGATTTGAAGGCTGAGAACAGTGGTAAAAACTTGTTTGTTTACAGGAAAAATAATTTTGGAAGAAAAAAAAATATTGTAAACTGTGTAGTGAATGTTTCTTCAGTTTTCTTGTTAAGCCAATGAGGAATGGGTGATGCCTTTCTTTCACCATTAATCACTTCTCAATAATAAACGTGAGATCCTGTTGAGCATCACTTCTTGGCCTTAGTATTTAGTGGGTAGGTGAGTGTTTTAGTGCTCCTAGATAGCATGATGAGGAAAAAGTGCAGCCCTAATCAGCCTGAGTGGTACCGGTAGCACTTGCAGCTTTGGAAATTGCTGCTCTACTATTATCTTAACACCAAATCATCTACTTCAGAGGTCTTCAATCTTGGCCCTTTTATGACTTGTGGACTTCAACTCCCAGGATTCCTCAGCCAGACACACTGGCTGAGGAATTCTGGGAGTTGAAGTCCACAAGTCACAAAAGGGCCAAATTTGAAGACCCCTGCTCTACTTGATGTTAACAAGTGACATGAATTAGCTCTTTCCATATTTGTAGGCCAGTGTTTTTAACTCTTGGCCTACTATATACTGTGGTAGACGTTTCTTGTTGGTGCTGTAGTGACTAACTTACACGACTAACGTTTGAGGATTTCCTGGTTAAATACGTGCTTAAAAAAACTAGCATAGCATGGCTGAGGTTGACTTGACACCCCCCTCCCCCAAAATTTCATATCAAAACACATAATAATATGGGGGAGGGGAGAGTGGGAGAGAGGTGTAGTCAAACCAAACCTGTCAAATAACAAATGCTGTGTCCCTAAAAAGCACAGTACTATAATCTGTACCCTTTGATATCGATGTGTTTCTCTATTAGAATTCCATAGAGAAGATTTGTAGGATAATCAGATATAAATATTTGTCTTGTCAAATTCATATTTAATACCTTCACCCATTATTTTTTTTTGCCTTATCCATATTTGTCACTCCATATTTGCCTATTTTATTTTATTTTTTAATCTAAATCCACCCTTCTTCATCTCATGAGATTGTAAAAGGTAGCCTGGGTGAGATGCAGTATTTGGGGCACATAGAAATAGCACTACTGCTATTACTATTGTTCCGGTTTTTAACATTTCTAATTCTTTTGGTGACAGATCACTTGAGCTTGGAAAACAACCATAAAAAAGCAAAAGAGTTGTTTTAAAATTTCTAATTAATGTTTTGAGATTTCCCTTTTTTGGGGCTTTTTATCTTAAGTCATTTCAGAACAATAGTGTCAAATATTTTATGGCATGCTGCAGATGAATCTCAATATGGCCTCCTATCTAGGCAATAATCCTTTTATTTATTAATTTGCTTGCTTGCTTACGGAGCTTATAAGTCACTGTCTTCAGCTGATTCTGAGCAGTAGACAACTCCCTAGTTTGTAATTGGGATTGAAAACAAATACAATCAGGTTAAAACACAACACCTTACATCATCATAATACAACTGGGACTCAAGATTAAAAGTAATAAAAGCCAACCCATCATCTGGAGAATGGTTAAGACACTCAATTAAGGTTGAGGATATATGGGCCTCTGCAGCTCGCTGTGTCCTATAAGGGCACAAACAGGACATTCGTACCAACTTTGGCTCTTAACCAAACCAATGTGGACTTATCACACGGCTGAATGTATCTGCCATTTTTCTTTTAAAGCATGTAGCATATACATGACCCTGAATGTAGCAGCAAAAGTTTTATCCAATATGTGTGTTTTCTTAGTCCATTGAATTGAAATGTAGGGTTTTTTTTTAAAAAGTTAAATGAATATCAAGCAGCTAATTTGCGGGGTATCCAATCCTTTATCCAATCTGTGGTTAGGTTCTGCATTTCAGAAGGACTTACAAAGATCAAGTAAATTCTCCATATGATGACTATACAGGGAGTCCTCAATTTACGATCACAACTCAGCCCAAAATTCCTGTTGCTAAACAAGACGGTTAGGCGAGTTTTGCCCCATTTTACAACCTTTCTTGCCACAGTTGTCAAGTGAGCCAGTGCAGTTAAGTTAGTAACACGGTTGTTAAGTGAATCTGGCTTCCCTATTGACTTTGCTCATCAGAAGATCGCAAAAGGGGATCACGTGACCCCGGGACACTACAACCGTCATAAATAGGAGGCAGTTGCCAAGCGTCCGAATTTGGATCACATGACCATGGGGATGCTGCAATGTTTGTAAGTGTGAAAAGCGGTCATGTAAGTCAGAGGTCCCCGACCTTTTGAGCACCAGGGACCGGTTCCATGGAGAGAGGTTTTTCTGCGGACAGGAGGGGGCGTGGTTTTATGTGCTGCCTGCATCCCGCGGACGGGGCTTTGTGCGGACCGGTTTCTGGCATGCCCCGGCCCGATGCTGGTTCACGGACCGGGGGTTGGGGACCCCTGATATTAAGTCATTTTTTTCAGTGCCATTGTTACTTTGAACAGTCACTAAGCAAATGGTTGTAAGTCGAGAACTATATTATGTAGGCTGCAGTTGTATTTCAAACTGCTGAAACTAACTTTAGGCTAATTAGAAAGGAATGTGAGTTTCCAGGCTCAGGATTGCAAAGGAGATCTAAAGTACAGATTGTGAGTAAATGATGGATAATGACCAGTTGTTGGGCAGTGTGTCTTGGTGGTAGGTCTTTATCCATGCCTCCTACAAATAGCGAGTATACATTGGTTTGTTTTTAGAAGCATAGCCCAGCTTTTGATTAAAACCAGAATAGTTTATAGCAAATGATATGGTGTCCCCTCTCCCAATTTAATCTGTCATGCATATGCACACGTTTGGCAACTACAGGGGGCCCTGGACTTAACGGCCATTTGTTTAGTGACCATTCGAAGCTACAACGGCACTGAAAAAAGTGACTTATGACCGGTTTTCATACTTAACGACCATTGTATCCCCATGTTCACGTGATCAAAATTTAGGCACTTGGCAACGGCCATGTATTTATGACCATTGCACTGTCCCTGGGTCATGTGATCACCATTTGTAAACTTCCCAGCTGGCTTCTGACAATCAAGGTCAATGGGGGAAGCCAGTTTCGCTTAATGACCTATGATTCAGTTAACAACTGCAGTGATTCGCTTAACTGTAGCAAGAAAGGTCATAAAATGGGGCAAAGCTCAGTAACTGCCTAGCTAGCACAACAACAGAAATTTTGGACTCAGTTGTGGTCGTAAGTCAAAGACTACCTGTGGCAGGTTGTGCTAGTAGTTGAAATCCAGTAGTATTTCTAATGAAGTCAAAGGATGGAGCCACACTGGTCTTGCCATGCTGTTCCAAGGCAAATGGAAACTGCCTTTTGGTGGAGCCAGAGACGAGGATAAAGCATAACCTTACGAGGATTTGTCACCTGCATGTTTATTTGACTGGATTTGTTTATGAGTGAAGACTATAACTTAGAAGGAAAACGAAGCTTGGCTTTAGATGCATACAGATCGTCCAGCTGAGCCCAGAACTTCCACTGCTAAGCAAGAGGGTTGGTTAAGTGAGTTTTGCCCTATTTTACAACCTTTCTTGCTACAGTTGCTGAGCGGATCACTGCACTTCAGTTAGTAACCTGCTTGTTAAGTGAATCTGGCTTCCCCATTGACTTAGCTTGTCAGAAGGTTGCAAAAAGTGATCAAGGGCCACTGCAACCATCATAAACATGAGTCAGTCGCCAAGCCTCTGAATTTTGATCACGTGACCAATGGGGATGCTGCAATGATCGTAAGTGTGGAAAACAGTCATAAGTCTCTCTTTTTTAGTGCCATGTAACTTCAAACAGTCACTAAACGAACTGTTGTAAGTCAAGACTACTTGTAATAAGGAGAGCCATGAGGCAAAATGCTGCCGGGGTCAGAAAAACGGATATAAGTCCCTTTTTCAGTGTTGTTGTAATTTCAAACAGTCACTAAATGAAGTGTTGTAAATTGAGGACTACCTGTATAGGTATTGCAGCAGGCATTCGCACAGGAGTATTCAATCTGTTTTTTGAGGAGGAACATTTTTTTTCAAAGGTTGTATTTATCATTTGGAGTTTAGGGAAATATTTACTTGAGCAGAGGCTGGTTTTTTATTTTTAATTGTGACATTTTGAAGTATTGACCCTATTCCCATGTAACAAAAATCCAGGATTCCTGGCTTGCTATAAATGGGCAACCCAAAAAAACAGCCTAATTCTTTCTGAGGTCCAAATATAGAATTTTGTTTTGCTCTTTCCACGCAGGACTGCAAAACGGAAGTAAATTTTACAAATCCTGGCTTTTTGGGATGCTGAGTTTAGATGTTATGATAAGTTACTTTTACAGAGTTTGTGTTTTATGTGCTTGGATGATGATGAAGAAGAAGCATTAGCAAAAACAAGACTGTCCGAATATTAGGGTTGTCTTTTTTTAAAAGAAAAAAACACCTGATGTTTGTTTGCAAAGCAGGTAGGGGAATTCTGGGAGTTGAAGTCCACACATCTTAAAATGGACAAGGTTGAGAAGCACTGGTGTGTTTAATAACAAGGCTTATACGAGGTAATGCTGAATGCCCCAGGATATTTAGTCACTGAGATTTGAATGCCTAGAGCTAAACTTGCACTAACTACCATCGACCAATTTAGAAAAGAAGGCAGAAAAATGAATCCTGCTATGTCCACAGCCTCAGCGTAATGTCTGATACGGTTATCTGCACCATTGTACTGCCAGGAGATAAGTAGATTGTAAGAGTGATCTTATAAGATGCAATCCGTTCTTCTGTGAAGCCATAGGAATGTGTGGGTTTTTTTTAACCATTTATTAAAAAAAAACCAGCAGGGTTATTTCAGACCGATTTCTCTAGGAGTTTTTGTCCATTAAAAGGCAGCTTTTCCATGTATTTCATTTATGTCATGAAATCATAGTCTCTGCTGAAGCCCAGTGAGAAATACCTGCATGCAAGGTGTCTCAGATTAAATCCCGGGCAAGTTCAGGTAGAGCTGGAAAGACCAGATTGTCTGTGCAGCCTGAGGCTCCAGATCAATTTGTCACTTTCAGACAATCCCCATATTGCACTATGAACAACAAAAGTTAGATCTTGCAACTTGTATGTATTTACTCGCCAGGGATAAGATTTTTAACAGCCTATATAGTAACAGCTTTTACTACATATAGATTGAAGTCATCAAATACAGGTAGTCCTTGACTTACGACCACAATTGAGCCCAAAATTTCTGTTGCTAAGTGAGACAGTTAAGTGAGGTTTGCCCCATTTTATGACCTTTCTTGACACAGTTATTAAGTGAACCACTGCAGTTGTTAGTAAAACAGTTGTTAAAGTGAATCAGGCTTCTCCATTGACTTTGCAAAAGGGGATTGCATGACCTCTGGACACTGCAACCTTCATAAATATGAGTCACTTGCCAAGCATCTGAATTCTGGTCACACGACCATGGGGATGCCCCAGTGGTCATTAAGTGTGAAAAACGGTCATAAGTCCCTTTTTTCACTGCTGTTGTAACTTTGAATGATCACTAAACCAACTGTTGTAAGTCAAGGGCCACCTATACTTGTTCTTGATTAGGAAAGCTGTGGTTTGGACTGTCAGTTCCTGAAAAACGAATTATATGCCTCTTCTTGTTTGATGTAAACAAGTATTCCTGTGATTGCCTGCACCTTACAGACCAATACAGAACCTTAATCTAGCACCTGAAACTAGAAATAGCCTCTACACATGAAAATAGCACTAAACGTATTTCTGAGAATCAGCATCTTCTAACCAGATGCCGGACTGGTTCCTGCAACTCCTGGCCCTTTCCCATGTTATCAGAAGTTGATAGATCAACACCAGTGTAAAACTCTAGAAAGCACTAGATGTTTCTTGATGATTCCTTGTAGGGAGCTTGGTAGGAAAAGCTCTAACCAGTATCTCCAGTAGTTATGGACTATGGGGATCATGGTGCAGGTTGATTAATCTTAGCCGATAGTTTTATTGGGAAACCCTGGATCACCCATTTTGCTCTGGATAGTGAGATGGGGGCATGTAAATTTAATACATTTCTCCCTAGAGAGGGTGGCACTTAAGAAATATGTTGCATTATGCTGTACAGTATAAATATTTGCCCAATAGACATTGTTTTGCTGGTGATGATGCTTAGAAAGCGACAGCTGAGCACTACTGCAACAATTTGGGAGAATCCATTAACATTTAACAATAAACACCTAAGCATTTAAAAAAAAAAAATCTGTAGTAGGAAGATGTTACTAGACTCCTTAGAAATATTTTAGAATTATGTACAATCTTCAGTCCCTTAACCGCTGCATTGAGCCAAGTTTATATACTATTTAAACCAAAAAGAACTTATCCTCCCCTGGATCTTTGCATTGTATTGTTCTTTTTTTTAAATGTCAGAGCTAAATAAGTTGCCAAATAGCTGGGCCTGCTTAAAGTTCCTTATTTGTAAACGCCTGGATTGCTATTCCAAAGGGGCTTTTTTCAGGAGGCAACTGGACTTTCTTGTTTTTCTTTGAAGATGTTTCACTTCTCATCCAAGAAGCTCCTTCAGCTCTGACTGGGTGGTGAGCTCTTCCAACTCTTTTATTCTGTTCTGTTCAAGTTATGATTGCAAGTAAATCCCTTTCTTGCTCTTGAATGCCTCTCTGTAAATCGGATCAGATTACTTTTAAGCCACCAGATGGCAGCAGTGCTTTGCTGCCTGGAATCTCATTTTCCATCGAGTTAACCAGGAGGGTAGTTTGGACTAACCAGGAGGGTAGTTTGGACCGTCTAGGACTCTAGGACAACTTGCCACACAACAAGAGTTACACTAATATCGAAGAAACAGAGGAATAGAATCATTAAAGAAAGGATGTCAAAGGAGGGACAAAATGAAATGTGACAAAAATTAAAATAATTTTTTTAACTATTTTGAATAATTAAATTGAATTGTTCAATTGCCCCGCAGCGATTTGTCCTGTGGCGAGTTTGCCGTGGCGAGTTGTTCCATTCCAAGCTTGGACTGCACCTAGAAAAGTGGATTTTCATCTTGGATAGAGCCATGACTGGGGTCAAAATTCAGCCTCTTTGCTGTCTGAAGCTTTGGACTCTGCAGTTCATCCTCCCAGGTATAGGCAGAAGAAACTTGCTGGAAATTAAATCATTTCCACCCCTGGGAAATAGCAATATTTACTGTTGGTACAGAACTTTTATGGAAAAAAGGAAATCTTGGGAATATTTCAATTTCCCTTCAGAATGGGAGTTGCCTCTTATCTAGCATCCATATCTTGAAATCATATCTTGGTGCAGCTGCCCAAATGGGGGGGGGGGTTGGGGAGGGGGGAGAGGGAGGAAATTTAATGAACATTTAATGCCATTATAAGAACTGACTTCATGCAAGCCTCCTTATCAACACTTAATATAGGTGGGAAATTAAGACTAATACTGTATGCAGCTCTCCTTGGACCTTTTTGCAATCCTTGGAGCCTCCTCCTGATGGTATCAACTGCCCTTTTAAGGATTGCAGTATGATTTGATGTTTGCCAACTTCTTCCCTGTTTTTGAATGAATCCCATCAATTCTCCTTGATGGCTTTTAGTCAGAGTGGAAAGAGAAAAGGTCTCAGCTGACCTCTGTTACAGTAGCCTTTCTATCCACTCTCGGCTGCCCTTAGGTTTAGAGCAGGGGTCTTCAAACTTGGCCCTTTTATGACTTGTGGACTTTAGCTCCCAGAATTCCTCAGCCAGTGTGCCTGGCTGAGGAATTCTGGGAGTTGAAGTCCATGAGTCATAAAAGGGCCGAGTTTGGAGACCCCTGCCATGGTGTGTGGATTTGGATGCTCTCGCCAACTTTGGGTCACAAACTGGAAACATTTAATGCCTGCAACCTACTTATTTAGCCAAGTTTGCTTAGCACTACATAGAAGACTTTTCTTTGACTTGATTCAATGTATACATGATGGTGATGTTATTATCCATTCAGTCATGTCTGACTCTTGGCGATTCTATAGGCTCTCCACATCTGCTTTTGCACTATTTCTTTGAGTTTTTCAATGCTCTGGCTGGGGTCAGCTTTGATGGTGTCCAGCCACTGTGTTCAGTGTTTACATACATAGGGTCATTTTTAGAGTGGGGGCAGGAATTCCCTTATTTCATTGCTTTTATTTATACAGATAGTCTGCAATTAACCACAATTGCTAAGCAAGGCAGTCAAGTGAGCTACGCCTGATTTTATGCCTTTTTTTTTTTTTTTTGCTTTACCTGCACTGTTAAGTGAATCACATGGTTTTTAAGTGACTCCAGATTTCCCCATTGACTTTACTTGTTGGAAGCTGCCTGGGAAGGACACAAATGGCAAACCCCAGGATACTGCAACCGTCAGAAATACATGCCGGTTATCAAGTGCCCGAATTTGATCATATGATCCCAGGGATGCTGCAGCGGTTGTAAAGATGAAGATTTGGTTGCAAGTCACTTTTTTCCCAGTACTGTTGTAACTTTGAATTGTTGCTAAAGAAATGCTTGTACATCGAGGACTGATATGTTGAGAAGGGGCAGGGGAAAAGGGAGGGCTGAAAGGGTTAAAGACAAACAGTTAATAAAATGGGTGAAGCTGGTGCAAGGAAGGAGCAAGAGAAAAGCAGCAGAGCAGTTGGAGGACTCCTGAGGCTTGTTTCCCTGAGGCTCCAGCCCATGTTCTTCTCTCTGCACCAGTGGCTGCTCACTCATTTGCATTTATGCATGAGATGCATTTATTTATGGACCAATGGTCTCCATACACTGCAAAGCAGCACGTCTCCTTCCAGGTTATCTTCCACACTCTGTGTGATTAATTATCAGTGCCTGTTTCTGGACCAGAACTGAGGAGCAAGTGCAATGATGCCATTCCTGAAAGAACGGAACTCAATTTGCTACAGTAATCAATTCCACCTCATTTTTCAGGCATTGATTTTTAATGCAAAAGAGTGTGGGAGCTAATCAGGAAAAGGAACTGATTTAAATAGGCACACATGCATACGCATGCATAGATACATGCCCAAAGACCTATTTTAAAAATTCCCACTTTTTCCACATTAGCTGGAAATGATCTATTTATCACTGTATTTCAATCTAACCCATAAGAACAGCTTACGGAATAAGCAAAAGAATTATTTATGCCTCCCACACTTACAATCTTAACCTAATGTTTTTAGTCTACAGATGGATAGTAAAGAAAAATTTGGTCTTATCTAGGAGGATGGAGTTTGGGTCCCATGGTAACTAATATAACATGCAGTGGGAGAGATAATTCTTGCTCTCATTTCACTCATGGTGACTCTGGGTGGCTTACAGAAGGATTCTATTTGAATCCTGAATTAATTCAGTTAAACTAAATATCAAACCCAGGGTAGGAGAAGAGCAGACAGAGCTGGGGGGTGGGGGTGTTAAGTGTGCCATGAGCTTAGAGTTGTTGCATTCCCACAAGTGCTCCAAGTCAAACCCCTCCTGAATTCCATTGACCCTTATCTGGTGCCAATTTAGTTTGGAACTTTAGTCAACCAGATTCTTGTGTATAGGTTCAAATAAACCTCTGCTGCAACCTTATGGATGGTCCTGATTCTTTGCACTCGACATCCAGTTGGTTAGGGTAAGAATGGACAACCTGATACCTCACAATTCCTGGAGGATCTAACCTACAGTTTGAGTCCATAGGAATTGTGTTCATAGGGATGTGGATGATACCAACATTATTCAACATGGCTGGTGTCAAGGAGTTGTAGCCTAAATAATCACATCTGAGCTATACTTCCTTATTAATTGATCAAAATATCCCCCCTTTTGTGACCAACATCCAGCTATGCCCATTTTTTTAATCAGCAGCGCTGTCTGCAATAGAGTTTTCAAAGCCTACCTCCAACTGCTATCTAGATCCTTGCTGCCATCTGCCAGTTCCATCTGCCAACATTTCTCCTTCAGGTATATTTTGGCAAGGCTGGGATTGCGGAACACTAATAGGCAGGTTAAGATCATGGGCTAATAAGTGATCGAGTCCACACTAAACTCAGCTCATTAATTGTTGTGGGTGCTCCACTGGAGGTTTTCAAGCAAAGATTGGACAGTCATTTGCCAGGGATGGAATAAAGTCTCCTGCCTTGGACAAGGGATTGGACTAGAAGACCTCTAAGGTCCCTTCCAGCCCTATCATTCTACGATTTTTTTCAGTAGTCCTCTGATTGCCCTTTCTAAGAAAATCCTGTCTTTCTTGAAGAATTTCTCCTTTGCCTGGAGGAATTCCAATAAATCATTCCCACAGGCCCCTCCCACTTTCCTGCCATAAACTCGGTAGAGAATTTTGAAAGGTCATTTGTGCCCACCTGTCAAAGTCATCTGGCAGGGACAGTGATTTGAGGGCTGGCTGAGGAATTCTGGGAGTTGAAGTCCACAAGTCTTAAAAGTTACCAAGTTTGAAGACCCTTGACTTAAATTCTGATTGCACTGGAGGTATCAACAAAAGAGAATAAGAATCTGTCCCATTCTGCAATCAGGGAGGGAGTGGAATTAACAAATAAATATGATGGAGAGGGAGTTAATGGTGGGTTGACATAGTGAACCATATTATTGGGGGCAACCAGGTTGGGGAGAAAATGTGTTAATCAAGGCTTGTAACTGGGATGTGGGTGGTTCACCAAAAATGTTGCCACGGGCTACTTTAGGGTATAAACCTGCTTTGCAGCAACTGCCAACCCAGCCTTGTTGAGCACAACTTACTCTGCGATTTGTCAGTTGCACAGAATGTTCCTTCTGTTTTAAAAAT
Organism: Azemiops feae; assembly: GCA_023970755.1. Lineage (NCBI taxonomy): Eukaryota > Metazoa > Chordata > Lepidosauria > Squamata > Viperidae > Azemiops > Azemiops feae. The sequence goes on along the minus strand of JALGBA010001046.1, from coordinate 91,885 downwards.
ATGCCTTATGTGTGCAATCTGGTCCTGCTGGCAAACTTTGGTGGCGGCGCTGGTGAAGGGTGGCACAAAAGCGGGGGGGGGGGGGAATTCTGACGGTGCTTAATTATTTGGAAGATCGTCCAGCACAGGTGGGTGAGGGCAATGTATGTATTTGTTCAAATCTTTATATTACCACCCAGCTTAAAAACAACTCTGAGTAGCTTACAATCAGGCAGACGGTATAAAACAATATAAAATAGTGTAAAACCAACAACAATAAAACCAAAAATGGACAATTCTGGCACCAGAGCCCACATTCTCTCTCTCTCTCTCTCTCTCTCTCTCTCTCTCTCTCTCTCTCTCTCTCTCTCTCTCTCTCTCTCTCACACACACACACACACACACACACACACACACACACACACACACACACGGCTTCACTCTATCCCAACACCTGAGTGAAGAGCCAGGTGTCAAGGCAGGGGTGTCCAACCTAGGCAACTTTAAGACCTCTGGACTTCAACTCCCAGAATTCCCCAGCCAGCCCTGCTGTTTTAAGGAGCTCTCCAGAAAGATAGAAGGGTGGACTCTGTTGGATCTTAGAGGGAAGGATATTCCATAGGGCAGGGGCTGCAATGGAAAAGACTTGCTTCCCAGGAGACACAAGATGGCAAAATTTAAGGGAAGTGACCTGGAGCATGCCCATCCTAGCTGCTCTGGTGAGATGGGCAAATGTCCTCAGGCAGAGGTAGACCCACAGATAACCTGGTCCCGTGCCATGTAAGGTTCCAGAATAATAACCAGCATATTGAATTACACTTGGAAGAAAACGGGAAGGCAGTGCAGCTCATATAACAAGAGTGATATTGGCAAACTTAGGAACACCCAACTCTCTGTGTGCCGCTGTATTCCGAACCAGTTGTAACTTCCAGATAGTCTTCAAGGACAGCCTCATATAATGCGTATTGCAGTAATCCAGGTGGTAATTGACCAAGGTGGGAAGTGACCAATTTTTGCTGTCCAAGCTAACCGTACAGGTAATCCTTGACTTTCACCCATGATTGAGCCCAAAATTTCTATTGTTAAGTGAGCTTTGCCCCATTTTACAACATTTCTTGCCACGGTTGTTAAATGAATCACTGAAGTCGTTAAGTTAGTAACCTGGTTGTTAAGTGAATCTGGCTTCTCCACGGACTTTGCTTGTCAGAAGGTCGCGAAAGGTGATCACATGACCCCCAACAGCAACCGTCATAAATATGAACCAGTTGCCCAGTGTCTGAATTTTGAGGGGATGCTGCAAAGATTGTAACTGGGGAAAAATTTCAGTGCCATTGTAACTTTGAACGGTCACTAAATGAACTGTTATAAGTCAAGGACTACTTGTTCTTATGCATGCACCCAGAGCAGTGGTGGGATTCAAATAAGTGAACCACCGGTTCTCTGTGTGGAAGCCGCTTCCAGAAGTCCGTTCTGGGCCTGGGCAACAAAAAATTAGCTACCGGTTCTGCCAAAGTGGTGCGAACTGGCTGAATCCCACCACTGACCCAGAGGTTTCTAAGATGCTGCATCCTTTCTCTGTGAATAATGGTTCCCTGCCTTTTGGCATTCTTGACTTCCTTTTGTCCTCTACGTCCTCTTCTAATTAATGGTGGCTGCATACCATTTGCACATTGCTTTCTCTGACTTCCACACCTCATTTCCCTTACTTTGTGCCTTCCCATTCCATCTACTTATTTTATTTTCATCTACTAAGTGTAGGTCCCGTCTTTTTGGAGCCAAGGATCATTTAGCTGTTCAGGAGCTATGTGCCAAAAAAATAAGGGCCAGAGCAATGAAGAAAGCAGGGTTGATTCAAAAACTAAAGGCAATAAATGTGAGCTCATGGCAATGCTCTCCAGTGAACGCTCTGCGTGGATTTGTAAGTTAGCCCTTGCCCAAACCTAAGGCTTTGGAGGAGCGAGTGGTCTCAGGGCTACAAGTTGTGAGCCTCTAATTCATGTGCAAAGTGATAACTAGTGACCGGAACTGAAATGGGAAGTTAGTCCACCTTTCCATAGCACCTAGGGGCAGTGTTCCTCAACTTTGACCACTAGAAGACATGTGGACTTCAACTCCCAGAATTCCCTAGCCAGCATCTTGGCTGGGGGAACTCTGGCTGTTGAAGTCCACACATCTTAAAAGTGGCCAAGATTGAGAAACATGGACCAATTATTGTATGCTGATCTTGATAGGGAAGATCATTAGGCCACTTAGATGCAACCCCAAGGGAGGCATGAAGCTTCCTCTGGAGAATGGCTTGGCTTGGTGAATTCTCAACGCAAGCTGCACAAATCTACCTCTGCTTCTCCTTTTACATTTTCTCAAAAGCAGAATGACCTAAATTGGTATCCCTGAACTTACTCCCCCACTCAGCTTTCTATGATAGTGGTTGCTATGGAGAAAAATGACCAATGTGCCTTGGGAGGAGGCAGCCAGAGGAGGAATTATGATTTCAAGGAGGCTGACCACAACAGGAATGATCAAGCACACTTAAAATCTTTGCTTTAAAAGCAACATGTAGCCTGCAATGCCTAAGATCTTTTGTGGAGACATTAATTGGAGTCCTCTGAGCTGATCTGCTGCTTCGTTGATTAGTTTAGGTCCTCCTGTTTCGATAGAAATTGTTAATGGATGCTTTGGCTCTCTTAGGAAATATAACCCAGACCTATGATCTGCTAAGTGGTCTTTGCTGATAGAAACCAGCAAAATCCCACTTTTACACAAGTAAGTACTACATCTTTTTCAGTCCAGCAAAAGAAGCATTTATTTGTGTCTGGTGATTCACCGTGGTCTCTATAATGTGCCCTCACCCAACAGGGCACGGGTGATATGGTAGCCATCAGCTACCGTAGATGGAGTTTGCTGGAGCAGTTGTCTCCAAGTGGTCCTCTCCACTTAATAAGGCAACAAGCTCCAGCAAAATCAGGATTCTGTTTTTCTGTATCTTTCCCAGGATGGCCTTTGAGCTGTTTTAGTACATACACATACACCTTGATTTGGCCTAGTAGAAGAACCAAACCTGACAGGGCAGGGTTGCTGTCTCTCTCAGAGTTTGATGGCATCAATTGTGACACTCTTGACAACAATTGTTGTTTTTCTCTGTCATAGAACATTGAGGGCAGACTCAGAGCTTAGATCAGAGGTCTTCAAACTTGGCCCTTTTGTGACTTGTGTTGGCTTTTCATTTGCATTAGAATGACCAGCTGTCTGCAAGGAGTATAAATCCTTCCTTTCCCCCACCATCTACTCAGAGCTGAAGAAGCTTCTTGGATGAGAAGCGAAACGTCTTCAAAGAAAAATAAGAAAGTCCAGTTGCCTCGTGAAAAAGCATCCTTGGGATACATATCTGGAGGAAATCATAGTAGGAAAGCTTGCTACAGAGTTTCTTGTCTTTTTTTTTTTAATATAATGAGCTACTTTCCGTCATTCCCTGCTAACAGCTTCTTGTTTAGACCCAATTGATTCAGTTGGCTTGCCTTTCATCAGCTGCTCCTTCTTCCTGTTGCTAATGCATTGAGTTTGTCCATTTCCATGATGCAAGTAATGGGTGTGTGTACAGCCAGGAGCCGTGAGATGTTTGTGCAATCCCTGAGCCTAGCAGATTCACTCTGTGTGAGCCACTCCTGCCTCATGGAAATATGGTGGTACAGCTGCTGCATAGGCTACAGCGGGATGCAAAAGGTGTTTGGTCCCAGCATACGAGGGAGGGAGCAATCCAGGTGCAGTTTCTCTGAATAGAAACTAGAACAGGGGTCTTCAAAATTGGCCTTTTTATGACTTGTGGACTTCAATTCCCAGAATTCCTCAGCCAGCATGCCTGGCTGAGGAATTCTGGGAGTTGAAGTCCACAAGTCATAAAAGGGCCAAGTGTGAAGACTCCTGAACCAGAACATCAGTCTGCAGCAAGAACAAAAATTGTGGTTCTATTCATCAAGTTTCTCCAGCCAAAAGTTAGTTTAGGGAAGAGGGAATCTAAGCTTCTTTGACAACTGCCTAAAATGAGAAGTGGTTGTTTTCTAACCACACTTTAACCTTTATTGAGAGGAAATCTAAGAATTTCAGCAATGGAAGTAATTTCCCATTTAGAACCAATATAGCATCGTCAGCATTTGTTCCTACAAGGAGATAAATCTCTTCATTGATTAGGGAAACTCGTAGGTAGTTTTTGACATAAGTTGCTGAATATTATACAGGTAGTCCTCAACTTATGACTACAATAGTGCCCAACATTTCTGTTGCTAAGTGAGACATTTGTTAAGTGAATTTTGCCCTATTTTATGACCTTGCTTGCCACAGTTGTTGAGTGAATCAGGTGTTAAATTAGTAACACGGTTGTTAAGTGAATCTGGCTTTCCCATTGACTTTACTTGTCAGAAGGTTGCAAAAGATGATCACATGACCCTGGGACACAGCAACCATCATAAATATGAGTCAGTTGTCAAGTGTCTGAATTTTGATCACATGACCATGGGGATGCTGCAAGGGTCATAAGCGTGAAAAATGGCCATAACTCATTTTTTTCAGTGCCGTTATAACTTCAAACGGTGACTAAATGAAATGTAAGTAAAGGACTACCTGTATGGGTCCAGAAATTGACTTTTATGGATAAGATTTGAACTGGGAATTTTCATTTCTAGCTAAGACAATATTCCTGGTGGGTTGTCAGTTATACATGTTAAAAAAACTGTATAAAAACCATCAAAACATCTGGAAGGCAGCAAGCTGTGAGAGAGTTTAAGTGTATGCAATTTCTTATGCTAATCATTTGTTTTATTGCCCAGCTTGCATTTTCCTGGATTTTAAAATATGTTTCAGAATCATTTATTGTTTTTTTTAAAGGATGCAGCAATTTTGTCAGATAATTTCAGTTCCCAGGCAGATTAAAAATCAGAATGATGATAACATAAGTAAGCAATTTGTTTCACCCACGTGCATACGCCTCTTAGTAGCATACAGGACAGCAAATTGTTGCTTAAAGAAATTCAACACAAGAGTCATTTTATTAAGGGTGGGGGAAAGTGGATACTTTATTTATACAAAATGCAGTCATTTAAAACTTAGCATATACATACAAGAAAAGACACATTGTTCTAAAATCCTATCTCTGCACATAACCTTTCCGCATGCAGTATATGCATACAACTCTACCTTGACTATTTTGATGGGGAAGTCAAGAATAGTTCATTTCAGCACAGTTCAATTCATTTAATCAGTTGTTACATCAGTTCAGCATTATAAGAGCTATTATGCTAGAATTATTAAGCCATTGGACTAGCATTGGAGAATCCTGGGCCTTTCCTCTGTCTGGAAACTCAGTTGGGTGACTTTGGGCCAGTCATTCTCCATCAATCCAACCTATCTCAGAGTTGTGCACAAAAATAATAGGGAGGGGAGTTATGAATGCTTCTTCAGCTCCTGAGCTTGGTATATAAATTGAGCAAATAAGGGAATAAAAAAAGAATACATTACCTTGTAGGACACAGTGTCACAAGCCAGCATAGACCAACCGTGTACGTTTTAAGGTTCATTAAAAGGAGAAGATCAAGCTGTCAGAGAGTAGTTTGCAGGAGGTTCTCAAAACAGCCAAGGAAACGGACGGAAGAGTGCAATTGCAGCTCAGTGTGTTTTTTAGGTGAGCCTCATTTGCATAAGAATGGGTGGAGCTTTGATCGCATCATCCCAGTTGCCAACTTGAAGTGTTGACTGTACCTTTGTGGGCACCTCTGCTTTTTAGCAAGAAAGGTAGCAAACTTTTCATGGGCTCAAAGGAATGGAGAAGAGAGCCATAAAGGATGAGCAAAGAACTCAAAAGTGTGCTGGGTTGCCTCACACAGAAATCTTTTCAAAAAAGTGTTGGGATGGATGGATGGATGGATGGATGGATGGATAGATACAGACAGAAGACAGACAGACAGACAGACAGACAAACAGGTTCCCACCTTAAGGTGACAGGAAATGTCTGCCCCTGATATTTTGGAAATTGTGCCATTAAATTCTGGCAGTAGAATCCAAAGATATGGCATGATCACTGCTGTCTTTGTAAAAGAACTCAGAACACCAAATTAATTCCGTTCTGCATCTGGCAGGAATTGTGCTACACACATAAGAAAAGCAAACAAAGGCTTTAATTGTCGCTTGTTTAAGGGTTTTTAAAACCATGTTTAACTAGGCACTGGCTCTTGTCTCATCAACTGGCTTCAGCGGGCAGTATAACCTGAAAGGGGGGTAAAAAAAGCCAATATTTTTAAGTGTTCAGAAGCAGTTACTATAATTGGTAATTTCCACTGAGCATTTGACCATATAGCAGACCCAGGTCTCTACAGGCTATCGTCAAAGAAGTCGTGATGGCATCCACAATGGTGCAGTCAAAGCTCTGCTTGCTTTTTATGAACATCAAATGTGAGATGCATATTAAAAACGGGCAGAGTTTCAGTCAGTCTGTTGTGGACACAATCTTCCCCTTTTTTTTTAACTATCCCATGCAAACATCCTTGTAGCAGATGGAAGAACTTATCTTTATGCAATCTTGCAGCTGAATCCTTACTTAGAAAATTCTGATTGAAAAATTACCTATTCAGCATGAAGAAATAAATAAAACAATTGTGGCTCCCTTTTTTTTTTTTACTACAGTAAGGGACATAGCACAGCTAGATGGCAGTAAACTAGCACTGGCTGGTCTCAAAAATCCAAGCAGGATTGAACCTGCTTATCCCATAGGTGGGAGACTGCCCCAAAACGTCCCAAGATTGTAGACTAAACTGGGCATTACAAAACCCCCGCAACAACTTCAGAAAAGACCACAGTTGCAAATTTGTTCTTCACAACTGCTTCTAGTTGAGAGAAAAGTATGCTGATAGGGCTATCTGGAGTTAAGCTTTATTAACAGGCTTTACCTTACCATCTTCTCTATTTCAGGGAGATGGTATTGGACTGGCAGAAAGATTGGGTTGAGCATTCTGATGCTCTCCAGCTGTGTTGTATGGCAACTCTAGTCACCTCTGAAAACAAGCTATGTTGGGATTACTAGCACCAAACTTGCTAATCTCTGTTTGAACAGCCAAATCGATGGGAACTGTTTTCACACTACTAAAATGGATATGGAGTGGGGGTTCTATTGCTGGAGATCTTCCAAAAAAAAAGATTGGACTTTGTTCAGGATGGTATAAGGTCTCCTGTCTTGGCCAGAGGGTTGGACTACAAGGCCTCTAAAGGTCCCTTCCATTTATGATTCTATGTTTGTAACCTAGTGACAGATGGGCTATGACTCATTCCCTTCTTTGGCAGTTTTCAAATACAGAAACCACCTTGTGGTCATGGGGCATAGAAGCCACCTTGCCTGCCTTTGGTGATGACCTGTGGTTTTCAAACATTGCATGCTGCAAGCACTGAGCCACTGAGTCTGGATCCATGTCTTTCTATGTTCACTGTGGGGCTATCAAGAACATGCAGCACAAGCCAGAACTTCTTTGACCAGCCTAATTACTCTGGATGCCTTTTAGGTTTGCTTCTCTCCATCTTTTTTTTTTAACTTCTTCAAACAGCTCTTTCTCCCCTTTAGAATCATAAAATCTTATTTGGAAGGTTCTATTAGGCCAATGAGCCCCAACTCCTTGTTCAATGCAAGAATCTAAATTAAAGTATCCATAGCCATATGGCTTTTCAGGCTCTGCTCAAACGCTTCCAAAGAGAGGTGATTGGTTCTTCTATCAAATCGCTAAAAAAATTGCATTTTGTTGCCTGCAGCCTCTGATACGACTTGACAGGACGTGAACGGAGTTGATGACCATGCCTGTTTTCCTGGCCACCGAAAGAGGAGACAGATTGTGCCTGGCGATCGGCCTGCACTGTTTCCTTGAACAGAGTGGACTTCAACCTGTTTTTCCAAGGCATTTTGCCCTTGGCTGAGAGCTAGTTCTGGATGTGGTCAAGATGGCCGGGGCGAACATAAAAAAATGCAAATGGTTTCTCTCATCTCAAAAAGGTGCATCTTCCCAATATTAAGATAGGGGGAAAAAAGATATAAATATCGCAGTTTATATATAGCAAACTTACATTTGATGGGAATTTCACTCTGACTTAATGGACGATTCGTTGCTCTTCTGCAACACGGAGATGAGCTTAACAACGCCACATCGGTTGGTCTCCTATATTACGCTGTAAGAGCTAAAAAGCACGGTAGATGCTTAGAGTGCTGTTTTAATTATTAATACCTACACTTCCTTTGTCTGGCGGTCCATTTTCAGATGTTTGTGTGGAAAACAGAGAACCGACTACTTGTCTATCTGAGGTCTTGTTTTCACCTTGATTGGAACAATGTCAGTTTTGGTGCCTAGTCAAAAATCACTCTTGGCAGGCAGAAGCTTTTTCCTAAGACCCCCTTCGTGCAAACCCAAGGAACATTGATAGAAATTCAAGAGAAATCCAATAATGTTCATATTTTCACCCATCCAGGGAATGTGTAACAATACAGGTAGTCCTCGACTTACGGCTGTAATTGAGCCCAAAATTTCTGTTGCTAAGAGAGACATTTGCTAAGTGAGTTTTGTCCCATTTTAAGACCTTTCTTGCCACAGTTGTTAAGTGAATCACTGCAGTTGTTAAGTCAGCAACACGGCTGTTCAGTGAATCTGGCTTCCCCATGGGCTTTGCTGCTCAGAAGGTCACAAAAGATGATCGCATGATGCTGCAGCCGTCATAAATATGAGTCAGTTGACAGGCGTCTGAATTTTGATCACGTGACCAAGGGGATACTGCAGCAACGGTCATAAGTGTGAAAACATTTTCACACTTTTTCCCATTCCATTGTAACTTTGAATGGTCACTAACTGAACTGTTGTAAGCTGAGGACTGCCTGTAATAGGATATGACCCCAGCCCCATTGATACAAAAGATATAGGATGAGGTCCTAGGTTAATATCAAATAAATTATTTTGTTTACATTTTTAAATTTCAAAGTAGTCCAAATTTGATCAAAGAAGTTAGCCCCGAAAGAGAGGAACCTGAACTTATGTCGTTCTTATTCCAATTCCTATCACACAACTCCACAGGAAGAGAGAAAATACAGGCGTTCTGGGTTTTCCCCACCTCAAAAGTCTGTAGTTCTAATGAGAATTTGATAAAAGACAAAAATTGGACAAATAGTGTAAGGCACATTCTAACAAGGCCCCTCCCCCTCCATCATTTTTTTTTTGGTTGCTATACTAATTAAAACCAAAACTGTTTTTAGGCTTAAAACAAAAGACAGGCAAAGCTGTCTCCACCGTCCCAGGTCAGCTGTTCTTTGACCTGATAACAGGAGGCACAGAAGTGAATTAATGGCAGATGCATTGCAATCATAAAGCCATATTTTTTATAATTGTTTTAGGAGGCCAGTGCTAGTCAATAACATGGCTTTCTTGCTGGAGGCACATGGTCAGTTCTGCAGTTTGAAATCATCGTGCCTTTACATTCTTGGCCAGAGAATGTAAAGGCATAAATGGACTTAACTCGGGTATATGAAAACATGAAAGAATGCAGCCCCTGGCTTGCATTAACCAAGATGCCACGCATGCTTAAAAGCACGGTTTCAACCAGAGACCACTGCTGTGTGCTTGTACGGTTAAGTTCTCTAGTCACATCAGCAAGAGAGGCCCAATGGTGCTGCTCTCTGATCCCTTCGGAGTGAATTTATTTATTGTGCCTTGCGCAATAAAATCAGCACCATTCTGCAACGGACTGTACCAGCACAGGAGATAGCGGTATACACTTGACATTGCTAAATATTTGCAAACACATCAGAAACAAAAAAATAATAATAAAAAAATCAAAATCGACACTTCATGAAGAAAACTAGGCTTTGCCACCTTTCCAAGAGCAGAGAATTAACAACGAGGCATTAAAATGTACAATTTCTCTTTTACCTCTAGAGTTACCCACTTTAAGGGAGGCAGAGCATGTGATATTTCTGAGCTACTTACTAACAGTCAGGCTAAATTAGGAATTGGCAGAATGCCTGCAAGTGCCAGCACATCTATCACTGCTACCCAAAATGGTGCATACAAAATCCTCAAATGATTATTTTTTAAAATTAAAAATGGCCTGGATTTCACACATTTTCATGCATTTTTAGCCTTGTTATCTCCTGAGATCCTTGGATGAATTTGCCAACATCTCAAGACGTGAGATGAGATTTGGGTGGGGGAGGGGATGGATGGGTTTTACATTTATGAGGTTGTTTTTGACACACACACCCCAAGATCCTTCTGCCGGATTGAATAATAATACTTGGGAATGGAACTTATAGCTGATTGATTGACCTAAATCAATCCACAGCTTTAGCAATTTTAGTTACTAGGAAAAGACCTTCCATGCTGGCAGAAGGACACATTATTCAAAACCTTATTCACTGAAAAAGAGCCCCATCCTTTATGACACATGTGCATAAGATAAAAATATTAGGAACAGACATTTGCTAACCTCTTTTGAAAGAAGAACTGGCCTTGGAGAACAGTGGTGCAGTTGAGTCATTTTTTATTCTGAACACTGCAGTCTAACTGGGGGAGGAGTGTAAGGGATAACATGCATCCTTTTACTTGGTTTACATTGTGGTGAACCGCCCCCTCCCTACTGCATTTGTGAACCCACAATTCTGCTAAGTGGCATCCCTGACTTGAGATTGCAGCTACAATTTAATGAAGAGCAAGCAGTACAATGCCCTCTCCATACCAAGGTGAGTTCCCCCCCCCTTTTTTTCCCCTTGTCTGGAAAAACACCCCTATAAAACCCACTGAGGATTAGCCTTTCACGTAGATTGAATATGGGTAGGGTTGCAGTCCTGTCTTTAGAAAGCCTATCAAGATGGTTACTCCATCTCCAATCATGCGGATAATTTGATGCATGCTACAATGGCTTAATTGACTGATTTCCCCAGCAGTGGCACAACATATATCCCTTTAGGCTCTGCTAGCAATTCTGAAAAGATCCCAAATGAGCAGGCACCTCAAAAAGAAGCAGCATCAAGACCTAGATCTTGTCTGTGCCATTTTCTTTCAAAGGTGACTTGTTTGGAGGCCAAGATCCATCTGTGGAAGAAAAAGGGGGGGTGGAATGCAAAGGAAAAGGGCTTCCAAAGTCAATATTTCCTCCCTCCTTCATTATTCTATTTCTCCCAAATGGAGCTGTGAGGGTTGTGTATGAACAAGGACAATCCTATCTTTAAAAGATGACTCAAACACTCATCTGCAAAGGACTTCTGGAAAGCCTTACAAGGTTACAATATAAAAATTCAGAAAGCATTTTGGATTTCAAAGAAAAGACTACACAACCCAGTATATCGTGACACACATACATCGCTGTCTTTTGAGCCATCAACGCAGAGAAATGCAGCTGTCTTTTAATTTCTGGAAGATTAAAATGCGAAGTTAATACCTTACGGATAATCAACACACTAATTAGAATCCCTAAACCCTGATCTGCTTTGAAAACTCAGGTTCTGCATATTTTCTCACAATCTCCTTGTTCCACACAGCACCTTGATGTGTGTTGTGCATGTGTTATGTGAACCAAACCGTTTATGGTGTGTTTAGCAAATTGTTGTACACCATGTCACACAAACCATCCTTTAGTGTATGAACCCTGTCAGAGTTAAATGGGTCTTATTTCCAAATAAATATGCAGAGACTATGATTCTGTTTCTACTTTCATTAAGGGGTATAATACAGATTATAAACAGGGAACCAGGAGCAAGAACTTTGCCTTGGTTTGATAAAATAAGACTTCCTTATTAATTATAAACTGTAAGTGCAGATTTGATGATTCCTGTTACAAAAGCTATTGCTGCAAGTAGTATAATTCCTATGTAATAAATCCCTTTTAGGACACTCTGCTGTTGGATGTGTCTAAAAAAAAAAGATTAAAATATCTATAAAAGACTCATAATATACTACTAATGGAGCTTTTCTTCTCTCCCATCTCAAATCTGGACAGAGATGCCCCAATTTTTAAATATTCAAAATGCGCACAATGACATCAGGAGCGAGCAATAAAGATTTAAAGAAAGAGCTATTTAAGATGGCGCTATGCTGAGTTTCCTGCTATCATCTGCTTGGGAGGTGGCAGTGGTGCTGTGCTGTGTAGCTGTCCAAGTGCACATGCCACATCCTTCTGTATGTGTGTATCTTTCAAGCCAGTAAATACTTGGGTTTTTTTAAGCCGAATTTTACTCCTAGGCAGGTTCCTTCCTTACAGTTCTATGTCAAGTACAGGAAGAAATGGGAAGCCTGCCTAAACTCCATCCAGAGTGCCTAAGCTGCAATCTTACACACAGCTACTTGGAAGTAAGCTCTGCCGAGCCCCATCTATGGCTTTGCACAACAGGCCAGTGGAAAACCTCAGCTCTGATGGTTGGAAGTGGGATCCTCTGTGCTGGATATGAACAGACAACACAAGCACTACTGTGCACGCACTTACGCACACATACACCCACACCCCTGGGTGGGGAAAAAATGCCAGCCTTAGCATAACTGGGGTCCCAGTGCCTAGATAGAAGGGCTGCAAAACAAGAACTGGGGAAAGTTGTGGAGGGAGAAAAAATAGGCCAGGCAGGCTGCAGAATGCTTTAGCATCCCGATTAAACCAGAGACCCAAATCCCAGATTTTGCCTGCCTTCCTCCCTCTCTGCTCCTCCTCCTCCTCCTCCCCCCCCCCCGCTCCTTCTTATACCCACCCGTTAGCGAATTCTATTTTCCTGCTGTCTCCCCCTCTCCTCCAGCCTTCTGTCCTTGAGAAGGCAAAAGGTCGCCGAGGCAGATGGCGAGACCGCGGGGGTGGGGGGGTGGGGGTGGGGGGGGGGGGTGGGGGGGGAAGTGGGATGTCGGCTCCTCCCCCTTCCTGCAGAAAGCAGCCCAAGAGATGGGCACAGCGGGGGAGGGCGAGGGACAGCGACAGCAGCAGCAGCCCTAGTTCCTGGCCTCGCCTGGTAAAAGCAGGGTTTAGGGGCAAAGCAGAAAGAAGCTAGTAGGTTTTACTCACACGATCCCAAGATGCTGCGTCTGCGGGCCTTCCTTCTCTCTGTCAGAGGCTTTAGGGGGGAAAGGGCTTTCTGCTTTCTCTCCTTGCCTTCAGCATGCCCGAGAACCTTATATCAGGCGAGAGACTGCATCGATTATTTTGCTAAGAGGCAAACGTCCCCATCACTTCATCATCCGCGATTGCGGATCTTAATTAATTCCATCCATTTCCATCAGACGAAGGGGGGGGGGGGGGAAACACACGGCGTCGCGATTCAGCAAAGCCCCACGAAAGGAACTCTCCGTGGTCCTGAAACCCTCCCGAGTCCCTCGAGCTCTGGGCAAGAGCGCTCCCTCTACGGAGAGGACAGTCTTGTCTTCCACCATCCCTACAGCCTGGTCTAGTATTTGTAGATTATTGACATCTTAAGCGAAACTCATCTGAAGGGCTAAAAGCCGAACTAGGGTTAGGCTTTTCATGAAGGAAAGGTGCGAGCACAGTTAGGGATGCTGTGCTTGTAACATGCTGGACCCAGTCAGTTATACGCCTAGCAGCCGCATTAGCACAAAATGCTAAAGTTAGTCACTTTTTTTTTTGTGGCTTAAGGTGTGGTGTGAACCAAGACCATTTGCTTATTGTGGTGCTCCCCTGTGATGGGCAAATTTTAACCAGGTTAACCCTGTTGGATAAACAGAGCGAGGGTAAAAATAGACCTAGCTGGAAAGATTTGGGTAAATACTTTCCCCCCCCTGAACCCAATTAATAAGATGCACATATCTTCCACTGCTTCTCCTACTCTTCAGATCTTGGAACATATAAAAGGGAAGGGGCAATTCTAGCTTCTCATTTTATTCGGTATGTTTATTTTCAGACGCGGAATTTGAATTTTAGACACTAGATGAAGATTTTCTCTCTCTCTTTTTTAAAGTTCCTCTCGCCAAAGGGAAATATTAAGGGAGAAACTCGCCCCCTTCCCTTCCCGTTGCTCAGCTCCTTGCCAACCTTGCGCAAAATATGAAATGCAGGTTCAGTTACACAGAAGGCCCACAAAACGGTGCCTTCCAAGTGAATTGGACCTGACTTTGAATGGATCCAGTCTAATCGTTCTGATCAAATAATTTTGGAGAGCCCAAGTTGGGAAAGGCTGATACAGGATAAACGGGGGGGGGGACGGCCACTGCAGCATTTGCCATGCCCCCTCTTTGCCCTTCCCCTCCCTTCCCCTCCCTTCCCCCTTCCAATAGGATCCACAAAGCCACTACTCACTTCTCCACCTCCCCCCTTTTAAAGATGCGCAGGACAATACGCATACGAGCCGCATACACACACTCGCACACAATTGTCACATTTGCCAGGGCTGCCTGGACTTCACACCCCTTCACTGCTGGATTTACTCAACTACCCCTCACCTGCCAACTCTAGCAAAAGGGGTCTGACAAACGGCCAGGCAGAAGCAGCTAATTTCACCTCCCCCCCCCCCCCCCTCCCTTTCTTCGGAGTCTCTTAGCACCACAGTATAAAGCTGTTGAATTGTCTTAATCTCCACCAGCACCATTTAATATAATGTGTGTTATATTAAACACACATCCTCCACCGAGCTTTCTCCTGCCTCTTACATTTAGGTAAGACCCAAAGCTTCCAAATCAGGGGTTGAAACAGTATTTATTGCACTCGTTCGCTCACACGCACACATACATTTCTCTCTCTCTCTCTCTCTCTCTCTCTCTCACACACACACACACACACACGTAGCTAACGGTCCAAAAATTAAAGCCAAGTAAACCAGGAATGTTAATATCCACTACCCTTACCCGCCAGGATGTTTACCTTTAAAAAAAAACCAATAACAAGCGAGCAAATCTGTCTTTGATCCTCCGTGTCCCGGGCTGGATGCAGCCGAGGAAGAAATTGATCCGTGGCCGCCCGATCTCTTCCTTCCGTGGCCTCTGGACCGCACCGCACCGCAGCGCATCTTTCGAGGAACCGAGCGAGGGGAGGCTGGACGTGGCTTCTCTCTTGGCATTCACCGCGTGCCTTAATTGTATCGAAATTAAATCAAGGTCCGCTGTGAACACGAAGGGCTTAAGCCAAGCGGGGGGAGGGGGGGGGGAGAAGAAAAGGCGCGGGAAGGCGGAAATGGACCGGGGGGGGGGGCGGCGGAGGAAAAAGAGCGAAACAAGAAGGATCCAAGCTGGTGGCCAAGGCTGCGCCAAGCCAGGCCGGGGTGGGCTTCTCCGCGCCTCTGGTCTCGATGAGGAGTTGCTGGGGGGAGCGGGCGGGCGGGCGGGGAGTTGCTTCGGCTCGCTCGCTCCCTTCCTTTCTCCCCTTCCAGTCGCTGGGTTGCACCCTGGCTTCTGCCACAGGCTTCGCGGAAAGCGGGGTGCGGAGAGTATCCGCTGGGGGGTGGCAGGGAGGGGAAGCTGCCTTCTCTCCCTCCAAAGCTGCCGCTGCTGCCGCTGCGGTTCCCCCCCCCCGCTCCCCTCCTTAATTGTTCGCTTCTCTCCCGGTCTTCGCGATTCTGCTTTCAGTCCCCCCCTCCCTCCCTCCCCTTTTTTTTCTTTTCCCCCCACGCGGAGAGGCTTCTCCCATCTCAGCTGCCGAAGTTGAGGCGAATGGCTGACCCGCCGCTTCTTCTCCTTTCTCCTCTCCAGTTTGTCTCTACCGTAGGGCTTGAATTCAAGTATCCTGGGGCGGGGGGGGGGGAGGAGGAGGAAGCTGGAGTTGGGGGGGAGGCTCTTCCCTCGGCTTTCGCTTGTCCTCAAGCGCTCTCCTCCGACTCAGCTTTCTTGGTCGTCGAAACCACCGCAACATCACAACCAAAGCGAATACGGGGTTGTTTTTCCCCCCTTCTTCTGCGGCTTGGTTTGAGCAATTGAGCAAGCTCGGAAGCAGGGCGCTTTTCTTTCTTTCTTTCTTTCTTTCTTTCTTTCTTTCTTTCTTTCTTTCTTTCTTTCTTTCTTTCTTTCTTTCTTTCTTTCTTTCTTTCTCTTTCTTTCTTTCTTTCTTTCTTTCTTTCTTTCTTTCTTTCTTTCTTTCTTTCTTTCTTTCTTCTTAACAGAACCCATCAACAAATAAATAAACGACGGCGGATCGATGCGTAGCTATATGAAGGGCGAAATTACCTCCTCTTCTTTGCCGGACTGCGGGGGGAGAGGAGGAGCAGTGCCTGGAAGGCGGCGGCGCGGGGGGGGGGAGATCTCTCTCTCTCTCTCTCTGTCTCTCTCTTGACATCAACAAAACAAGACGTTTCCCTGGGTATCCTCATCCCCGGCATTCGCCCTCTTTCTGCGCACCCCGCCGGCAGCATCTGCGGACTGTGCGCAAAACGCCTTGTGATGTACAATTTACACTCTGCCTCCCTCCCTCCCCCCCCGCTCCCCCTCCTCTTCCCCCACCCCCAGAATCAACCCAAATGATGCTGAAAGCAGGATTAGGGGAAGGGTCTCAGCTGCCTGAGATTACGGAGACCCGGGAGACCCGGCCCAGAACAAAATGAGGGTGGGGGGGCACGGGGTGGGGATAGTGTTGTGGGTTGAGAACGGAAGGAAGCCTCTTCGGAAGATAGAGAAGAGGAAGGTAGAATAAGAGGGGTAGGGAGGGGGGGTCCAAGATGGGGGAGGGAATGTGCTATTTTATTTGGGGGGAAGGTGGGAGGAGCCAATGTCCCAGAGGAGGTTGATTTCTCTTTATTTAATACCCCCAGAAAATATCGAGGCGGTAAATAAAGTTAGATCATCTCTGCAGAGCAGGCTTGAAGAATCCAGCGATTCTACATCGATTCACGATTTTTTAAAAAAATCTATACAGCATGAAACGCGTTTTTCTCTCCTATGCGTCAGAAGAGTCCTCCAGTCTTTTTCTGCTTTCTTTTTCTTTTTCTTTTTGCCCCTTTCTGTAGACGTTAACCGAGGGCAGTCCCACACCCAAAGGACTTGAATAGCACCTTTTCAGACGAATATTACTTTATTAAAAGACTTTCCCATGCAAAAGATGCTAGCCCAGGTTTTCTGATTTTTCTGCCCCTATAGAATCCTGCCCGTCAACCACCACCACTCCTTTTTTTTTGACAATGTATTTCTAGGTTACTCGCACTCACACGTTCTCTGAGGGAGGCAGCGAGGTTGGCAACAATTTAGGTTCCTGTTGTTTATCTTAGGAAAATGTCTTTCTTGCTCTTTCCCTCTGCGCGCCTGTGCTTTTTTTTAATATATCCAGGACGGTAGGTGTGTGGAGTGCACTGTAGTACCTTAGTCGGGGAAGATGTTGTGAACTCGAGGGAGGCATAGAAAAAAGGCTGGTATAGCTAAACGGGTCAGGATTATGGAGGCCAATGAGAGGAAGGAGGGAAACCCCGTTTGAAATAAAAAACGAGAAAGGAAAAGCCAGCGCAAAATAGTCCGCCGCCATCACGGTTAAGTTCCAAGTATTTAGTCCCGAAACGGTTTAGTTCGGGTGTCATTTTAGAGGAGGAAGGAGTTGAGTCCGTCTTATTCATACTTCCACCAGCATCCCCCAAAGACGGGCACTGGACGGGGGAGGGGGGTATTTAAACAGGGCGTGTAACTATTGGGAAATGCTGCCCAAGTGGCGCTGGCCGTCCAGGGTTCCGCTCCAGCTGGGCAACCTTCGCGCCCAACCTCCGCTCCAGGGAGTGTCTTCTTCCCCCGCAAGACAAGCCCAGATCTAAGCGAGGTAGCCAGTGCCTGGAGGGGGGGGGGAGGAAGAGGGCCGAGGGCCGAGGAAAGCCCGGGCCTTAGCCGCAAACTGGGACCCAGCTGAGGAAGAACGTCCACGTTTTAATCTCCCCACCTTCGGCCATTTGAAACGAGAGGGAAGAAGGTGGAGGAGAGGAACGAATCTGTTGAGAAAACAGCTCTGGAAGAGTCTTAGAAAGGCCGCTCGGAAGCACCTGGGCAGCCAGGCCCGAGACTCGTTTACTCGGGAGTAAACCCCCGCTGGTTCAGGGAAGCAGGCCCGAGGCTGCTGCGCTCCAACCGCGGCGCAACCAGCCCCACTCCAGCCGGATCCCAGAAGGAATCCAGGCGCCTCTCTGGAAATCCCAACGCGGACTTAACTTCCGTGTAAACTGGCCGAGGAATCCGAGGCCCTTAAGACGAGCTTCGGGGAGCCGTCCGAGGGCTCTTTGGTCGGAATACGGGAAAGGTCTCTTGAGGTCGGAACTGGAGGAAAAAGAAGACAAATCGCAACCTAGAATAAAGACGCTCGTAGCGAAACGAAGACGGCTCCCATCATTGGGACCCCCGGCTCTCTCTTCAGAAAAGCCAGTTTTCTCCCCAAATAGGTGGCTAGTGTGCCAAAGGTGAAGGTGCAAAAGGGGTGGAAATGAGCAGGGAGGGTTTGGGGCACACACGCCTCTCGATGAGAGAGAGAGAGAGACTAGATAGATAGATAGATAGATAGATAGATAGATAGATAGATAGAGAGAGAGAGAGAGAGAGAGAGAGAGAGAGATGTAGATATACAGATGCTACACACACACACAAATGTATACACACACACACAACCATATCTTATACACTCTCCCCACAAAACAATATCTCTATACACACACTTTATCTATATTGACACACGAAGTCCATGTGTATAAATATAAACACATATACAAACGCCTATCTTGCCACCACATACACACACACCCCCAAACGCCTCTCTATTTACATATATACACACACACACGTAGACACCTACAAATATGAGCTTTCTGCTTATAAAATATAAATTGAAGGGTGATATCTTTAAGGACAGCCTCCGAGTCCCTCCAACCGGGCCCCTTCGGCTTTTTTTTTTTTAATAGGCCCTATAAATAACAAGAGCGGACCCCTCCCCCGGACATTAATAATTATTCTGCACTTGCTGGGGAGGGGGGCTGTTCGGCGACGCCGAGGAAGGGAGAGGTTCAAACCCCAAACGCAACTGAGACGCGTTTCAAACGTGGGGATTCACTTTCGGGGAGGGATATTTGCGCGGGGAGCAAGCGATTCGCCCTGATTTTTCTTCTCCCGGCCCCAGTGCCAGGCCAAGGGGTATCACTATCTTTTTCTGCTGTAGGCAGCGGGGAGCAAGGGGGAAAGAAAATAAGGGGGAGAACGCCCAAATGTAGGCTTGTCTGTGGGGCTAGAAGGGTTACTAGGCTTGGGGGTGGGGGAAACCCCGTCCACTTTAAAGATGAGGGCAGCTGACCGGCATAAGATTTGGAATGGGTGTTTGAAAAGCAGAAACGTTTTTTTTCCCCTTTCCTTCCTTAAAAAACAAACGAACAAACCCAAAACGCAACTACAACAGCTCGGGCAAGGGGGCGATGCTCAGGTGCAAGCAGGGAGGGGGGAGAGAAACCCACAACCCCCCCCCCTTTCACTTTTTCTCGCCTCCCGCTTGTGCTATATATCAACCCCACCCCCGGGAAATGTGACTTTGATGGCTTCCCATAAATATTCATAGAGGCGCTGCTTTACCCTATAGGGAAAAAAAATTAACTCTTTGGGCGAAGGAAATCTCCCCTCACCCGCCGCTTTATCGGAAGGCTGCAGGTGCCTTGTTCGGCTTTTCAGGCCCTCCCCACTCCCCACTCCCCACTCCCCACTCCCCACTCCCCACTCCCCACCCCCGTTGCCAGAGGCTTGCCAAGGTGGTGCAAAGTTTTCTACCTATACACACATTCAATGAATAGCCGCACCTGGGAGCGAGGGAGGCTCCGTTTTGTCCCGCCCGCCAATTGGGATCTGGTTAAGGAGGGGGAGGGGGAATCTGGGAATCAACAGGATCTAGGAAATAGAAAATTCCGAGCAGCGTTTTAGGATTTCTTCCAGCGACCGGCCCAAACTCAGGACCGGTTCTGTCCCGGGTGGGTGGGTAAGGGGCGGCCAAAGGAGCAGAATCGGATACTGGCGGGGAAGAAGGACGGCAAACGAAATGAAGCCAAGCAAGCTAACGCGTGTGTATTTATAAGGCGAGGGTTAGGTCTAATTGACTGGATTCACACACCCACTCGCGGGTCAGCTAGAAACCCTGCAGCTGCCTCTGCCCACAATGCAGAGGTCGATTCCTATTAACCGTGGTTTGTTTGAGAGTGCGCGAGTGGCTATCTTAACATGTTTTATCCGCTCAAGTCGTTTGGGTTCATTGTCGTTTGGGTGAACGTGGAAAATGGGTCAACTCGGCAACAGGGTTAAAGCACGTGGTGGGAACGCAGTCGCTGTGCCCGAGGGGGGGTGGAATTAGAAGAGAAAGGGAGAAGCGGAGGTGGGGGTTCTTGATGGCTGCATTAGCCCATTTCAATAAAAACTCGATGTCTCCGAGATTTTATTTTAAAACGGGAAGTCTTCAAACCAGAGCTGAGAATTCAAATTCAACCCTCAAGTCGGAGGACTGCAGCCCGTTGAAATCAATGAGACTGATGACTTAGTCGAGGAGTCCCATTGATGTCAACGGGTCAGCCTGAAGCAACCGCTCAGCCGGGACACCGCCGAAATTTAAAAACAAAACTGATTCAGTAACCTTGAATTAGAAGACGCCTGCCTTCGTTTTGGCTTTTTCTTTCGGTTTTGTGTGCAAGCAGAATTATTATTATTATTATTACAGTCTGGGCCTTTAATCAGGTAACTGCCCCTCCCCCCATCCCTTCCCTTCCCTTTTTAAAAAAAAAACAGAACAAAACAACAGCAAAACACTAGATTGGAAATTTGAATCTTTCTTTTAAGTAAAATAAAAGGGAATATGAACTATGAAATATTCATCAAATAAATAAATACTTCTGCATGTTTTTCTCCCCCTTTCCTCCCATTCCTTTTCATGCACTGACCTGTTTTCAGGGCAGATTTGCTTGGCTATATTTTTATTTCTTTTCCCAGTTTATGCATGATTATATTCAAGGTTACAGGGAAGTGCAACCCTTCTCAGAAAATCCTACATTGTGCTACTGATTGTGGTAACAAGTAACTGGAATAACTAAAACCGAACAAAATGAATACTGAATAATTCACCCAACTGCCTGAATCTAGGCTCCTCAGCAGTGATTTTCCTGGACTTTAAGGAGACACATCCCAGGCAAATAGATATAGGATTGTACAACTGCAAATGTCTGTTTGAAAATTAATTTTATTTTTTTCAGTTCAAACTTACGCTCAAGGAACTATGCATAGGCTGGCTTCCTGAAAATGGTAAGTGATATAAAAACTTTATGGGAAGGAAGGAAGGAAGGAAGGAAGGAAGGAAGGAAGGAAGGAAGGAAGGAAGGAAGGAAGGAAGGAAGGAAGGAAGGAAGGAAGGAAAGAAAGGAGAAAGGAAAGAAGGAAAGAAGGAAGGAAGAAATGTACAAAATAGCTACAAAGCAGCTAGACAGAATTTTTGCATCTGGTAAAATAATTAACATGGATTCCAGAAAGACAATATTCTCACTGGCAAAGTCAGAATCCCATTTTTAGTAGGGCCATAGCATTGTCATTTAATCCTTCAGACAGCCATACTGTGTGTCACTTGGGAACTTCACTTGCATCAAAAGGATTTTGGTGGCAATTCAAGGCCAGATAAATGGTTCCCATTAAGCACCCACCTAAAATCATCTATACCCTTTCATCATTTACACAGAAAAATGATGTCCACCCAGTACCTGAATTAATCCATTTTATGGGTTCATAGAGTACACCAAGTCACAAACGAACCGAAGGATCTGAGATTTCATGGTGTTCCAAGCCATCTGAGGGTAAATGCCTCACACACTTAGCAGGCTGGGTGATGCTGGAAGTAAGCTTATCATTGACCTGATCAATCCTATTGTGCGAACAGGACTATATTTAGCTATACTCTGTGTTCATCTCACATGGTTAGCCTGAGTAGTATATTAAGCGTATTTCCTGATTTTGCACAATACCTGGTGTATCCCTAACTGAACAATTTGGGATCATGAATGAATGAATGAATAAATAAATAAAATAAAATAAAATAAAATAAATAATAAAATAAATAAAATAAAATAAAATAAAATAAAATAAAATAAAATAAAATAAAATAAAATAAAATAAAATAAAATAAAATAAAATAAAATAAAATAAAATAAATAAATGTTAAAGCAGATCAACTTAGCAGGCTGCACAGATGCAACTATGAGGCTTGTAAGTGAAGCAAAGTGAAGCAAAGTATGTCGCAGGAACAAAACCAACAAAAACATTTTTTACATTCCCTTCCTTTGTTCCAAATCCACCTCTCCTCTTCCAGAGAAAAGGAATTCGGAGGTGGCCAAAAAGAGATGAAAATGCCAGCCCTTCTTTTCCAGAAAGCAGTCCCTCCTTCCTGGCTGAAAACCATTTTTAAGGGATTTCAAAATTCAGGATTGACATGCCTAACCCTTCCTTGCCCCCAAATTCCAGAGAGAACAAAATCCATACATTGTAGAAAACACCCCCTGCCCTAGCCTAGAACTACAGAAGCCAGGCTAGTTGTAAGCTGAATTTGTCAAGGGTAGAGTTTCTAAAGCATTAGTCATAGGAACATTTGGTGTACTGATGGATCTGCTGCACCTTTTGCACAAAGATGGGACTAAGGCGGAAGCTACCCTCTTAATGTCCAGTCTTTTCAAAATAGTTTAAACCTAACTGAAAAAAGAAAAAGAAAAAGACAAACATTCACAATGTTTTCCTTCCATCTGACTTCCCTGGTCTATTATTGAGATTCACTGGGCTGGATGCAGACCTCTTTATGTAAGCCCCATCATTGCAGAGGAAAAATCCCTTTGTTTAAAAAAAAAAAAAATAGCAATACTCCACCCAGAAAAAAGCATTCATTTAAAATGCTGAATCTTAATCTCCGTTCACCTTTCCAGCCCCCAAAGCTTGTATTTTTCCCCCTCTTTATTGCAAACCCTAGAAACTGCCCACCTCCCCATCACCATCAGATTCTCACAGCTCTTTTCCATCCGCCCTAAAGTCACTGGATGGAATTGCACCCTGGAGACTAAAGGCTGAAACCAGGGAAACATCTACTGGGGAGAGAGCAGCACAGATGGACTAAAGTGGGTTGGGGGCAGGAGTAGAAGCCTTGTCCTACATGGTACATTTCTGAGAGGGGAAACAGACCAAATAATTGATTTGCCTTCTTAACCCAAGAGAAGAAATTGGATCCAACTTCAGACTGACTTAACACAATGCAGTGCCGCCCGAGGACTGACATTTGTCACAAGAAACTGGATTGAAACTGGTGTGCTCTTAGAGAGATGACATCGGGGGGGGGGGGTGTCCAACCCTTTTCTCATTCAATCAGTTCCATTGTCAGGATGGGGTCTTCTTCCTAACAATCAAGGCTTAGTGAAAGGAAACTAGGCCACCAAAGAACATGGTGACTGGACACAATCAAAGCTGCCACCAGCCAAAGCAAAGAACAACTCAAAGAAGTAGTGCAAGAATGGAAGACGTGGAGGGACCTGGCCCATAGAATCACCAAGAGTTGGACATGACTGAATGGAAAACCTCACCAACATCATCAGTCAAGGTTTAATATGCAAGCTAGTCCTTTGTTTTTTAAATGTTTTAACCAGGGATCTTCAAACTTGGCCCTTTTATGACTTGTGGATTTCAACTCCCAGAATTCCTCAGCCAGCATGCCTGACTGAGGAATTCTGGAAGTTGAAGTCTACAAGTCATAAAAGGGCCAAGTTTGAGGACCCCTGGTTTTAACCATGGTAAGAGTCACTGGGAGTCGGTAGCATATACATTTAATGAATTACTGTTACTATTACTGTTATATTTATTTATGTAGTTGGCAATTGAGGATTCCACTGGAACACACAAAATATATTTTCCTCCCTACAAATAATACAGAAATTTAGCAAGGAGAAGGAAAGAGTGATAGGGATGGGGTGGAAGAGAAATTGTTGAGAAGGAGGAGCCCTCCCCCTTCTGCCCTAGACTCTCCTTGACACTTCTATGCAGATATGAATTCAATTGTAAATAAACACCCAAACCAGAGCTATGCAGAAAAACGGTGCTGCATTGTCTTCTCTATTAATTATAAGATGCTGTGGTGAAAAAGCGTTTGCTTTTGAAATGCCTTGCAAAAGAGAAGAGAATTTGGGTGATATTCTCAGAGACGAAATGTGTCATTTGTCCTTATTTCCTAGGCCTGGGTAAGGAGGTGGGGGTCCTTTAATGAGGTCCTGCATGGGGCAGAGGTCACCAGAGTCAGCTTAGAACTCTGCACATCTGCAGCTAAAAATCACACCTTCTCAATGCTTGCACATCGAATGGTTAACTGGAAACCTCTCCCAGCTATTGCAAGTGCCAGGCTAAGACTGCTTGAGGGTGCAAACCAAAAGCAGTTTCATTTCTTCACTTTTAAAAATGGGAGGTGTTGTTTGTTTGCAAACCTGCTTCACTAGAGCCATTTGGTCAAATCTCATAGAACTGAATGGCCCCACTGAAACATTAGCCAGCTCAGTTATAAGGTTGCTAGAGAGGTATATGGGGACCTTGTCTTTCATTGCACAAGCATCTCTCCAGGTTCTACAGGGAGGGGATTTCAACATTTGATGGACAGACAACTGGGACACATTAACAGAGTTCAGAGACCCCTCAAAGCCTTAAGAACTATTGCTGCTTTTATTTCAGACAGATGTTGCAGGTAAATTTGAATCCTCGTGTAGAGACCGGAGATGGCAAACAATGGATGTATTTGAAGAGGAGAGAAGGAATGAATGGAATGGACCAATGAAGCAGAAATTCCTTATAGGGTAATAGGATGGGTTGGAAAATAAAATGGTGGTTGCAGAAATGCTAAGTAGAAGCAGGGTCTGCAGTAAAACATTGTTCTCTATGGAAGCTACCGGTATGTCAGTGTATCTTCCTTCTTTTCTACACTAGTTTTCTGATCTTTGCTGGAGTAGGCCTCAAGTTTGAGACCTCAAGACTTTAAGAATAGGGGGGCTTAGCTGGCTGTGGATGTGATATTGACGACTGACCAGTAGGAGTCACTATCCTTATTGGGACTCTTCAGGGGTAGGTATCCTCCATGCTAGGTATTCTATGTTCAACCTTGTAGCAAGATTGGAACTCAACAGCCTTGCATTTGTTGACTGTACAGAGCATTGAACTTTATAACTACAGCTATAGTTAAGCAGCTCTGAAAAAAGTGATTTACAACTAGTCCTCATACTTACAACCATTGCAGCATCCCCATGATCATGGGATCAGAATTCGGGCACTTGACAACCAGCATGTATTTACAACAGTTGCAGTGCCCTGAACTCATTGGATCACCCTTTGCAACCTTCCCAGCTGGCTTCCGACAAGCAAAGTCAATGGGGGAAGACGGATTTGCTTAACAACTGCATGATTTCTTAACACCTGCAGTGATTCAGTTAACAACTATGGCAAAAAAGATCATAAAGTTGGGGTGCAACTCACTGAAACACCGCCTTGCTTAGCAACAGAAATTTTAGTCTCAGTCATGGTTATAAGTCAAGGACTAGCTGTATCTTGGCCGTTGTCCATAGCAACTAGTCAGTAGCCAATATAACACATTGTATTGTATCTTTAGCTCCTCATGGGAGTAGACTTCTTCTTTAGGATTACAACCAGCTTTCCTTCTAGTGTACTGAATCCCACCAGTCATGTCACTTTTTTGATTCCTTTTTCAATAATTTTGTAGGAGATGACCAGACTGAGCCTGAGGGTGGGGTCAAACAGGTCATCAGTCATGAGTCTCTTCATGCCCACAAGAGATCTAAGTCCAGCCTACCTTGAATTCCATTGACTCTTGTCTATCACCAATTTGCTTGGACCATTAGTAGTTCAGATTCTTGTAGAGAGCTTAAGCTTGCAATAAATCTTTTTACCTATTTGAACTGCCTGGGTTTTCTGATTTCCCTGGCACTTGACAAGTTTAACTTGACGCTTCCAGTCTACTCTAACTTCACTGTGGCACCTTTCCCATGCTGTTGCTGCAAATCCTTTTCTCTAACAGTTCATTCTCCCCAGGCTTAACCCGGTTTCAGATTAACCAGTTCCATTCGCCACTGAAGAGATGGGCGATGCAGTCATAGAACTGAATAATCATAAAAGAGTCTGGTGGTAGCTCAGTATACACCGTTTTATATGTAATTAGCTTTGGTGATGTGCGGTTCTCTGAATCCACTGCACAAATCTGCAGTATGCTGTAATATTTCAAAGTGTGTGTATTTTTTTAATTGTTAAGGGAGTCTTAACTCTCTGCATTTGCTCCCAAAGACAAATAGGCTATCCCGCTGGAACTGAATTATGATGGTAGATCTCCTGCTGTGTTTGTCCTGAGAGGACCTCTTAACTTTGGAATCAGAGCTTGACAATTACAGATGGTTGAACTTACCAATAAATTGATCTAAACTGTAGTTAGCATGGGTCAGGAGTGTTAAAAGCTAGAGGAGGCCACTGTTGTTTTTTTTTCCAGAGAGCTGGAAATAGTTTGAGAACAGCTTTGTTCCTCCCTATGATGTAAGCGTTTCTTTTGTCCTGCTGCACCTTCTCTGTTCAAACAGATTTGCTGTTTTAGAGGACAAAGCAAAGCCAAAATATTTTGGACCTCTTTGAGAAGAATACATAGGACAATATGGCTCCATGGCTTGAATAAACCTCTATCTTTCAAATCGAATTCTTAGGTAAGTCAATGGTCTGTTTCCATTTTGGCCTCATTGATTTTAGTGGGACTCAAGTATACCGAAAAGGTGCATAGATATGCATCCATGGTCACAGCAATCAAACTAATATTCTCCAGGTGCCCTGGATTACAATACTGTACACAGTATTGTAATGATATAAATGTGTTCTAAACATCGGGAGGGCATCAAATTTGAAAGGGATGGACCAGAATGTATAAGATAGGAATGTTTTCTACAGTTCAATGCATTCTTATCATTTAGGTTCATGCAATAACATGCTAACCCCTAACTCTAAATCAGTAAAACATAATTGCTATGTTCATATATGGCATCCGCAATCAATAAATCACATTATGGCTTAACTTGGCATTCTGGTTCACACAACATGCTCAGAACACTATCCTATGCCCTATCCATACTCACTATCCACTATCATTTTTTCTACTTTAAAGCTTGATTTCGTAGGCTAGCATCATCTTATAATCTCTTGTTTCTGAACCTTGGCCATTTTAAGCTATATGGACTTCAACTCCCAGAATTCCCCATTCAGCATTCAGTTCAGTTTTGGGAATTAACATTCACACAGCTGTCCCTACTGCACTGGCCTATCCATACTCACTTTGTTTATAGCCATGTATCTCAACTTTGGCCACTTTAAGCTGTGTGAATGTTAATTCCCAAAACTGAACTGAATGCTGGATGGGGAATTCTGGGAGTTGAAGTCCATATAGCTTAAAATGGCCAAGGTTCAGAAAAAACAGATTATAAGATGATGCTAGCCTACAAAATCAAGCTTTAAAATAGAAAAAATGATTAGGAGATCCATTTTGTACCGAAAACATATTACATATGTATATCCCAGTTTGAAAAAAAAATGAGTTAGAACTTCATAAATTATTTTAAGAAATCACGTTCAGCACCCATTAATCATACTATTATTTATTGTACTTTTTAAACTCTCTCTGTCTTCCTTGTTTGCCTATTTGGTCAACAACAATACGTTACATTTTGATTTCTGAAGATCTGTGGCATTAGTAATAAACTGCTGACAACCAATACTATAAATTAAACAGTAATCAAAATGAATAAAACACAATAATCACATGGCAGAGCAAAGGCAGGGGACTAGGAGGCAATTAATTAAATAGCAGCAAAACAGCCAGTAGGAAATGCTGAGGAAAGGGAAAAGAAATAAAATATTCACAAAAAAATGTCTGAGTGCTTAAGGGCATTGAGTAACACTAATAAGGATGAAGCTTCATATCTGTATGAAGCTTTCAAATGTTCAGAACCTTTTCCATCATGCTTTATCTGGTTGTGCTCTTAATAACAACCTTGTAAAATAAGTCTGAATGATCATTTTCCATCTCCTGGATGCTGGGAGGCATGGAGAATTGAGTTCATAGTAGAAGCAAGGTATGTGCAGAGACAGCCTTAATTGTAGCTTGGAATTTTTAGTCCCTGTGTTGCACCGACAAAACCACTTTGATGAAAGGGTCTCCTGAGGAGGAGGAAAGAAAATTAGATAGTCTTCTCACTTGTGACCAAAGGGCCATCCTCTCTGAAGCTCCTTAAGGAGCTTGAAATGTTCATGGACATCTATGAAGGTGTATTTTCCAGAAGGGTAGCAGTATTAGTTAGACAAAATAATCAAGGGTCTCATAGAAGAGTAACAAATAGGCTGGAGTGAAGAGACTAAAGTGATGGACACAGAGGAACAGAGTGATGATCATCTCCAGTTGGGGAACTGTGGGTGCCCTCTGAGCTTGGTCTTGGGGGGGGGGGGAGCAGAATGGTGCTGTCCAACTGCCGGTGCTGAAATAAGAAAATCTAACCAATCTGACAGCATTTGTTCCTTCTTTCCAAGAACCTCTTCTCTGAACAGCAGGCTGCGAGTAGGTACAACAAGCTTCCGCCAGAGATCTGAAATGATTCTTTATAGGTTTTTAAATTAGTTCAAAGGCTACATGGAGCTGTACCACTGCAGGCAGCCGTGTCCAGTCTTAGCAGAAGGCTTGGTTGTGCTTGAATACTGCTAGGCTTGAAAATTTTGTAGACCCGTAGTTCCCCCCTCAAAAAAAAAACCCTATAGACATGGATTATGTGAAAAATTAGCTGTCACTATATTTCATATCTTCCACCTAGTTTGTTCAGGCTCTCTTCTCTTCTCTTCTCTTCTCTTCTCTTCTCTTCTCTTCTCTTCTCTTCTCTTCTCTTCTCTTCTCTTCTCTTCTCCTCTCCTCTCCTCTCCTCTCCTCTCCTCTCCTCTCCTCTCCTCTCCTCTCCTCTCTTCTCTTCCTTCCTGAACCCAAAGTTTCCATTGCTGAGGCAGTTTTTACGTGATCTTTGCCCCATTTTACAACCTTTCTGCCACAGTTGTTAAGCAAATCACTGCAGTTTTTAAGGGAATCGTGCAGTCATTAAATGCTTCCCCTGTTGACTTCGCTTGTTGGAAACTTGCTGGGAAGGTTACAGATGGTACCAAATGATCCCCACTGGGACAGTGCACGTGACTGTGGAAGATGCTGCAATGGTCATAAGTGTGAAAACTGGACGTAACTCACTTTTTTCCAGTGCCATTGTAGCTTTGAATGGGCACTAAACAAATGGTTCTAAGTAAAGGACTACCTGTATATATATATATATATATACCCTAAAAATAGTAGCTTCATTTTCCTAATATTTTCTAGCCTTTTTTTTTTTTTTTTTTTGCTTTCATAGGCAGCGATTCCCCAGATCGCTAAATGCAGAGGAAAAAATAACACTAAGCAGTGGGAGCACAAGAACACAAAGTCTACTTTTAAAATTATCTGCAGGTGCTCTTGCTCCATCCTTTGAAGTCCCCTCTGGTGTCCATGAGAAGGAAGAATGTTCTTTTCTCGCCCAGCCTGCCCTTCAGGGCCTTGTCCCAGCCTAGCAGAAGAAGAAAACAGGGCTATTTGCTCGCCTTTGCAGCAGCCAACGAGATGCAGTGGCATTGCAGAGGGCACCCCGTGCGTAGCTGACTGCAGTGCAGCAAGGAAGACAAAGGTGCTGTTTGCCCTTCAGGCAGCAAACAACTTGCAAGCTGAAAGGTTCTTTCTACAGTCGCTAGCAGGGATTTATTCTGCGGCTAAGTGTGATCATCCTAAATTGACTGAACAAGGACATAAGTTTGGTTGATATCAACTCAAGGGTAGAAATTCCGGAGTAACTTAAGGAGCACCTCAGCTTCTGGTGGGGGGGGTGATGCGTTCAGCTGTAGCTCTCAAGGTGCGGGCTGATTCCTTCTCTGGAAATCTGGCCACCTTCCCTGGCAGAGCATCTTTACTCAACAGAAAAGGAAGGGGATTCATGTAAGGAAGATCTTAAGTAGCAACACCAGCACCTTGCAGAGAACAAGGTGGGAATTGGCTGGGAGGTCCATGAAAGAAGCCCTGGTTCAAACCTCTTAAAGACACAACCAGGGGGAAGAGTCTTCTCCTTCCCTCTTGACTTTTACAGGAGGAGAAAAGGAGCTCCTGGTCTTCCAACTGGTGTAGAGCTACGTTTCCAATGGTGCTTGGTGACCTGATCAGAAGTGACATAACAGACCCGGATGTTGCAGCCACGAAAGCCCCAAATTCAGCGCTATCCAGTGATTTTAACCTCCCCCTCTCCAGTAATTTAGGATATTGTAGAAACCCAGCCAATATGATTACTTCAGGTTTCAATGCATTGTACAAATCCTGAAAACTGGTGGTCCAGTAGGATAGTTAATCCTCTTGCATATACTGTACACATGTTTCCACGCCATCCAAGAAAATAACCATTGCTGTTGGATAAGTGGCCTCAGAGAGGAAGACAACTAAAGAAGAATGAATGAAGGTTGGAGAGAGAGAGAGAAAAGAGAATGAGAGAGAGAAAGGAGAGAGAGAAAGGAGAAAGAGAGAGAAAGGAGAGATGAGAGAAGGGGGGGGAGAGAGAAAAATAGAGAGAGAAATAGAGAGCATGTGATGGATGGATTGTGGTGGGGAACTGAGAGAACAGAAATCTTTGCAGAGCTAATGAACACAGCCAGAGGCCAGAAATGTTAAAAATCATCCTTTTGCAATATCTAGAGAGACATGACTTCCCTTCCACTGCTCTGTCAATTTTTTTTTTCATTTAAAAAATGTATACTTTTGAATATAAATTCATTTTAGCTGTTTTTGCAGCTATCCTATTCTTCTCTCATTAAGGATTCCATTCTAAGTAGTCCATCATTCCACTACAAAAATATCTGCTAATCTCTCTCCTTTCTTTCAAGGAACTCAAGACAATATTCACAACTCTTCCACTCCTGGCTACCTTGCTCCTTTACATCAACTCTGTGAAGTAATTAAGGTAAGAAATCATCACTATCCTAACATTCCCATGGAAGAGAATATCTGTAGCTAAATGTCTATGGAGATTTCCAGTCATCCAGATCACGGTTTCCCAAAGGTGCTTTTTTCAAGAGGCCACTGGACTTCCTTTGTTTTTCCTTTAAGACGTTTCGCTTCTCATCCATAAGCTTCTTCTGTTCTAACCGAATGGTGGGGAATGGAAGGATTTATATTCCTTGCAGTCATCTGGTTGTTAGCACTCTTTCTGAGTGGTTCCAAGTGGCCTCAACAGCTCTCAGAAAGAGTGCTAATGACCAGATGACTGCAAGGAATAAAAATCCTTCCATTCCCCACCATTCGGTCAGAACTGAAGAAGCTTTTTCCATGCGAAGCAAAACATCTTCAAGGAAAAACAAATCAAGTCCAGCTGCCTCTTGAAAAAAGCACCTTTGGGACCTCTGTAGCTAAAGCTGAACTGTGGTGTCCTTGATGCTTTCTGAGCTTAGTGATTTGATTGCAGACATTTCACCATCTGACTAGGAAATAAAGTAATGATGTTACCTAGTTGGATAATGAAACATCTGCAAGCAATCAAACACATATCCCAACATTTCCAAGTGACCTTCATATTCCTGCAGGCATTGGAGCTGCCATCTTAATCTGGCCCTTTGATCATTACCCTGTAACATATCAAACACGGCACGCTGAATATAGGGATACATTGGACAAATATTTAACTTTCTTTACCCATTATCACAAATTAATGCAGTATAGGCTAAACCTCTAGCTTTGATTCTAAATATATGCCGATGTCTCTCAGCGAAAGAGCAATCTTGCTCTGACATTTATCAAAAATCGTCCACATCCATCAGAATGGTAGGGAATACCGATTCCTTCTTCTTTCTATGCATGTGTTGCATTACTGAGGTTAACCAGCTGAATTCTACTGCAAATCACCTTTCCGGAGATCTCCCAGTCAATCCTACATCCATGCCGGAGCTATTCTATGATTGTGTTTGCACAACATGCTAACACCCTCTGCTCAGCTAAGCATGTCATATAAACATCGCCAGTGTATAAATGAGTACACCCAGAGAGCGCTAGATGCCACGGAAAGGGTAGTTGCTTGCAAGAGTTCAAGAACAAAACGGCACAACCCATTCTTATGCATCTCTCTGCATCCATGGCAGCCTGCTTTGGGATGTATAGGCGAGGGGCAGGGCCTCTCACCTCCCCCCCCCCCGGCCAATTAGCACAGAAGCTGGGCCACTGCAGTGCACCACTCCACGCTTCTATTGATGGGGAATCACAACTGTCCTGACCTTGATTGATTGGGATCCAAATCCACTTGACAGCAATTAATTTTTTGAATTAACTGCCTCCCTTCCTCTCCTGCCAGTAGCCTCCTTTCTTCTTTCCTATCCTCCCCCATCACCTTGGACTGGCCTCAGCGCACCCCATCCTGGCCCAAGCAGATGAGAATCTAATCAATATTTGTAATTCATTCCTTTGGAGTGCAAAGCCATCAATCATGCTGTCATGGCCGTAGGAACCACCTTCTCCAGTCCAGTTGAAAAACGGAACAAATGGGGCTCACTCAGCAGGGGAACAATGGACTGGGTTGGGGCTCTGACTGCTACAACGGAACGATCCATTTTGCAATGCCACGAGAGCAGAAGGCCGGGGGGGGGGGGCTTCTAATTGTGGAAATTTTGACATCCAATAGTTAGTAGCAAAGTGTCCCAGAAAGTTAAATCTTTGCTGTCCTCTGGATGTCCCATGCAGTTCTCCAGACATTTCCTTTTCTTCCTACATGTTTTATTATTTATTTATTTGTATCCTGATTTTTGTTATTTTTGAAAAAAACTCAAGGTGGCGAACATATCCAACACACCTTCCTCCTTCTATTTTCCCCCACCACAACAACCCTGTGAAGTGGGTTGGGCTGTGAGAAAGGGACTGGCCCAAGATCACCCAGCTGGCTTTCATGGCTAAGGCAGGACTTGAACTCACAGTCTCCTGCTTTCTAGCCTGGTGCCTTAACCACTAGACCAAACTGGCTTTCCTGTATCGGTTGCTTTGGCTTGTCCCAACTTACCCTAAGCCAGGAGTGGGCTACTACTAGGGCAACTTTACAACCTGTGGACTTCAGCTGCCAGAATTCCTGAGCCAGCTTAGTTGAGCCAGGAGCCACAACTGAATACAGTCTGATTGCAGAATCCTACATATTTACCAGGGGGCATGGAGGCTCAGTGGTTAAAGATGCTAAGCTTGTCAGTTGGAAAGCTGACAGCCTGGGTACAAGACCTGAGTGTTGTCTGATGGAGTGAGCTCCTGTCCCTTGCCCCAGCTCCTGCCCACTTTAGCATGCAAATGCGAGTAGATTAATAGGTACCACTTTGGTGGGAAGGCAACAGCATTTCGTACACCTCGAGGTATAGTCATGCTGGCCACAAGACTATGGAAGAATCTTGGCTGGCTCCCTTGGCTAAGAAATGGAGATGAGCACTGTCCCCTAGAGCAGGGGTCCCCAACCCCCAGTCCGTGGACCAGTACCGGGCCGTGGCATGCCAGCAACTGGGCCACGTAAACAAGCAAAGCCCCATCCGTGGGATGCAAGCAGCACACAAAACCACACACTCTCTGGTCCGTAGAAAAACCTCTCTCTACGGAACCGGTCCCTGGTGCCCAAAGAGTCAGACATGACTGGATAGGAGAAACTTTTACCTCTACCTACATATTTACCAGGAAGCATATAGTGATTATAGTGGAAGTTACTTTTGAGTGAACATGTCTACAATTGAGCTATAAAGCAGCAGAAGTAAAATGTGGCTAAGCTGGGTGATGGTCATAAGGCGAGTCATTGTCATTGTTAAGTGAATTATATAGTTGTTAAGCAAATCACATGGTTGTTAGATGAATCCAGCACGTCCACTGGGTGTTTTTTGCTGTTTTATGTTGCCAAACGTAGACATGTTGCCAAGATGCTGCCCGTTGTAAATGTGAGCCAGTTGCCAAGACCCAAAATGCGACCACGTGACTCTCTCTGTATGTGTGTGTGGCAGTTGTAACTTTGAGATGGATTGTAATGAGCTTTTTAAAAGTTGTAACTTCAAATGGTTGTTAAGCAAGGACGTTAAGAGAGGACTACCTGGAATTGGCTGCGCATTAGTGTTAGGCTCACAGCTATTCTTTGTGGAATATAAGAACACAACTTACCTTTTCTTTCTCTTTCTCTAACTTCCTTTATGTGACTATCACGTAGTTGATCATGTTTAGGATACGTGGCTCTATCCTGCCTCCAGAAAATCCATTTTGAAAGACATAATGGTTTTGAGAATAAAAACCACCCTAGAACTACAGCAATTAATTTTGTCTGCCATGGAGTTCCAGCAACACAAAATTGGTGCAAACGTTTTACGTTCAGATTTTGTAATTCATATTCATCTGTTTCCACGAGACAAACTAGAATTCAAGCAAAGACAATGCTAGCTCACTCTGGACTGGAAAAGTCTTAAGAATTTAGCGGATAGAACCAGTTCCTCCAAATGTTTTGGATCACAGTTCCCATCTTCCCCAAGAAATACTTCTGCTTTGAACCAGCTCCCCCAAATGTTTTGGATTACAGTTCCCATCTTCCCCAAGAAATGCCTCTACCTGATGGAGGTGATGGAAGAGGCTGCCTAACCCTTCCAAAGGGCACCCGGTTGGGACAGATGGCCAAGATGATTTCGGTGGCAGCTTCATTAAATGACCCACTTTCATTATGCAGAAGGAGGGTGGTGGGGACTCATAGTGGAAAGCTAGGTAATAAATATGTCCCTTGATTTCACCTCCTTTGGGGTCATCCATAACTCAGAGAGGTCAGCTGAGGCACAGCTGCAGCATGCCCCATGCTTACTCTCGCCTAATGAATGGAAATGAAAGTGCCTTTGCCCACAGCCTCCCCTAGCAGGTCTGCTCATGCCACAAGGTTTTGTGCTTGTGCATTGGGCCTTGAAGAGTGTTTTTATTTGGCTGCTCAAGGAAGAGGGGTGCTAGCTGGGACAGAGTTCTAGATCAAGAGCAGAGGGGGAGCTGGAATTCACCCCATCACCTCCCGCAGATATGTCTTCCAAATCCTCTATGTGTTTTGATTTTAAATTAATATCCAGCTTTTCCTCTAGGAGTTCCAGATGGCCTGCATAGCGATTTCTCCTCTAATGTTATCATCACAGTCACAGACCTGTGAAGTAGGCTGGACTGAGAAGGAATGAATGATTCACAGTCTGATCTGTCCAGCTGTCTACATAGTCCTTTCCTTTCCTTTCCTTTCCTTTCCTTTCCTTTCCTTTCCTTTCCTTTCCTTTCCTTTCCTTTCCTTTCCTTTCCTTTCCTTTCCTTTCCTTTCTTCCTTTCCTTTCCTTCCCCCTTCTCCCCCTTCTTTCCTCCATCCCTCCCTCCTTTCCCCTCCAATACCCAAACACAGGCATCAAACCAAACTCCCACTACAAATCTCACAAGCTGACTTTATGGAGAGGGACTCTTCTCTAAGATTTCTAACAAAGCATAAATGTCCAGTGAAGCTGAGCTTGCCCAAAATATTTTCAGTCAGACACAGCACCATGTTTAGTCTTTAATTTGTGGGGCAATTCAACTTGCAAAGTACAGAGGACTTGAGATGTTAGGGCAAAGCTGCAACCTCATCAAAGAGATTTTTTTAAAAAGGAAAGTATTGGCTTATTCTTTTTGTCCTCCACAGTCCTATGGCCAGCAAGGAACTATGAAATGGAAAGCCTTGTTCTCACCTGGCTCACCTGCCAGATCAAGGATTGAAGTCCAAGTTATATCCTTGGCAAAAGTCTCAGAAGGCACCTCCCCGTCTCCCCACCCCCCCCACACACAGATCTTAAAGGCACATTGTCATATCTGTAACACATTATTTTATTTGTTCATTTGTTTATTAAATGTATCTCTATCTCACCAAAGACTACTCTAGGCAGCTTACAATCATTCAATAAAAATGCCATATAAAACATTAAAAAAAAAAAAAGACCTTAAATTTTAAATTAAATATATTATTGTTATTGTTATTGTTAATAATAATGATAATGATAATAATATCATTATTATCATTATTATCATTATTGTCATTAATATTATTATCATTATTATCATTATTATTATATTTACTTATAATATAGATATTTGGTTTTTCTTCTGGAAGACTACCCTTTTATCATATTTGCCTTCATTGCTTATTGTCATAAGAAGCTGACTGTTTCATTTGCTGGTCAGAGACTCTATACAGCTATTAGTAATACCTTGGTCAAAAAACGCTTAATTGAGAGCCCCAGTGAAAGGGCTCAGCCTCTGCAAGCTGTGCTTGTTTTATGCATATGCACGCACACGTACTTTGATCACATTTATGATCAAATTGAAGAAACCACTCTTTCAATCATAGCAACGCCTACCTGCACAGACCTACTTGAGATTAACACATGCATTAGCAGACATATTTATCCATCAGAACGGAATTCAAAAACTATAAAATGGAGAGAAATAGTCTGTGACAGTTCTATGAAGAAATGAGGAGAGAAGGTGAGAATTACAGGTACTGTAGTCCTCAACTTACAACAGTTCATTTAGTGACCTTTCCAAGTTACAACGGCACTGAAAAAAGTAACTCATGACCCTTTTTCACACACCCTTTTTGCAACACTTTCACACTGTTGCAGCATCCCCATGGTCATGTGATCAAAATTCAGACGCTTGGAACTGACTCACATTTATGACGGTTGCAGTGTCCCTTTTGCGACCTTCTGACAAGCGAAGTCAATGGGGAAGCCAGATTCACTTAACCAGGTTATTAACAACTGCAGTGATTCACTTAACAACTATGGCAAGAAAGGTCGTAAAATGGAGCAAAACTCACTTAACAAATGTCTCACATAGCAACAGAAATTTTGGGCTCAATTGTGATCATCACTTGAGGACTACCTGTACACTGGCCATAATCACATGTACTGAAATATTCAAGTCCAGAAATTTAACACCAGCATTTCCTTTAAAAGGCCTCTTGTTGTTGATGCAGATTCTGATGGTGTAAAGCAGGGGTCTTCAAACTTGGCCCTTTTATGACTTGTGGACTTCAACTCCCAGAATTCCTCAGCCAGGCATGCCTGGCTGAGGAATTCTGGGAGTTGAAGTCCACAAGTCATAAAAGGGCCAAGTTTGAAGACCCCTGGTGTAAAGGAATAGTGACCTTGAGGTCAGAAAGAACATCGCCCAAGTAAAGGTAATGTTATCCTGCTGATTTCATAATGTTCTCATTTTTAAAGTTAAGGGTTTTTAAAATTTATTTCTCATCTGAAACAGACCTGTTATCCGACACAGACAGCTAAAAGCACAGCTGGCAGATGATGGCATATATTACATTGCAGGATGTGGGTGAATAATGTTCTGCCTGATATAGTGGTCCATTTGAGTGCCACCTCAATAGACATAAGAACTGAGCCAACAGCTGGAGTTGCTATAAATCAGTCTTGGATCTTGTTCCTCAGGACAAACTACTTTAGATTTGGAATTTGTAGATGAGAAATGGTCCTTGAGAGGGAAAAACAACTGTCAGAAAATCTCAAGTTTTTTTTCCCTCTTGAGGACCACATGGTGACAGAGGTTGAAGAAAGAGATAGGTTGAGTCAGTCAAAAGGTAGGTGGAAACAGTCTCTCTTTTCCATGACTGCCTCCCTTGTCTCTCTCAAATGTCGAAAAAGAGGCAGATATTCTTCTCAGAGATCAGAGATGATCTCTTGCAGAAAAGTTTTGAAATTAGGTTGAGAATTACCCGAAGTTAGGAGCAGACTTTGATTGCCAATGTGCAAGGGAGCAGTTCCCACTTTATGTAGACTATTGTTTAATCCCTGAAAATTAACACAATCAGTACAAAAGCCAGGAGTCGGAAAATACAGACTTACCTCTGGGAACCATCACTGCATCTTAAGACTGCAAGCTGTTGGGAAATCTGCCATCATAGTAGATGAGGACAAATGACAAAACTTGGTGGTCTCCTGCTTGCAAGGTCTTCTGCTTTCTGTTTATGATAGTCACAAGCAGTCAACAGAGTCAGCCTCAAGGTCGTTGAAGAAACAGACATACCACAGGCATTCCAAAATGACAACACTTAGCTAGTAGTGAAAGAACGTTTTGTTCTCCTGATATCCTAAGAGAACAGAATTAGGACATCATGTTTTGGCAAGAAAACTCAAAATCAGGAGTTGGAATTACTGAATGGGAATTTGATTGGATTCCAAACCTGGCAGAAAGACCTCTAGTATTGTTACTGCATGTGGAGACTGAAGTTTTAGCTACAGCTTAGATTGGTACAAGAAGCATTGAGTTCTTCTATTATATTGCAAGGAGGACACATTTTAAATATAAATTATAATCAGACCCACATAGTTGTTTTTCTCCCCAAAAGACCTAACTTGGATTTACTTACAGATAGGACCATCAAAACACATTTGAACTTTTAGATACAAACATCACATATTTATCACACTGCAGATAATATTCATGGACACAGCCAAGCTAAATGAATCTAGAGGTGGCAGTCATTTACCATTTACCTGCTGTTGGAATTGTCAAGGCTAAAGCCCATTTGCAGATGCTGCACCATTCACAGATCTGTATTTATAGGAGTAAAAAAAACAACCCAGTTGTTCAGTAAAAATTCCTTACAGCAGCTTTTCATGTTGCTGTTTGTGTTGAAGATGTAGAGCTGAAACTGGAACCTGGAGTGTCTTCATTTAAGATAAAGTTGGGGCATAATTTGAATTTTTGGCTTAATCTAGTCCTTACTGCTAAATTCTCAGTTCTGGAAAAGAGAAATTTCACAAGATAACCAGCAATCTGGGGATTCATCCCAACCACTGATCAGATAGGGGATTAATAAGAGATCCTTTATCCCTGCAAACTTCCTGACAAACATTATTTACATGGGCGTTGGAGAAACATCTTCTTAGCTAGACTAACTATGTTGGTCCATATGTTATTGGAAAGAAAATAGCATAAAATTCCATGAGCAAACAAAATGTGCCTGTATAGATTTTTAAAAAGAACATAAATGCGCAATTTCAATACAACTTCAATGTATATTGCATACAGGGCTTCAAAATGATTTCATGCAACCACTGATCACTACATATCCAGGAATATGTGAATTTCTTACTGGGTGATTAGTTCCCATATTTATCAGAATAACAGAATAACAGAGTTGGAAGGGAACTTGGAGGTCTTCTAGTCCAACTCCTGCTCAAGCAGGAGATCCTATATACCATTTCAGACAAATCGTCCAATCTCTTCTTAAACATTTCCAGTGTTGGAGCACCCACAACCTCGGGAAGCAAGTCATTCCACTGGTTAATTGTTCTAACAGTCAGGAAATTTCTCCTTAGTTCTAGGTTGGTTCTCTCCTTGACTAGTTTCCATCATTTCTTTCCTGCCTTCAGGTGCTTTGGAGAATGGGTTGACCCCTTCTTCTTTGTGGCAGTCCCTTAGATACTGCTATCATGTCACCCCTCGTCCTTCTCTTCATTAAACTAGACTACCCAATTCCAGCAACTGTTCTTTATATAGTCTCCAGTCTCCTAATCATCATTGGTCTTCTCTGCACTCTTTCCACGGTCTCAACATCTTTTTTGAATTGTGGGGACCAGAACGATACAAGCGTGGCCTTGCTAGTGCAGTATAAAACGGTACTATTACTTCAAACAACACTCGGTCTTTCTCAGAAATCACAAGGTCACCTAGCAAGCAGAAGCTCACATTCAAAACAGAACAGGCTGGGGAAATAATGCACAGAAAGATATTACTAAGAGGAAAAGGATTTGGAAAAGAGTGCACCCCTCGGGGGAAGACTGCAAAGAACATGTTCCCCTGTAGAAAAGTCTTGTTAAAAAGTTAAGGCCTTTTAGACACAGATTTTAAAAGAAGTTTGCAAATAGACACCGGGCTGAGATTAAGGTTGGAATGCCCAAGTCTTTCTGCTTCCTCAACCCCACCCGGTGCAGAGGGAGTCAAATACTTTCTAGTTTTTCTCACAACCCCAGTAGTATTGAGTTGTGAGAAGCATCCCCTGCTTGGCACAAAGAAGGGTCAGTCCTTAGCATCTCCAAGCATTGGATGGCCACCACTTAAAGTCTTGGAGAGCCATGATTGATTAGAGGAAGTCAACCTTCCTTCTCCTTCCAGATGCTGTAGGTGATGGCCATCTTAGCGCTCGACAGGCCTCCACTCAAAAAAAGATGGGTCTAATCAAGAAGTTGAGACTCTAGAAAGAGCGCAGAGAAGACCAACAAAGATGATCAGGGGACTGGAGGCTAAAACATATAAAGAACGGTTGCAGGAATTGGGTATGTCTAGTTTAATGAAAAGAAGGATTGGGAGAGACATGATAGCAGTGTTCCAATATTTGAGGGGCTATCACAGAGAAGAGGAAGTTGACCTATTCTCTAAAATACCAGTGGACAGGACAAGAAGCAATGAATGGAAACTAATCAAGGAGAGAAGCAACCTAGCACCAAGGAGAAATTTCTGTATTCTGTATCCTAAGATACAGTGTGGGGAACTTTCCTTGAAGCAACCTAGAACTGAGGAGAAATTTCCTGACAGTTAGAACAATTAATCAGTGGAACAACCTGCCTCCAGAAACTGTGAATGCTCCAACACTGGAAGTTTTTAAGAAGAGATTGGACAGCCATTTGTCTGAAATGGTATAGGCCAGGCTTTCCTGCCTGAGCAAGGGTTGGACTAGAAGACCTCCAAGGTCCCTTCCAACATTATTATTATTATTAATTATTATTATTATTATTATTATTATTATTATTATTATTATTATTATTATTATTATTATTATTATTATTATTATTATTATTATTATTATTATTATTATTATTATTATTATTATTATTATTATTATTATTATTATTATTATTATTATTATTATTATGGAAGAAATGGAGGTAGTGACAGATTTTATTTTCCTGGGCTCCAAGATCACCGCAGATGGGGACTGCAGCCAAGAAATTAAAAGACGCTTGCTCCTGGGGAGGAAAGCTGTGGCAAATCTAGACAGCATACTAAAAAGCAGAGACATCACCCTGCCAACAAAAGTGCGTATAGTCAAGGCCATGGTTTTCCCAGTTGCAATGTATGGCTGTGAAAGCTGGACCATAAGAAAGGGTGAGCGCCAAAGAATTGAGGCCTTTGAACTATGGTGCTGGAGAAGACTCCTGCAAGTCCCCTGGACAGCAAGGCATTCAAACCGGTCAGTTCTAGAAGAGATCAACCCCGACTGCTCTTTAGAAGGCCAGATCCTGAAGTGGAAACTCAAATACTTTGGCCACCTAATGAGAAGGAAGGACTCAGT
This sequence comes from Azemiops feae, assembly GCA_023970755.1. NCBI lineage: Eukaryota > Metazoa > Chordata > Lepidosauria > Squamata > Viperidae > Azemiops > Azemiops feae. Next base: position 50,508 of record JALGBA010001046.1, on the reverse strand, counting down.
GGAGAAGAGCCTAATGCTGGGAAAGATTGAGGGCAATAGAAGGGGACGACAGAGAATGAGGTGGCTGGATGGAGTCACTGAAGCAGTAGGCGTGAGCTTAAATGGACTCCAGAAGATGGTAGAGGACAGGAAGACTTGGAGGAATGTTGTCCATGGGGTCGTGATGGGTCGGACACGACTTCGCAACTAACAACAACAACAACAACATTATTATTGTTATTATTATTATTGTTGTTGTTGTTGTGTTTAAATTTAACTACAGTTGTTAAGAGAAGAGGGAAAGATGTGTCTCTCTCACCACACAAACACACGCAGACACATCAAATAAAAAAAGGCGGTCCTACCCAATTCATGCAACTATTCTTCATATGTTTCAGCATATATAAAGGAGGTGGCAAAACTTTATTCAATCTCCATTCATATATGAGAAGAATTGTTGCAAAACTCTGAAAAATCTATTCTTGTATGATTCATTGTTGTGTATTAATAATTTCTCTTTTAAATCATTATCCTCTTCTTCCCTGCTCTGTATAAATGGCTTCTTTTTTTAAGATGGATCTTTGATCATAATAAAATTGGACAAAAAGATTGGAATCAGATAAGACTTGATGTTAACTCTAGGAGCTGAGCTGCATTGTCTGTAGGAAATGCTGCTTTACCAACAGTGCACATCAGCAAAAATGTAAATAAAACAGGAGAAGCCAAAATCTTCAGTGCAAAGAACAATTATAGACCACAAAATAGTAGAGTATTTTTAGACACCAGACTTCTCAAATTTGGGAGAAAATATCCTTGCAGTGAAAACAATTCCCAGTTGCCATAGGATCTGGTGAAAGGATCTGGCTAGTTTAAAAAAGCACAGGGGAAAAAAAAAGCTATATTCATATTTCTCTGAAGCAGCTTTGGGGAACTGAGTCCACCGCTGTATATGTTCTAATACTATTGTGTTAATCTGTGCTTTTAATAGCATGTTTTTAATAAAAAGATCTATGAAATTTTAAACAGACACTTTATGCATTATTTGGATGTTATGGCCATAATGGAAAGCAGAGATCACATTTTCTCAGAGAACAAATACATTAACAAATTTAAAATACTACAAGATGGTGTGCTGCATGAAATTGAGCCACGTATTTCTAATCCGGCTGGTGAAATTTTGAAGGTTTAGGTTTTAAATTGTTACTTTGCTCTTTAGCATCTTTGTTTTATAATACATATCAATAATTTTGATACCGTAACATTAAACATCCATCTGCAGAGCCTAATCCTTTTATGTTCGAACAGAACTCTAAGGCAAAGCTAGGAATGCTGGAAAAAATAAAAATAAAACTTCAGTTAAGGTTAAAATCATTTTAAGTGGTTGGAAGCAAATTCAAGAGAGCAGAATATGGAGCCGTGGTAAATTTTCTATGAGTTGACTACAATAATAGCCTGTTAAGAGAGAGTTTTGGAATTTCAGTTTTGTCTTTCCTTTATTATTAATATTTTTTTTATTAATTGTATGCTTTTATATAATATTCTTATTATTATTGTTCTTCCTGTTAACTATTTTGTTATTAATATAGTATATAGATGACAGGCTAAATAGTTGTAAATAGATTTAATAGTTTAGTAGTTTAAAATTCTTTTGGCCTGTTTCACAAGGGGTCAGAAACGAACATTGTTGGATTACATTAATCAGCATCCAACTAGGGAGGACATTATGTGCATATGTGTTAGTCTTTATTTTTTTAAGGCACCATTTTCTTTTTAATGTCTTGATTGTTGTGTTTCCTCTTGTCTTGTCCCTTTTATTTAAACATTTTAGTGTTCTGTATTTTCACTTTTCTCAAATAAAAAAATCCCATTAAAAAAAAGAGAGAGAGAGCAGAATGTGGAAGACAAATTCTCTTCCTTCTCTCTTCTGTTTCCCACCCCCCTTCCTCTGTATTTTGCCACACACACACACACACACACACACACACACACACATCGCCTGTTTGGGCATCTGAGTGAACAACTCTAAGGGCAATTCTCGTTTGCAAAAAGAGGGGAAGCGTTTGCTGAAAGAGAAGGAGAGCGCCATGCTTTTCCATTGGCTTCATCTGCAATTCTTTCAGTGCCAATATATATCTGGCTTTAGCCCTGCAGTATGCAGACAAATTCCTTTTGTGGGGGATGGTTGAAAGATTCAGTTTCACGGGGCGATGCCTAGCTGCCTCTATATAGGTCAGCTGATACGATGTATAATGCACAAACCCCGGGCTGTTTCTCCTTCCTATAGAGAAACAATGAATGGTGGGTGGGGAAGCAGGAATAGAAGTACCTGATAAGATGGGACACATTTGCTCACTTTAAACCAAATATTTTACAGAGAGCTTCATTTTTAGGAAGATTTAACGTGTTTTTGTGTGTGTGTTTAAAGTGGTTAATCGTGGACATTTGCATTTTAATTCTAAAGCAGATTCTGGAGATCTTTGGTGCATTCAAGCATGGGGCTTTGTCCTAATAAGCAACCAGTAAATTCTCGAGTGACTACATGGCCCAGCACACTCTTGAGTTCTTCTTCATGGTAGAGGTCCTCCAGCCAATTCTCAAAGAGCTCATCGGAAAGGAAAGACAGTTCCCTTTCTGTCATTTATGTCTCCTGGAAGGTTTCCCTCCAGCAGGAAAGGCTCACCCCAGGTTCTTTCAAAGTCCTTGCCAGGCTCTTAATGGAAGAGCTTGATTGGAATTTTATAATCATCAGTTCTTTAGCTTTTAGTTGTCAGATGCAAGTAACTAGGAACAGGAACTGAGTTCAAAGCTCAAAAAGTATTTTCCATGCAACCTACATACAAGAACCTGATGTGTTAATGGTCAAGCCACATTGGCGCTAGATAAGAGTTAATGGAATTCAAGGGGGGGGTTGGAATTGCAATCTCTTGTGGGAGCGTGGCAATTCCAAACAGATGATGGCTTTGATCCCCCCCCTCTGACTCAGCCTGCTCATCTCCTACTTTAATTGATAACCACTCCCCCAAAGCACAGAGTGAGAGAGAATATTTGATTCTAAGTTTTAATTAGATGCCATTCTTGTAGCTGTAGTTCCAACCCTTTTCTGGAAGCATTTTGTTATAGGAGAAAGGGAATCAAATCCTTAGCTTTGCAAACTATGATTTTGCAGGGGAAAGTGGCACCAAATACCATACAGGTGGGCATGCACACCAATTAGGCTCCTGATTATCTCAAAGACACATCATGTGGTGAGTGACTCAGATATCATTGGATCTGGGAGAACCAGGGAAGAGAGATCTGCTTCCATTCAAATATCTCATAGACATAACTGGCTTATGTTGAGTAGCTAGGTTCAGACATGAGACTAGGGCATAGATTTTTAAAACCATGGCTTGTTGAACAAGCTGCAGTGGTCTGGTTTATACAACACTCTGGCTAGAAGTATGGAGCTCCTGAAAACCTTGGATGTATCTCTAGAAAGACCCAAATTCTGCTGATTGTAATTTTCAAAGTGTCTGAAAGGCAAACACGATTAAATATATGATTGGAGTAGGACCTTGTTAACTATATTTAATTTTAATTAGAGGGAAAGAGAAACAAAACCTTTATTTTTCTCCTGTTTCCTACTTTGTGTTCTGTGGATATTGGCATAGCTTTTAAAGGCCAAGTTCTGCCTTCCATCTGGAAAAAATTCTTTATCTCTAATTTAAACAGGAGTCTATAAACCAAGTAGTCACATATTGTGTGAAATCAAAAGAGCGTATTATGGCTTAGGATGATGAGTGAAGTAACCATGAAGCCCAGGTAGCAGGCATCTACTAAGCCTGGTCACACTTGACTGTTAAATGCTCTCCATAAAGACGGGCAGAATTTTGGTAGTCCAATGTGATGGTTGTAAGGAATCAGATTATGCCTTCCTCTATCGATATCACCTCTCTAGCAAAGAACTACATTCATGAAGTGTTATGTCTCAGTTTGGTTGTTGTTATTTTTCAGTGCAAGACCAGATAACCAGCTGGTTGTGTGCAATAGGCTTCCCCTAGGACTGGTATCAAGAATTCCTCTTTGGGAGTCAAGTGGAGTTTAAAGAGCTAGCATTTATTGTTTTCTCTTGTGCTTTTTGGAAGAGAAAGAGTTTCTATCTATGACAGAGAACAAGCCAGCTATATAATATATTTTTTTCAAAGTGCAAGGATCTATTTGCAAATCCGTTCATTGCTCCATATGACCTTTATGAGGACATCAGGCACTTTTTTATGTTAAATAATATCAGAGAACGTGACAAAGGCCAAATGGACAGCAGTAACTGGAAAAACAATATGTCAAAGACACAGCTTGCAAAGATATTCAGTCCATCGCAAGGTACATTTAGTGAAAGAAAGCAATAAAGTTTACTTCTGTTGCAATATTCCCCACAAAGCAGGCTGGGGCAATTTACCCCCATCTGATAACTATCAAATCTGAACAGATAAAACATCAAACATCCTAAAACATGGCCCATGGAAACAGCAACTATTATAATAATCAAAAATGATCCGTGTTTCTGACATTCTCCTCTCAAATCTGCATGGCGGGGGGGGGGGGACAGGAGGAAAGAGTGTTAAATCCTCCCCCCCACACACACACCCAAGGCTTTCCTCCTTTTCATCAGCTCTCTTGAGCTCTCTCTTTGCCTAAAAGGAAAACTGTAAACAATGGGGATGATTGCTAGGCTGGAATCTGCCTGGAAGGGAAGGATGCTCTAAAAGCAAGGGCCAAAAGAGAGAGGGAACTTCATGCCACCTTTATTTTTATTTTATTTTTTAAAAAAGGGAAGAACGGAGGCAGAGTGAAGCAACTGTCTCTTTAAGAAGCTTCCTCGGGCTTCTAAATTTGGGTCAGGCTTGTGCATCTGATGTGAAAGCAAATCTGCTCTCAAAGCATTTCAATTAAATAAGCTGCAATGCAAAGGGATTATTCCATAATTTCTCCTGCTCTGCTGTTCCCCATCAGCCCCCATGAGCCCACATCTGGCGTTTGCCTTGCAACCAAAGAGGTTTTTTGCCTTCTCCAATTGAGGAAGGACAGGAGGAGCAAGGCAGCTGCAGACCTGGTTTCTACCTTTAAAAACATCCCTGAGGTCCAGCCTTGGGCCTATTTTTAGGAGGCAGTGTTTCTCTGGGTCTAGTCTCTGAGATGGGGACCTAAAATGGAGCTTTAGCATTTCAAATGCCCAGTTGGGTGGTGATGTTTCGTTGCAGGATGCTAAAATTTAACATGAGCCGTTCTGGTGCAATGGTTAAGGAAGGAAGTTAGAAACGGAGAGACTAAGAGTTCTAGTCCTGCCTTAGGCACAAACCAGTTGGATGACCTTAGACCAGTCCCTCTCTCACAACCCTAGGAACGAAGCAAGGCCAGGTGCTTCTGAAATTGTGCCAAGGAAGCTGCGGGGACATGTCTAGACAATTGCCAGGAGACAAAAACTGACTCAAAGGAACCACACTTTTTTTTAAAAAAAAAAAATACAATATCAGAATCATAAAATGTCAGCATTTGGAGTGTTTCCACCCACCTTCCTGTTGGAAGAACAGTGGAGAAAAACAATGTGGATGGATGCTGTTTACAAAGGGCAGTTCTCAAGTAGTCATTCTGCCCTGAAAGTTTTAAAAGCCTTGTTTACAAGTAGCAATTCTGAATTGGTTCTCCCAAGGTGACAACATTTTGAAAATCCTAGGACATTTATTACATCATCATCCCTCTGCAGGTTTCTCTGGGTGCAGCAGGACTGGAGTCTGTGCATACCAACTGCTGAGTCCCTTAAAACTGGAATACTTTTGCATCCTTTGAATGGCCTAATTTCCAACCCAGAAGTACTTGGCCATGCCCAGCCCTCCTCCTCTTACAAGGGAATGAATGTTTGGCTACGGAGTTGCCACTTGCTTAACTGGCCTTTGCTGCCAATCTTGGGCAGCGGATGAAATGGTCTTGCCTGGTTCAAAAAAGGCTTTTAGTCTTACATGCTCTTGCATCAAAGACCAAACATTCATTGAGCCCGCAAATCACTTAGAAATTAGGCGGCCTAATTTCTTCCACCCTATTGCCAATTGACGAACTCTGCAAGTAAAGTTTGTGCATCCTAGACCCTACAGTGGAAGAAGCGGATATTCTAGAAAGTATGATATATATATTAGAAAATAGGGGCTGTTTCAAATGGATCTTCTTCCAGCGCCAGCTGTGGCTTTCCACCCTGGGTTTTATCACTGCCTCCTGTGGACTTTACGCTTTACGATTGTCTTTGGCCCGCAGGCCTTATGAACAGTTGGAGGAAAAGATGCTTTAGGATGCTGAACTGGAAGAGAGCCTCTTGATTGGCTGCCAGTGATGTCATAGCCCTGCCCACATTCTCTGGGCGGTCTGTGGCCCAGCTGCTACTTAGATTGCATTCAGGGTTTCCACTGCAGCATCTGCCTTCTTCTCCTTAGAACCGCAGCAAGCACTGGACAGAGAGGAAACCACGGTTTGCTTGGGAACCTGGCCTCCCGTTTCTCAGTGTCCCATTTCTAGGCTTTAGACAAGGAGGGAGGAATACAAACCTCTCGAGTTTTGGGTTTTTTTTAAATCTCCAGTATTGAGTAAATGATGTCTCTTTGTTAAGGCAGGTTTCTCCAGCCTGGTACTCTTTAGGTAGTCCTTAACTTACAACCATTCATTAAGTGACTTTTTGAAATTACAGTGGCACTGAAAAAGGTGACTTGCAACCAGTCCTCATGCTTATGGCCATTGCAGCATCTCCACAGTCGTATGATAAAAATTCAGGCCCTTGGCAATTGTCACGTATTTAAGACGGGTGCAGCATCTCGGGGTCATGGGATTGCCACTTGCGACCTTCCCAGTTGGCTTCCGACAAGCAAAGTCAACGGAGGAAGCCAGATTTGCTTAATGGCCAAATGGCTGGCTTAACAACTGCAGTGACTCCCTTAAGAACCTTGGCAAAAGTCGTAAAATGGGTGTGACTCAGTTAACAACTGCCTTGCTTAGGAACAGAAATTCTGGCCTCCCCTGTGGTCTTTAGTCAAAGACTAGCTGTACTCTATTGGGCTGTAATCTCATGACTTAAAATCAACAGAAAATCTGCAATCTTCTTGTATAAGCATCCCATTACAGTCCCAAATGGCTTCCATCCATTCTACACAGCCCAAGGCAGGACTGTGTATTTGTAAAAGGCAAAGCAATATTTCAAGAGTATTCACTTCCTCACGCTCATTTGTATCCGTAAAGCCTCAGCAAGAGCTCTGTCCATGTAAAATTTCTCTCCGCCTAACCCAGGGGTAGGCAACCTTGGCTCTTTTATGACTCGTGGACTTCAACTCCCAGAATTCCTGAGCCAGCATGGCTCAGCTTGGAAACCTCTCCCTTTCCCCTCAGCATGGCTGGCTCAGGAATTCTGGGAGTTGAAGTCCAGGAGTCATAAGAGCCAAGGTTGCCTACCCCTGGCCTAACCTAAAGTTATCTTCCTCTTTTTGTGACTTGGTTTCGAAGACTTTTTTTAAAAATGAGAGAACTGAAATCGATGCACATAACAATTTTTCAATCCTGAATTGAATTAGAATGATCCAAAATATTGAGGTTCGCTCACACAGAATGCTAAAACCCGGTTGATTTAAACTACAAATTGCTAAACAGAAAAAAAAAGGTCAGAATTTGTATAAGACACTAAGTCATCAGCCATGCCTTCCCAATCACAATATCTAGGTTTACACAACACACGAAGCCAATGCTAAATGAATCATGGGTTACTGAAATATATGGACCTGGTCTAAGAATTTATATTTGCAGCCAGTCCTTTGATCCTGAGAAATACTGGAATATGGATAAATCTACCAGTCAAGGTGCTTGAATGGAATTCCATGAGGGGAAAACAAAAACAAAACAAACCCAAGTATGTCACACAATCAAATCCATTTCAGAAAATGCCCCTATTCAAAGTTTGTTTAATAGAAACCAAAATTGATTAGAAATGACTCCACGGTTCTCCTCTAAGAGTGGATTTTTTTCAAGGGAAGAATACATTATTTGACCATTTCTCAAGGACAGACACCCCTTTTTGGAATGATGCTAGCTGTAATGGAATTCTCTCATCCCTGGACTGTGAATCACAACTTAAAAAAAAATGCAGGACAGGAATATCTGTGCATTCCTTCCTATCAGGTGAACGGTTAGATAGGGGACATATAACTTTGAAGCTCTGCCTTAAGGTTCTTATAGCTAGATGAAGTACTCATATTACCTGTTTTTCTTTCAATAAGCCTGGCTAATGAGAATCTAGACTACTAGATTAGACAGTATTGAAGGGGAAAAAACTAGTTTCCTCCTCAGGTTCTTCCATGAAATCCAGTGTGGCTGTAGATCCTGAAGCCGCCTACCAAATATCAGTTACTGAAATTTACTAGTAGGTTAGCAATAGTGGAAAATATCTGTAGCTCGGGTGTAGGATGAGTTTTTCTCTGCTGAAGATATTATCTAGCCTGGTAACCAAACATTCAGAAACCAACCCACAAGCTCGAAGAAAGAACCTTCATCCTCATTTACCAGTAGACTGCAAGGAGGAGAAAAAAAACTACACAATTTTCTGCTTTGGAAAACTCAGCAAGTAAAATAAATGTACTAAGCCTCTAACCGAATTAACCTTATTTTAAGCTAAAGGTAAAGCTAAAATATTATTCAGATTTATGTACCCCTTCAATAACAAACCAACTGCATGTGGGGTATATTTCAGTAAACAGGAGAAAAAAGGACAATAGCATAACAATACATAATCAACACGTATCATGCTAAAGAATAGTTGTACCAAAATAACTAACTCTCATTTGCTACAAGGTGGATGTCAACTCTCAAATCGGATGCCAAAGACAGGTGGGGTGGGGGGGTGGAAAACAGGTCCTAAAGGTTGATTAAGGACCAATAGAATTGATATTGACCTGACCCTGAAGGGGATGTGGTTTCACAGAAGGGGGTCAGTAATGGAAACATCCTACTTCATAGCCCCTGTTGGTAGCACTTTTCTAGACAGGGAACCTGAAGGGAATCTCTCTTCCAGATCTTGCTGGATGCGAAGATACTGACAATACTCATGAAAGCCAAGCTTTATGAATGACAATCACACTTTGAATTGCATGCAAAAGCTAATTGGTAAGCAATGCAGTTTCATAATAGAGGTGTTGTCCAGGTTAATAAGGTGCTCTCCTGTAACATCTTGAGCCACTGCATCCTTGACCTTTCAACTTTCAGCAGGCTTTCTAGGGAATATCTGTATAGAATGCATTGTAATAGTCAAACCAAGAGCTGACTAAAGTCTGAGTGTGCTTGAGCAGGCCCTTCTTATCTAGGAACGGTTGTAATTGGTACATTAGATACCAATAATTGGGACATGGTTCTAATTGGTGCACTAGATGGAATCATGCAAAACCCATCCTGGCCATAGCCACTACCTGCTATTTGAGGATCCCAAGTTTACCACGTCCCATTTAGTAGAGCGCAACCAACCAAAAATGATATATCTGCAACCTCAGTGGGTTTCCAACCCACTGAGATCCCACTCCACATTGCTGGGATTAAGCTTGCATCTGTTCATCCCCATCCAGATGCTCATACCCCCCCCCCAGGCACTGGATTAAAACCTTGATCTCTTATCCCAGGCAGGAGATACACAGTTGAGTATTGTCAGCATATTGATATACCAGCAGTTTCATGCAAGTGTTAAGTAGGAGTGGAGAAAGAGTTGAACTCTACAGCACCTGCATTAGAGGGTCTTAGACTCTGATCTACACTAGAACTGTCCATGGAAGAAAAAGGAAGGAGAACCATTGTAGAATAGTATACCCAATTTCTAACCTAATGAAAACTACTAGAGGTTAAGCAAGACCAGGAGGATTGCACTGCCCTACCTGGGTTCGGCCACAGATTATCCACAAGATCAACTGATGGGATCTCAATACTATATCATGGCCAGCAATTGAAATGAAAAGGCTATAGGATCATAGAATAGTGCAGGGTTAGGCAACCTTGGCTCTTTTATGACTCATGGACTTCAACTCCCAGAATTCCTGAGCCAGCATAGCTGGCTCAGGAATTCTGGGAGTTGAAGTCCATGAGTCATAAAAGAGCCAAGGTTGCCTAACCCTGGAATAGTGGAACTGGAAAAGACCTAGTCCACCTTTCTGCACTGTGCAAAAAAAAACACAACTAACTAAGCCATCCAGGATAGAAGACTATCTAGTCTCTGGGGGTTTTAATCTCCATGTTAGACTGTTTCCCAGTTGAATAGATCTTACCAGCAGGACACAATTTCTTATATTGAAACAAGATTCAAGTAGCTGCAACTTGCACCCACAATTACTAATCCTAGATTACTTCCTGACTATCTTCCCTATGGCATCCTTCCATATACTTGGGCATTGAAATCATCTCTCCCTTCATTTCAGAGTTTCATCCAGGGCTCTCTGCATTTGCACAGACAATCCCCCCCCCAATGCCTCTCTCCCTTTACTTCCAGCCCCTGACACATCTCTGTGTCCCTGCCATGGCCCCTGCAGTCCTCGGAGAAAAATAAACGAATACATTAAAAAGAAGGTTTGGTCACAAAATGTTGCTCGCTCCTCTTCTAAATATAGAGTTTATGCTGATAATGATTAATCTGGAATCACATGCAAACTGGCAAAGAAAAGAGTAGTTCTGGTTTGCCTCCAATATGCCCAACCCCTGCAGAAAGCTACCAGGTTAGAATTAGAGCCACTGTTTTATTGATGTCCTTTGGGCAAGATGGAGAAAGTGTGTGTGTGTGTGTGTGTGTATTTGTGTGTGCATTCCCCGTCTATGCAAGCTAAGAGAAGCATGAAACTTCATCAAGCATTTTCTCTGCCACTAGACAAGTTGAAAGAGAGAGAAAAAGGGGGCTGGGGGTTGAATAGAAAACTGGCAAACCCCTCCCCTCCCTTAAAGTCACCTTCCTGTATGGCCATGGTGCTTTTTTGATAGTGAACACTATAGATTATGCACTGTCCTGCTCACTAACCACTAGGCTTTAATGAATTAGTTCTAACATTATAAGGGATGGAGAAAAAAAATATTTGTATCTTATTTCTCCTCTGTATAATTTATTGGAGACATTTCTATAAAATTCCCTTATTCACCTTTTGCTGGGGGCAGGAGAAGCGATGGTCTTACAAGCTCCTCATCTTGTACCTTGATAAGAAAGTTGTTCATTTTGATAACAATGTTATTCCCCCTGCATTGAGGAATAATCTTAAACAGGTTTTAATGTATATTGGTTGAATATGAACCACATCACATGAGTTCGTCTCTTACATACAGGCACTGTCTCAAACTTGAGAAACTTGAGAAATATCAAACTTCTCAAACTTTCTTTCTCAAGGTGGGAGAAGAATTTCAGTGTACTGCATGCAAACCATTCTGTGGGTGTGTGCATTGTGTAGGAGTGGATGACACAACTGAAAAGTGATGTAAAGCTCATTTCTGGATTACTGTCAAAACACCCAATGCAAAGGGGGAAGCACTTTGTCGGTGTGATGCTGGGAGCTCTCCGTGGTACTGAAGAAATGGAGCTATTTGTCATATTTGTTCTCTGCCTGTTTCTGTTCAAAGACTGGATTAAGCCCTGCTTGAGTTTCAACCACACTTAATAATAAATCAGGTCTGTTTACATAATATGCTAAGCCATGAAGCAGTTTCTTTTTATTGTTCTTAAGTTTTATTAAGGAGATATTTTTTTTCAAAGTGAAAAATTTCAAGCAAAAAAAGAATAGAAAGAAAAGTGATAGGTGAATAAGTAATAAAGAAAAAAGAAAAGAAAGAAAAAGAAAAGCAAAAAAGAAATATAAAGAAGAGGCTTTCATTCTTCTTTCCAACAGTTATAAATGCATTTACATTCTATCCTCTCTCTATATAGCTTTATTGTGGCTCCCTGCTTTCTATATTCCACCCTTTCATCCAACACATTAATCACAAGTTCATTTTTCTCCATTTTCAGCAAAAAGTCCAATAAACTCATAAAACAGTTTCTGAGTTTGCAACAGCACACTAAAATAAGTCAGAAGTGCTTTTGGTGTATTGTGAGTCCTTTCAATAACACCTTGTTTGGGTAAGAAAAAGAATAAGAAAACTTCTTTTAAACAAGTTCTTCTTTGTCCTGCTTTAATAAACTATCACAGATATTGGCAAATTCCTATGCTGCAAACAACGAAGGGTTCAAATATATAGTATACCTTTTCCAAAGTAGTGTGTTATTGTTGTGTTAGACTACAATTGCTGCCATTTTGAACATGCCAGTGAGAGGATAATGGGATTTGTAGTCAAATCTATCTGGAAGCTACTACGGTGGGGAAGCTGATGTCTTACAAATTAATTTACCACTTCATTTGTATTTCTAACATTTCCTCTGCCTATATGCATGATGCGATGAGAAACCACGAGGCAGAGCTTTTGACATGCGAATGACGTGATCGTATGGAGTGAGTCCCATCAAGCGTGAGGAAAGGATTTAATTCATACCCCCCTTCCCCCTCAACTAAATGCAAGTTTTTTTTAAAAAAACAAAAACGTGCCTCACGTATGAAAAAACCAAGCAGAGCTTCAATCATTCCATTGCAGATGCCATTTTGACTTTTTTTTTTTTGACCCAAAATTCTTGATTCGGACACTCTTGAGAAAGTGAGCACGCTGAAATCAGCAATGGGCAGGGCCAGAAATGGACAAAGCAATTTTTTCCTGCTTTTTTCTCATTTCTTTTAAACGATAACATACATATTCTTCTCTGCCACCGCTTCTTCCCTGCTCGACTTCTAGCAAACAGCTACTTCCCTTTCTGTGCTTTGAACCAGATTCTATACTTGCGCTAAAGAGAAACATAGGCACAATTTCCTCTTGCAAAAAAATGCTTGCGTGATGACGTCCATTTAATTACAAGAATAAAAATGAGGCGTCTGCGACAGTGAACCTGACTAGATGCTGAGAGCAAGCCAGTGGAAAGGATGCTTTAGTGAGCAATCTTTGGCCCAATCAGCCTTGGCATAACCAGGCCAACAAAGCTGTTTGCCCCTATTCTGATCATCTCCCATCCTCTGGGAAATCATCTCCCTTTCCCCCAAACTAATCATGCGAGAAACCTGTGGGACAAAATTCAGATGCCTCAGCAGTGCCACCCGCACTCCTGGTTCAATTTCATCTTCCCATCAGCCTTTTGAAGTTGACCGGTAGGAACCCAACAAAGGAAAGGAAAAAGATGTAGGTTACTTGCAGAGAGGAACCGTCCATGTTTCGTGGGTTTGGTTGCAGCCTCTCAACTGATAAGAGTGTGTGCTTGTTCTAGAGAAATTCCACCCCACCCAGGTCTTGTTCATCATTTTCTTTCAAGGTCATTTTTTTTTTGAAGTAGGGTGGCATCTGAAAGAGGAGGTATGAATCAGAAGAGGGGGGTGGGATGGGGTGTTCTTTTGTCCCTCTTAAGGGATTGTTTTAAAAGGCAGTCTTTGGAAAATAGGACAATCCAATTCAAGGCAGTTATGTCAGTTGTTGCCCGTGTCAGGAGTAGAAAGATGGGACCTACATTTAAAGTCTACATGAAAGAGCACAAATAGGAATCAGCTAATCAATGCTTAAGAGCAGCTGGGTTTTAGCAGCACAAAAGAGGATGTTTTTCATATTGAGTCAAACAATCAAAAGCTGGTCATGACCGGGTTTTGAGTTTTAATTCGGAGACTTATAAACAGTTTCCTAGGCTGAGCATGAACATCAATGCATCCTTATTCATTCTTTCCTATTTGCATCCTTAGTCTGCCCTTGACTTTGGCATAATCTCAGGGTCCAGCACAAAGTCGGTCCTGAAGCCTGCCGGCTCCTCCACGGAACAATGGGACTGCTGGGATGAGGTTGGAGGGTGAGTGGCATTACTGACCAAATGCGCCAAGGGGGTAGACAATGCTGCCTGTGCTGCTGGCGGTGCAGAGTTTTCTGGGTTTTGCTATACGGAGAGGAAGGACAATGGAAAAATTTATCCTGGCATCCCAGGGGTGTGCTAATGCTAGCGTGCAGAAGGCATACACAAAACTGTGGGTGGAGGAAAAGAGGAGGTAGGGTGTTCACACACAGATAAGAAAGCAGAGGGACCTGGCAAGGGAAAGGGTGCAATAGGACAGCAGGATTCAGAGGAGGAGCCCTGGGAAGAAAAGCTGTATGGGAGCCAGAACTGGCTTCCTTGTGCCTTGTGGAAGCTGACTGGTTAATCTAGCTGGATGGAAACTGATCTCAGTATAGATGGGGGGTGGGCAGCTTAGCTGCATGACAATACATGCAGGGTGGGAGGGGGTTGGGTATCAGTCATGGGGATAAAACAATTGCTTTCATTGCTGATCTATTTGGGGAGGCCAAAGCTTTCCAGAGACATGCAGTTATTCATGGGTGATACACAGAACACCATCTATGGCCACACTGGGTTGGACCAGCCAACAACACAGCTAGTGCTGAGCCTGTAGCATGTGTCTACGTGCACCCACAGTTCTCTCACTTTTTCACACATACACACACACACAAAGAGAAAGAGAGAGAGAGAGACAAAGACACACATGCATGGGTACACTCCCTCCCTAAAGGGCTAACAAGAAGGTTTCCTCATCCCTCTCCCAAGTCCCCTTTCCGAATTCCCTATTTAGAGCTGAAACAATAGTGTGTTCATTACAGGACAGTGTATAACCATTTCTCTCTCTCTTCTGCCTCCCCCCCCCCACACCATCTCTGGACTCCCTCTCCCCCTTCTTCCACCCCCCCCCACACCCGCTGAATCATAATTACCTTAATGTTTGAACTGCAGAACATTCCAAGCTGTTCCTTCTTGGTGGAGAGGGGAGAAAGATGCAGAGAGAGAAAGAGAGAGAGAGAGAAAGGAAGGGAGGGAGGGAGGAGACTGGCGCACAGACAAATAAAACCCAAGTGAGAGATGATCTTAGCAGTGAGCTGATGGGTGACACCAAAGGTGTCAATGTCGCCTTTCCAACCGGAATGAGGCCACTGCTGTTGTAAGGTGTGCCCCCCCCCGCACCAACTCATGAGGTCTGCCCGTGTGTGTAAATTTAACCCCTTTGTGATAAAGCACCAAAAGTGTCTTCTGCCAGCTCACACCAAGACAGGAGGGAGCAGAAAATAGATCTGAGATTAAGAGGGGCAACCAGAGATGGAGTCAAGGACCACCCCCAAGATATGCCCGGTATTCAAATCCAGTTTTCACCACCTTATAAGCAAGGATGCATCTCTGGTTGCCCCAGTTTTGCTTTTGGAAATGGGGTTCCTCCAAGGTATCTCTGGGCTTGGGGAGAGGCGGTGTGCATTAATTGGAGGGGTCATCTGCGTTACCTGTCTTACCTTTCTATGACCGAGCTATTGTGAGTTCTTCTTTTCATAAACAATATTGTGGCAATATTACCAACATCCTTCAAGGACTGTTGTCAGCGTTGTGGGTTCTTTTTGTCCTAGCTCTGCTGTAGATAAAGGAGTCAAGGCCTTCCGATGCTGAATCATATGCCTGGTTCCACACAGCTATGAAAGAAAAAGACAATAGGAAGATGCATAAAGAGCAGAGCATTTTTTTAAAAATGTTTGTTTTTAACAGATTAGGGATTGAAATTGGCATCCAGATAAGGTTTGGGAGGGGGGGGGAGAAGGTGGTATGAGGATGGGTTGACGTTCAAGATGTTTTAAATGTAAAAATCCATGATTTTTAACCACCCTTTTTCAGATGTGTGGGTCTGCGTGTAGGCTGGTATGTGTGAGAGAACAGGCAGCATGAACGGTAAAAGAGAAGACTCTGTTGTCTTAAAATGTTTGAGCCATTTGTTTAGGATCCAAACAATTGAAGGGGGCGTGTGTGTTAAATTTATGTAACAAATTTGGATTTTGAAAAAAATCTGTGGGGAAGTTAGCTCTGCTTTTAAAAACAATCAGGTCTGAGTCATACCTCCTTCTGGGCAGAGGTATGGTTTTGTTGTAATAAATACAACACATCCTTTTTGAAACTGGTTCACTCAAAACTCTTTTGAAAAAAGCATCTCAGAAGCGACTAGATATTTTGAGTCTTCCAATGGTGGAGACAGAGGTCCAACTTAAAGAGAAGAGCCAGTCATGCAAACCTTGAAGCTGGTTTGAGTCAACTTCCTTCTGATGAAAGCAATGAATAACAGAATAACAGAGTTGGAAGGGACCTAGAAGGGACTTGAAGTCCTGCCCCCTGCTCAGGCAGGAAACCCTGCATCATTTCAGACAAATGGCTGTCCAATCTCTTCTTAAAAACCTGCAGTGCTGGAGCACCCACAACTTCTGGAGGCAAGTCGTTCTACTGTTTGATTGTTCTCATTGTCAGGAAATTTCTGTTACAGTGGCTTTCTAACCATCCATCCATCCAAACTAATTTCTGTCAACACTGTGCAGCATTTTGTGCAAAGACCTCGAGAACCGATGATGTAGAAGGGGAAACATGAAAATTGAAGGAGCAAAGGAGCCATCTTGATTAAGAGTTTAAATCAACGTGCTACCCCAATTTTCCACCCACCGAGTGACAATATCTCTTCTTTGAGTTTGGTGCCTTCTTTCTTCCATTTGGGAGGGTTTTTTTTTTCCTATTATCATTTTCAGAACATGTTGATTGTGACCTAAATTGCTTGCACTGGGATTTTAATTCATTCTCAGCAGCCGTAATCACTTGAATTTAAGATTCTCTTTTCCTTCCCCTCCCACACATATAGTTTCCCCTGCAATTTAATCTACAAAGTCATTTCCCCACTGAGGGATCCTTTTAATGACACAGTTGTTCCTGCTACAAAGCAGCCCTTCCACCCCCATGGAGTTTTCTTTATACATTTCAATGATGTGTCAAATATTATTGGAGAACCTAATAAACTTGGAGCCCTTTGGCTTTAACTGACTGCTGAATGGGCCACAAAGCAGAGCTTCATACTGCCCATTCCATGTCACTGTTGGGGAGGAGGGGGGGAGGAGAACTCTAAACCTTTTTATTCAGCAATTCTCACTATCTTCCTGGGCAGACTAATTTATGTCAAACAAAACAGTGGATCACTTGTCATTTTGAACAATATCAATGCAACTAACACCTGAGGATTTGAAGCATTGCCAAGTTGGATCAATCTTAGTAAGTTGGATATATTGGCCTCCAGCAATAAATACTGAAGATATAAAAATCAGTCCATGCAATGGTTGTCTTCAATATGCTAAGATATAAACCCTGGTTGGCAGACCATGGTGTCCGGATTCCCATGACCTGCTAGAAGAGTCCCTGCAAAGTTAGCTTTCTACAGAATAACAGAAGTGGAAGGGACCTTGGAGGGACCTATACTATTTCAGACAAATGGCCGTCCAGTCTCTTCTTAAAAACTTCCAGTGTTGGAGCATTCACAACTTCTGAAGGCAGGTTGTTTCACTGATTGATTGTTTTAACTGTCAGGAAATTTCTTCCAATTTCTAGGTTGCTTCTCTCTTTGGTTAGTTTCCATCCGTTGCTTCTTGTCAGGTGCTTTGGAAAATAGCTTGACTCTCTCTTCTTTGTAGCAACCCCTGAGATATTGGAACACTGCTATCATGTCACCCCTAGTCCCTTCTTTTCATTAAGCTAGACATAACCAATTCCAGCAACCATTCTTTATATGTTTTAGCCTCAAGTCCCCTAAACATCTTTGTTGCTCTTTGCACTCTTTCTAGAGTTTCAAGATCTTTTTTACATCATGGCAACCAAAACTGGATGCAGCATTCCAAATGTGGTCTTACCAAGGCATTATAAAGTGGTATTAATACTTTGCGTGATCTTGATTCTATCCCTGTGTTAATGCAGCCTAGGACTATATTGACTTTTTTGGCAGTTGCAGCACACTGCTGGCTCATATTTAAGTGATTGTCTACTAGGACTCCAAGATCCCTCTCACAATTATGACTATTGAGCCAGGTACCACCAATACTATACCTGTGCAATTTTCTTGCCTAAATATAGAACCTTATTTTTTTCATCATTGAATTTCATTTTGCTAGATAGCACCCAAAGACTTTCTTAGCAGATTCCATTCTGGATTCCCATAGTTACTCTACACATAAAGCAGTTTGTCTGGTTTGGGACTGGTGTAATGCAATGTTTTTCCAGCTGGCAACTTTAAGTTGGGTGGACTTCAACTACCAGAATTACACAGCCAGCTCATCCTAAAGTTATCAAGTTCAAAAAACACTGGTGTGGTCTATGTTGATCTATTGCATTCTAATAACCCTACTGTGGCTTGTTCCACACACCATGGTTAAGACTTATGATGATTTGCAAACCTCATCCTTGTGTCTAAATCTTGTGTTCCAAGAGTCAGCCTCCACTCCTTTAATTTTATTTGCAAAACTCAGGCTGGGCATTTTCCCTCCTGGGTTGCATTTATACTACTACTACTACTACTACTACTACTACTACTACTACTACTAAAGTTGGAAGGGACTATGGCAGTGCTTGCTGGTGGTGCATTGCTCAAATCAGCCTTGGGTAAGGTCAGGGCAGGCCAAGGTCTTCTGCCCAGGGAGCTGTTGGCAAAAGAAAAAATCCTTTGTGAGAAATGGGAAGCAATCCCTTGCAATG
The DNA here is from genome assembly GCA_023970755.1 of Azemiops feae. Lineage (NCBI taxonomy): Eukaryota > Metazoa > Chordata > Lepidosauria > Squamata > Viperidae > Azemiops > Azemiops feae. The sequence continues at coordinate 31,874 of JALGBA010001046.1, read as the reverse complement.
GGCTTTGGAAAGTCTGCCAAGTGGTAGAGAAATGAGGATGAATGTCATTCAAGATTAGATTGAGAGCCAGAGATTAGTTCACCTGACATATCCTCAGCATGTGTATCTCAGAGCATTCAAAACCCTAAATCTGGATTAACAGAGTACAACTGCTCCCTTTGCTTAATACACTATGAGGAAGCAACCATATTAGGGTTTGAGCCTCATTGCCTGGTTCACACAGGATAAGACCCTGGCTTGGTCTCCATAGCACATTAAACCACAAGCTATGAAAACAAGTTTCATCTGGTCTACCATATTGGACAAATTCAGCCAACCCAGGTAACCGGGAAGGAGGACTGACTGAAGAGAGCATTGATTGGTACAATAGCTCTTTTAGTGGGTTCTGCACCAGCGATTGTTGATTTTATTCTGTTGAATTTGAGAAACGTTGGAACACAATTGACTCCAGGAGTTCCATCAATGAACTATGGCAGGGCTATGCTGGCTGGGGAATTCTGGGAGTTGAAGTCCACAGGTCTTAAAGTTGCCAAGGCTGGGGAGCCCTGAACTATGGGCTATCAAGGATCCTTGACAAAATACGGACAAATGAGAAAGGGAAAGGGAAAACACAAAACTAGTACACAAAACCTAAAAGTAATTTAAAATGGAGGATTCCTTATTGAATCATGTGATCTGCAAAATTAGAGACCTACCCTCCTGCAGTCAGGATGGAAATTTAAGTCCTAGCGAAGAAGAGATTTCTTCTTAAAAGATCTAAGATCTAAAGAACTCTGAAAAGGAATCTTCTGATTGAAGAACTGGCCTCAAATTGATGACCTTCAGTTGCACGGATTTTTCCTAGAGGGCAGATGGGGGACCAGCAGTATCTTTTAGTCGGCAACTTTTAAGATGCCTGGACTTCCAATGCCCAGAATTCCCCAGTCAGTTGAGCTGGCTGAGGAATTCTGGGAGCCGAAGTCCACACATCTTAAATTGGCTAAAGTTGAGAAACACGGTTCTAACTGGACTTCAGACGCAGGAAGTCTTATGCCTGATGAGTAGAATAGGCTTCTTCCCATCCTCACTATTTCACCCGTGACAAAAGGACACAGACCTTGCTTTCGCTTGGGAGAAAAACTCCTCTGACGGCGCGAATGAAGGCAAATCAATACACGTGTCCCGGGATAATGATGTTGCAGGGTCCAATCTGGATCGGCCACCGGGATCAGAGGTTTGTTAGTCTTCCGAGCTTTCGGACTCGTGCTGGAGCCCCTCCTCGGGGAACTTCTCTCTCACCAGAAGGTGTGAATGTGTGACACATTCCGTGAAGAGTCCGAAAGCTCGGAAGACTAAACCTCAGGTCCCAGTGACCGACCCAGATTGGATCCTGCAAAACCTCCTCTGAATTAACTGGGGCTTAATGCTGAGGTGACCCAGATAGGCTTGCAACCGGAAGCCTCTCCTTGCCTGAAGTGGAGCAAGGGAGCTTTGCCCGTAGCCAAGAAACTAGGCGCACCCCCCAGTCTTACGCAGGTTTACAAGGCGCCGCGTGTGGGAAGCGGACCCACGGGGGAGTTATACGTGCGTCGGAATGCCACCTGGATGCCAACACTGCGCAAGCTTTCCTATTCCTGGCCACCCGCCCCCCTCCCGCCCTGCAAAGGCCAACAGCCCCGCCCCCAAGAGCCTACGTCACGCCCTCCCCTCCTCCCCGCCCACCCCAGCTGGCCCGCGCAGCTCGCTGGCTCTGCAAAGTGGAGGAAGGGTCACACGTGGACGCTGGGTGGCTTCTTCAGGGGTCGCGCCGCGATGCCGGGCAAAACGGAGATGCCGAGCCGGGACCAGGCTCCGCCGGGCAGATCTGAAGCCATCGTAGTCCAAGGTATCCCGCGGAGAGGGCCATGGAAGGGTCCGCGTTGAGTTGGAGCGTCCCGGGCTGGTGGTTGAGAGTTCGGTTGGACTTCAACTCCCATCGTCCTTTGCCGAGTAGGGACGATGGGAGTTGAAATCCAGCAGAGCTGCAAAAACCGAGGCGGAGCTGGGTATGTGTAGAGCTGGGGTAGGCAACCTTGGCTCTTTTATGACTCGTGGACTTCAACTCCCAGAATTCCTGAGTCAGCATAGCTGACTCAGGAATTCTGGGAGTTGAAGTCCAGGAGTCATAAAAGACCCAAGGTTGCCTACCCCTGGTGTAGAGTAAACGCGTGCACTTAGATTGGTGCGCGTGTCTTGGGGAGCCGTGGGGTCCCTCCCTCCAAAGATGCGCAGTGTGCCTCGCCTGCCGCCCTTTGAGCAGCCTCGGCTCGTGTCTGCGAAGGGAGAGACCCAAGGCCCAGCATGGGCCATCCAGGTGCCTCGCATAAAGCGTCAAAGTCCTACGATTGTGCACCCTGAAGCTGTCAACCCTCTTGAAGTCAACTCGGAACTGCCAGTTGTTTTTCCTAGCCAGGCACAGAGAAGGAGCCGAAACTTACAAACTCCACCAGCGTGGGGAGCAAAGGCGAAGCGACTTCCGGGGGGGGGGGAGAGCTGCTCGCCTCTCGTTCTCCGTTTTTTGCTCAGCAAAACGGTGGCTGTGCTCGTCAGCCTCCCTGGTCTCCTCGAAAACTCCCTCCTTCCGTTGAAAACGGAACGGGGACACACACACACACGCACACACCCAATAAATGCACGCCCTCAAAACGGACGTTGGTGGAGTGTGTAAGTTTCGGTTCCTTCTGTGCCTGACTTGGAAAAGCAATTGGCGGTTCCCAGTTGACTACAAGAGTGTTGACAGCTTCAGGGTTCACAATGGCAAGACCTTTATACTTTATGCAAGACACGTTGCATAAGTCTTGGGACTTCAGTCTCTCCGTTTGCAGACACAGGTTTCTCTGCTCTTTTGCCCATATTCCCTGCCCCACCGTGCTTGTACATTCTAGACTAGAGAACAAGGGTCGCTTTGAAAGGGATTAGACCTAGCAGGAAGTAAGCTAACTAACTGAGAGAGAAAAAATTCTCCTTCCTCTTCCCAAAGAACAGCTTTAGCCCCACTAAGGCCCACTCTTTTATTCCTTTACAAACAGCATTTTATTATACTTTATCCAGGGACCAGAGCATTAGCACTGTGTATCCCCAAGATTGTACTTTTGGGGGAAGTATGTGCATTGTTTGCAAGCCATTGGGGGAGGATATCCTGAAAGACAAGTTATGCAGAATTAAAATAAATAGGCACACAGGTAGCGGATTTACAACCATTCATTTAGCAAGCGCTTGAAGTTACAACAACACTGGAAAATGATTTACGACCATTCCTTGCGTTTGCAACCATTTGCAGCATCCCCATAGTCACATAATCAGAGTTTGGGCACTTGCAACCAGCATGTATTTACAATGGTTGCCGTGTCCCAGGGTCATGTGAATTGTGACCTTGCCAGCCGGCTTTCAACAACTAGAGACTATGGGGGAAGTGAATTTGCTTAACGACCACATGGTTCACTTAAGACAGGGGTTCTCAAACTTGGCCACTTTAAGACTTGTGGACTTCAACTCCCAGAATTCTGGGAGTTGAAGTCCACAAGTCTTAAAGTGACCAAGTTTGAGGACCCCTGACTTAAGAACTGCTGTGATTTGCTTAACTGTGGCAAAAAAGATCGTAGAATCAGGCACAAGTTACTTAATAGCTGCCTTACTCAGCATTGGAAATCTGGTCCCAATTGTGGTTGTAAGCTGAGCACTAGTGATATCTACTAACAAGCCAAAGATGTGTAAGTCTTGGAATTTATGTTCTTCCGTACAGGTTGGAGAAGTTACCCCATTTTGGTTAGATCTTCCTTGCTTTCCTATCATCCAAACCTATAACAGGACAGGGCTCAACAATACACAACCTCAGTTGTGGGTCCAGACATCTAATCCTTTTTTTGTTTTGTTTTTTTAAGTGGCTCTGAGATCCTCCCCTCTCAACCCCCAGGGGTAATTGAATATCACTGCCAAATATGCTCGTAAAACAAAAACTTTGTAAGCGAAGATCTCCGTGGATTAAGCACAGTGAAGAGAACAGCAAAGAGCTCACCCCAAACCGGAGGGAAAAAATCCCAAACATTCCTGATTCTGTTCACGTGGCTCATTACAAACCTTCCCCCAAAAACGTGCTTAATGTGGTACCTAACTAGAAAAATATGGTCCATCCTTGCGGCAAACCGTGATTTTTATTGCATATGGCACTCTTCTGTACTGCCTGGTGGAAATAGTCCTCAACTTACAACTGTTCATTTAGTGACTGTGAAAAGTTACAATTGCACTGGGAAATGCGTCTTTCAACCAATAACTCGCACTTACAACCGACATAGCTTTCCCCACGGTCATGTGACCAAAATTTGATTGCTGGCCATCCAGCCTGTATTTATGATGCTGGCAGCCTCCTGTGGTCAACGGATCACCATTGATAACCATCCTAGTTGACTGGGTTCATTTAAAGGCTGCATCATTCACTTAATAACTGCCGTGATCCAGTTAACGACCATGGGAAAGCAGATCGTACAATTGGGCGTGACCCACTTAACCACTGCCTCGCTTCACAACAGGAAATCTGATCTCCATTGTTGGTTGCAAGCCGAGGACTACCTGTATAAATATTTTGAAATAAAGAAAAATAAAACGTCGTTACTTCTGGCCTTAAGTGCACACTGGTATGCTTAATACCGGTAGGAGCGAAGATGCTGATTCTGGGAAAGGCTACTCCATCCCTGGACTTTGGAAGCCACATTATTTGCTCCTCTGCTCCCCCTCCCTCATCCGAAAGGCTAGAGACTTGACCTTCAGAGAGCACACCATGCATTTTGCAGCCACTGAATATTGGACAGTGCCGTTCCTACCTCTGCATTCCCTCTGCAGTTGGCAGTCTCTTGTTCAGGAATGAGAGCTGGGTGTACAATATGGTGTGCGCGAATGTCTGTGGTTTGCTGATTTCCCAGCTGTTCTTCCTGACCCCGAGTCATCTCTGTTTACATTCTGAACATGTGCCAAGAGCCAATGCTCTGGAATGATACCCTAGCTGCTCCCCATGTGCTGATTGGGATGGGGCATACGGCACTTTCCATGGCAACGGATACTGTTGCTAGGAGACGGAGGAATAAAAGACTTGGAGGGATGCCTGGCAGCCTTCCTCCCCCTCCTCCTTGTCTTCTGCTGTCTCCCCATTTGGAACAAGATGATTCCTGAAACATGGCAAGCACAGTTATGACCATGAGACAGGAGCACCAGGACACGGAGGAGTTGGGGACAATTAAAGGCTGGGCATTTTTTGGGCCCATTTCTTGGCTGTGTGAGAGACCAACTGTTTTATGCTGAATTTATTTGAAGCAATGACATGCCCATCAATTGGGGGAGGGTATCTTGATCCTGGCTTCAATCTGAAAGAAGATGCTAGGCAGGGATACGGCCATAATGGGCTCTAAAAATAAGACTCTTGCTGGCTCAGGTCAGAAGAGGGTGAGGACAGTCCCTCCCGAATAGTTCCCACGGTAGGTAGCAGATGCAGATAGTAGAGCGTTTAGTCTGGCAAGATTCTGTCCATAGGTGAGGAGCAATAAGGAACTTAGTTTGGAAGAATCACTACATGTCATTCTTGGTTTGGAGGCCTGACGGATTTTAAATCAAATAAATTATGAGTTTCCAATCGTATTACTCTTATCATTTCTCTGTTCTTTAACTTAAGTCTTCAACTTAAGTTGAAGGAATACAAGAAACAGTTTCAGGCCATTTGTCTTGGGGTATCCAAATTGGACTTTGACTGGTAGATAAGTGCCAGGCAGGAGAGAAGAGAATGTAATCCTGTTTACTCTTCGCTTAGAAGAGGAATAAATATTCACTGCAGTTAGTTGACGCATCTAGAAATAATGATCCCTCTGATTATTCTAATCATAATCTTATCTGCCCCTAATATATATATATATATTTAAATTAAATGCTCTATCAGCAAAACATTGAAAATAAAAACATTTAAACAAACAGCAAAGCAAAACAGACTGGAGCAAACCTTGGAAGAAACAAATATGGTATGGTTTGGGAGTTGTATAGCTGTTCCATACCTCTGATTAAATGTTTGTCCTAAGGCAGAGGTGGGGACCGATGCCCCTTTATGACTTGTGGACTTCAATTCCCAGAATTCCTGAGCCAGCATGTCCTAAGGTGATCAAGCAAACACTTTTGTTTCAAAGCAAACAACTAAAGAAGATAGGGTAGTTTTCAGAAAAAACTGAAGCTGTCCCTAAAGATCAATGCCATGCCAGGTTCTTCATTTCCCACAATTTGCTGGCCATGAGGGATGTGGCCAGGAAGGAACTGGTATAACAGCCCAAAGAGGAAAGTGTTGTTTTGAATTCTCATAATGCACTACTTTTGGAAGAAGAACACTTCCTAGTAGGCGCTAATTCAGTGTTTCTCAAACTTGCTTTTTCAGCCTTTCCTGCAAGTCACTACAGGTAGTCCTTGACTTATGACCATAATGGAGCCTCAGATTTCTGTTGCTCAGCAAGACAATTGTTCAGTGAGTTTTACCCCATTTTATGACCTTTCTCATCACGGTTGTTAAGTGAATCACTGCCGTTGTTAAGCTAGTAACATGAATGAATCTGGATTCCCCATTGACTTGGCTTGTCAGAAGGTTGCAAAAGGGGATCACATGACCCTGGGACACGGCAACCACCATAAACACGAGCCAGTTGCCAAGAGTCTGGATTTTGATCACGTGACCACGGGGATACTATAATGGTTGTGAAAAATAGTCATAAATCATTTTTTTTCAAAGCATTTCTAACTTAGAATGGTCACTAAGTCCAGGAATACTTGTACTTGTGTGTTATTGTTTGCTAGGCATTTAATATTCATATGGGAAGCACAGTCCATAGGCAGGCAGTGAAATAGGCAATTTATCAAGTCCTTACAGAGCAGCATCCTTAGTTGATTCTGTTCAGCATGGCGGTCTTCCACTTCATAAAACTTGTTCCAAGTTTATTCATGTTCATTTCTAGCTTGCTTTCTTTCAGGGCAATTTTGGAAGAAACTTCACAGAGAATTGGGGGTAATGCAGTTAGCAATTACCGCTGCTGAAATGAATTTCCATTTCAGCTGAGCCAAGAAATCACAGTAGTTCCTGAGTAATCTGGACTATTAAAGTGGGTTAAAAGTTGGGTCAATAAATCGGACCGTTCCTGGCATATAATGTCCCGGTTTGAATGCATTGGAATACGAACGTTAATAGATGATTTCCTAGTTCATATGAAAGAAAGATTCAAAAAAGCTGCAAGTGTGAGCAGAGATTCACCTATATCCTAGATTATGAACGAAAGTCCACTTTTTAACCTTCTAGAGGAGTGGAAATCTCAAAATATACGTTTTATTAGAAGGGATGGTTTTGTTTTTTTCATTTGTACAATGTATATTGGTGAGTGGCAACTATTTGGAATGCATAATGTGACCGTGTTTTAGTGCAAGAGAGTACAACTTTAAATGTTTAAATTTAATTTAATTTAAATTTAAATGTTTTTGTGAAGAGTAGGAAGACTGCAGTCAACGGGGGGGGGGGGGGGGGGAACCGGTTGCTGGCATTGGTGAGAATTTTGACATTTGGGGGCTTTAAAACACCCATGTTTATTTCAGGCTTTACATTTCAGATAGTCCTCAGGTAATGACCACATGTTCAGTGACTGACCTTGCAACAGTTCTGAATAAGTGATACTTACAACTGGTCCTCAGAATTCCGTCCGTTGCAGCACCCCCCTGGTCACGTGATCACCATCCAGATCCTCAGTAACTGACCATTGCAGTGTCACATGATCACAATTTGCGACCTTCTCTGCTGGCTTCCAACAAGCCAAGTCCTCACTTAGTGACCCCTGATGATTTGCTTAACAACGGTAACCAAGGGCTCAATTCTCACCTTGGGAAGAAACGATTGAGAAATAGCATGTAAAGATTTGAAGAGCCAGTTTTATCTCTGAGCTATTTGGAGAATTAAGTTTTTTCCTGCTCATTTTCTCAGCTAATTTTGAACACGGGTGTTGGTTTAAAAAAAAAGAAAGAAAGGGAATTGGCATCTCTAAAGGTAAATTTGTTCCCTTCTCCCTTCTGCCTCCTTCTCCCTCCTCCCTTCTTTCTCCCTGTCCCATGATGCATTGTACCTCAGCAAGCTGATGCCATATAAAAAAAAACAAGGGGTTGTTATGCTGCCCATTCTTTTGATGGCAGAAGGGTGGGAAGAACCTGGCACCATTTGGAGAGGAAAAACTCCAGCCTTCCGACAGTAGCCTCCTGGGCATGTATTGTCTGACCTACTCCATCCCCTTCCTGGTATCCCTCCTGCAGTCAGAGGGCACAAGGCGGGCATCCAAAGAGCCCGGCCGGGTCCTAATCCCGAAGGGAACCGAGAACCGCCAACCCAAGGGGGTAAGCATTTATTTGGGCTCTGCTCTTTCTCCTCTTCTTCCCTCTTCCCCCTTATTCAACCTAATTTTTTTTTTGGGGGGGGGAATAAAAGTACAGTAGTCGCCATGAACGTTCAGATCATTCAACATTTTCTCTTCTCTTTTTTTTTTGGCTCAGTTTCTGGGTTCCAAACAAGCAGCAACGGAGAGGGCGGGAGAGAGGATCACGGCCATTGGGATGAAGGTTGGCAGGGAAGCCGTGAGACAGAGGGAGAGAGGGAGGGAGAGAATAAAACTGGCACAGGCTGGAGGTTTGCCAAGGCTGCTTGGCAGAGATGCCATAGAAAGCTGGGCGAACACACACATGGTAATGTATATTTCGGAAGAGAAATGCTAAAAAGCGGGGGGGGGGGGTTAGGGGAACAGAACGACTCGCAGATCCTTGATCTGGGCACCTGTTTGTTTTCTTTTAATATGGCAAATTGCTTCATCTTTTCCTTTTATTTATTTTTTCCTTCTCCTTTTCTTGCGGTTATTGGATGTTCATTATGTAGCACATGGATACCAAATGCAGAGAGTTGCGTTTAGGGAGCGCAGCAGTTCCTATGCTGATTGATTTGAATCTGGGCCAAGGAAATAATGTTGACTGCTATCTTGCCTGGAAGGGGGGGGGGAAGGAGGGAAAAGGGTAGCAGGAATTGGCTGCCAGCTGCCAAGCTGCCTCGCCACCTTGGCATTGAATTGTCAACCGGATCCAAGCGGGCCTCCGGTGGTACCTTTGGACTTCTCTTGGATATTGGTTAGGGGCCCCTGGATTTCCCATGTGACTTTTTCACAGGGGACCCCTTCAGCCTCGGAGGCAGGTAGCCCAGAACAGGTAGGAAACCTCAGGGCCAGCTACGGTCCCTTTGTCTGCTTTAGTTTTTAAAAGGATGCCAAACCTGGAAACATTTGCATCCAAAGTCCGAGTATATGTATGAGAATGGGGCTGGCATGGCGTATAGGATGGGCGTGGGTGTGTTTTTTAGGGGTGGGTGTGTAGATTTTAGTCTCACTGTGGAAAAATAAGCAAGAGCCGATGCCTGCTTTGTTGGATCTCATTTGTCAAACCACATGGCATGTTGAATGTAGCAGCGGGTCTATTCTCTTGAGATGGCTCTTTGGCCAACCGTAGGGCGGCCTCTACCTTGGTGACCCCCTTTTGGCACCGGGTCTTTGGTCCTGGGCACCCAGAGGCTTAAGGAGGTGAGGCAGAACTGAAACAGGGCTGCAGCTTTGCTAGTTCAGGATTGCCAGCCTTCCTAACCGCCTTTGGTGGGTGTGGTGCAGAAGATGAGTTAAAGCTGGCAAGGAGCTCCTGGATGAAGGAAGCTTGAACAGGACGCTATTCGCTCTAAGGTGGACCTGAGAAAAGAAGGAATTCCTGCTACATCTGCTCTGTACTGCTCACTTTGAAGCCTGTTCGATAGAGCTGCTGGTGTGCTCGGCTGCCTTTGTGAGACATCCAGGGAGACAAAGAAATTACAGTCTCACCGAACTTAAATAAGGATTTAGACTAGAGAAAATGAGCCAGTGGGACATACCGTTCTTCAGGCTTCAGCCTGAGTTTACCTGGGTTTCTGAAAATTAATTCACTAGGTAAAGTGAAGGTTTTTTTTAAAAAAAATCTGAATAGAAATGAGAAGATGTTTCAGGATGCAGAGTGCAACACTTGATGCTGCAGCTGGCAGGCTCCGTTTTGAAGTTGTAGATGTAGAATAAACGCAAGCAGAGATCTGATCTAATACAGTATAGCTAAAAGAAGGGGAAATATCTTTTTTTTTAAAAAAAAAAAAAGCATGTTCTAAGATGGAGACAAAAGCAACAGAAATTATTGCAGGGGTTAAAAGAAAGACTGCATCATTTGTCTGTAGCTTAGAGCAAAGGCAGGCAGGAAGAAACTCAAATAAAGGTATATACAGGTAGTCCTCATTTAGTGGCCACAGTTGGGGCCAGCAACTTTGTCGTTAAGCAAAGCAGTCACTAAATGAAATCACGGCTGGGCTTATGATCTTACTTCAGCTTTACAGACCTGCAAAAAATTAATAAATAAAAGGACTGGTCATAAAATGACTTTTTCAGCACCATTAAAACTGTGAATGGTTGTTAAATGAGGCAGTTGCTAAATGAAGACTCCCTGTAGTCAATACATGGTGTGGAAAATACAGGTAGAGATGTTATCCCCCCATGTTAGAACTCAGGGTCATCTCTAACTGTATCACCAATAAAAAGAAACACTTTTTACAGAAGATGGGCTTAAATTGTAGAAGCTGCTGCCATCACATACAGCAACGGTCACCTTAATTTTAAAAGAAGCCTGAACAAATTCTTGAGATACCAGACAATAGGTGGCTGTTAATCTTGATGGCTGTACGCTGCCTTCTGGTTCATACGCAGATTTCATGTCAGGGTGTTTGATATTTGCCTAACCTGAAAGTAACTCTCTTCCAAGCTCTGTTCTCCCAGAGTTCTCCTTAGCTAGATTTATTGAGAAGAAAGCTGTGGAGTTAAAATAATTTAATTATTTTCCTTCTAGAGCCAATTTATGTCCAAGCAGGTCAGCAGGAAGACTTTATTGATCTTTCTAACGGTCTTTCTCTGACCCCGGGTGGCAGAGGAATTCTGGGAGTTGAAGTCCATGAGTCATAAAAGGGCCGAGTTTGAAGACCCCTGTTGTAGGGTGTAATAAAAGAAGCTTCCACTTCACCTTAAGAACGAGTTCCTCCTTGACCACAGCAATAAACTACAGCCTTTATCTAATCTTTCAAAGGTCTATAATTTAGCCACTTTTATCAACTAAGGTGGGGAGAGAGAGAGAGAGAGAGAGAGAAGGGAGCATTCTCAGTATGGCTTGCAACATGAACATGGGAGATTAGGAAGATTAATTAAAATAGAATTCTTAGTATAGAATTGTGGGTATAGGAGGAAAACAATCAGATTTAGGGTTTATGTGGCCTTAATCTGGGAGAGGGAGGGATGTTTATACACCCACATTAGCGGATGATCAGCTTATGAGACAGTGGAGGAACTTCTTAGATGGAGCTAGTATTTCTGGGTTGCTATTGGGCAGTTTAGCATTTAGGAAGCTTTGGAGAAGAGCATTGCCATATGCAAATTGGGTGCTCTCTCTCTCTCTCTCTCTCTCTCTCTCTGTGTGTGTACACATAAGATAAAGTGGCTTAGAGATTTTTGAGAAGACTAACAAGGGTCTCCCTTTAAGAATCTTTCTGAACAACGGTTCCCTCTCCTCTCTCTACCAACATTATGTCTGGTTTTGATAATATAAAGATTGCTTTGTCTCCTTTCCCCATATAGTACATGTAGCCCTCAACTTACAGACATCCATTTAGTGACTTTTTGAAGGTAAGAAAAGCACTGGAAAAAGTGATGTATCACCCTTATGACTATGGCAGCATCTCCATGGTCACACGATCAAAAATCAGACGCTTGGCAACTGGCACGTATTTATGACGGTTGTAATGTCCCGGGGTCATGTGATCACTTTTTGCGACCTTCTGACAAGCAAGGTCTAGGGGGAAGCCAGATTCACTTAACAATACAGTGACATCATGATGATGATGATGATGATGTTGGAAGGTACCTTGGAGGTCATCTAGTCCAACCCCCTGCTCAACTGCAGTGATTTACTTAACAACTGCCATGCTTAGTAATGGAAATTTTGGGCTTAATTGCAATTGTAGGTCAAGGACTATCTGTAATGAATATGTGAAGCTGGCAAAAGTATACTTTTAACGCTTGGAATTCGTATTTTTCAATACAGAGATCCTATATGGTTAGCAAACTTTGAGAATGCAGGGGGGGGAGATTGAGTGGCCAAATGGTACTCTGTATTTGAGAAACTGGTTTTGCAAAACGGGGGCTTCATCTCAGAACGTATCTTGGAAATGATGTGAGTTCAATATTAGTCACAATATTCCTCACCTTATGTTTGTCGGACTTCTTTTTATCTTGCCTGATGAAGAATGCCTTGATACTGGAATGCTTGCAACCATTTTGTAATTTTCTACCGTAGTTGGCTGCATAGATGTACTGCTTTGTACTGCTTTGCCTCTGTGCTTTTTGTAGCAATGCATGATGGTAGTGATATTCCTGCTAAATATGTTTGCCTTAAATTCCTTAAATTCCAAACTCTCCAGGATGTTTGTGCTTCACAGGGACGACTAAATACGTCAAGGGCAATTTATGTTTCTCATTTTTTTTTATTTGTAAGTTCATTTTGTTCATTGTTTTACTAGTTTGGATTGCTTATTTATTTACATCCCGCCCTTATTATTTTACAAATAACTCAAGGCAGCAAACATATCCAACATAACTTCCTCCTACTATTTTGATCACCACAACAATCCTGTGAGGTGGGTAGATCTGAAAGAGAGTGACGGGTCACCCAGAGGGCATTCATGGCTAAGGTGAGACTTGAACTCACAGCCTCCCACTTTCTAGCCTAGCACATTTTAACCCACTTCTAACCACTTTCCTTGAAGAAACCCTCACGAAAATCCCTTACAGGTAATCCTTGATTTACAATCTTTTCATTTAGTGACCATTCAGAGTTACAACAGCATGGAAAAATGACTTATGACCATTTTTCACACTTACGACCATCGTAGCATCCCTGTGGTCACGTGATGAAAATTCAGATGCTCCCTGTGGTCACGTGATCCCCTTTTGCAACCTTCTGACAAGCAAAGTCAATGGGGGGGGAGTCAGATTCACTTAACGACTGGGTTACTAACTTAACAGCCGCAGCGATTCACTTAACAAATGTGGCGAGAAAGGTCGTAAAATGGGGCAAAACTTTGTTGCTAAGCAACACGGTTGTAAAGTGCAATGTCACATGACTGCAGCCCTTAGTGATGACAGTTTCAGCAGTCCCAGTTGCTATCGTTAAGCGAGGACTTCACATGACCAGTCAAGGTCACAGATCATGTGACTGGGGGATGCTGCCACCGCCATCATTATGAACTGGTTGCTGGGCACTCAGATTGCAGTCACAAGATTGCAGGCACACTGGGAAAACTGCAGTTTGGGGGACTGGCATACGTTTCTTGTTCAGTGCTGTTGTAACATTCATCAGTCACCTAATGAAAGGTCGTTAACTGAGGACTATCTCTCTCTTTTTTATATAAATGTTTTATTAATTTTCTATTTTCACAAACAAGTGCCCAATAGACAACGTGATGACTAAGTCCATTAGTGAGTCCATTCCTTGATACATATAAGCTTCTTCCAACTAAGTCCGATATTACACCCTCCAGTACATCCTCTCTTCTGATAATAACCATTTTTCTACACTAAGCAAATACAATTATTCTTGTTGTTAGTAAATATACAATTGCATATCAACATTTGTTACATTTTTCTAATAATGTCAATAATATCAGTTTAAAATATCTTTTCTAACCAAAGCATATCTTAATTGCACTTGCACTCAATTTCCATTTATTTAGTCCATATCCTATTTTCGCGTTTTTCAAATTTTAATTTCCCATCCATGTTCAAAGTATCCCAATCATTTATAATTTCAAAACAAGTTATATTTGGGTAACCAAAAGCATCCCTTATTCAAAGTTCTTAGCATATTCTTATTTCCCTTTTCATACCAAGATACGATTTTCTGATTACAAATCCTATCTATCTAGTTATAATAATACTTCTATTTCTAACAATCTATTCTGAACCATATTCAAACATCTAATTAGTAATATAGCATCCCCTCTAATAGGTCAAAGCTTCTGTTTCCTTCAATCTTACTCTGGCTTTCTTCCTTTGCCAACTAACTTTCCAAGTCAATGCATTTGGATCACCAAATAATTCTTCCTCTATTTTTGTATATATTATTTGAAACAAGAGAAACAATTTAATTAAGGTATTTTTGGAAGAACTAGCCCGTTGATGTTCATTAAACAACTGAGGACTATCTCTGATGAATATTTCTTTCCCTTTTTTTTTTCAGCTATCCATGCTGTCAATCAAAACCCAACATATCCTCCATTTCCAGAAGGAATGCAAATGGCAATATTTGGTGAGTGTTGATTTGTCCATGGACAGATTCAGTTACAATCCTGTCCCCACCACTTGGAGGCTACAATCCTGGATTCTAATTTTAAAGAGGAAGTAAACCTTCTGGCACCAGCAATAGAGAAATAATGTAATTAATGTATTGAAAAGACACAGGCTTTGTTGTAACCTGCAATGCCTGGCTGGCTGGGGAATTCTGGGAGTTGAAGTCCACAAGCCTTAAAGTTGCTGAGGTTAGACACCGCTGACATAGAACATCTTAATAATTCACTTATTCACTTATAGCTTTTCCTTTTCTTGGCTTCCTTCACAGGCATGGGGTGTTTCTGGGGAGCAGAAAAAATGTTTTGGAAGCTGTCGGGGGTCTTCTCCACACAGGTGGGATTCTCAGGAGGCTTCACCGCCAATCCTACCTACAAAGAAGTCCTCAGCGGTAAGTCTTCTTGAGAAGAACTCTGGGTGGAATCTCTTTCTCTGTGAAGTTATGTCTGATCAAAGGGCTTATACATATGAGAGTCACAGTCTTAGGTAAAGCTATCTTTATATCCTGAAACAAAGGAAATAAGCTCACTTGCCTTGATTTTCTGATTTTCAACTTTACACTGGTGTGGTTGTGTGACACTGCACACTTAACCAAGTCACTTTCAAACTAGGATTGTGCAGAGCTTCAGATTCAGTTCCAGAAAATATGCTGCTGAGCTTGTAGAAGAGGCATCACCTGCTATTTTCTTAAAGCAGCTACATCTTTTAGATAGATAGATAGACAGACAGACAGACAGACAGACAGACAGATAACCTTTATTGTCATTTTTTACTGTGGGCACAACGGCACACATTAAAAATGAAATTTAGTTGCTTGATTACATCATGTTGAGTTCATCCACACAATCTTTTGTACAAACTTAGCAGTTACATTTGAGTAACACACTAACCATGCTTAATGTGTAATTCCAAGCGTGGTTAGTTTTAATTCTGGTAGGGTTTTATGTTTGTATATAGTTTAACTTTTTGTACTGTACATATCCAACAATTGGTTCATTTAACATTTAAGGTCAGATCTTTATTCTGGGGAATTCTAGCATGATTTGGAAAATGCTAGAATGTTCCGTTCCACTTTGGACCATGATGAACCTCCAGCTAGATCAGGGGTGTCAAACTGCCGGCCCGCAGGCCGGATGTATCACACCGAAACCGCGTCCACCCCACTCCCGGCAATGGGGAAAAAGTCACGCTACGTCGCGACACGTCACGTGACGTTGCGAGTTTGACACCCTGAGCTAGACTGTGCAGTTCCTGGATCAGCGAGTTTTGTACCTCCTTAGAGGCAGCATTGCTTTTTATGAACCTCAGGCCTTCTCTGGCCTTCCCCAGGCAGATGCGTCTATTGGCCGAGTTAATCCTCCCTCCCCAATCTGGATCCCGCAGAAATCAGAGCAGACAGTTTTGCAGCTTAACTGCAAAAGCATTTTAAATGTGGAGTGTGGAAGATTATCTGTCTGAAAGAAACATTCCCCACATCTGTCATCTACATTCTGGGTATTAAGACAATATTGAGGAAGGAGGGACAATCTCTTTTGCTTGCTGACACACAAATACACTCACTCACTCACTCACTCACTCACTCACTCACTCACTCACTCACTTACTCACTTACTCACTCACTCACTCACTCACTCACTTATCTTTCTCTCCAAAATAATTAATCTGTCAAATCTGCAGATTGCACTTATATCTCCCATCTTTGACTCATTTTTAGAGAAATCAGGGCTACACTGATTGGGGTGCTGTTAGCACTCCCCAAAGTGGGGAGCCAGATTTCCCCCCCCCCCACAATCCTATAAGCCAGCAGTCCCCAACTCCCAGTCCGCATCCCAGTACCGGTCTGTGGCCCATTAGGAACCGGGCCATGCAAGCGGCAGGCAAGCGTGTGAGCACATGAAGCTCCGTTTGTGGAAGCGGCAGGTGCGCGCGCAAAACCATTCCCCTCTCCCCCCCCCCCGCTGCTAGTCCGCAGAGCCAGAAAGGTTGGGGACCACTGCTATAAGCTCTTGTGAATGGAGCATGGTATCCTTCACTTAATTATAGAGTGACCAAGCACTGTGTACATAAATGTCCTGTATGCAGGTAGTCCTTGATTTAAAACCACAGCCGGGAGGAGAATTTCTGTGGCTGAGCGAGGCATTTATTAAGTCAGTCACGCCCAATTTTACAATCCTTTTTTTTTTGGGCCAAAGTTGTTAAGCAAATCACTGCAGTTCTTAAGTGGGCTGCATACAGGGCCCAGCACAGGAGGCATGGCTGGTTGAAAGTCACCTGCTCCATCCCACCTCCTTTTTCCCCTCCTAATTACCATAGGAGGGTCAGCAGCCTTGCTTGTGCAAAATTAACTAGAAACTGCTCCAGGGAAATTCATCTCTGATGAGAATTTCTAACTCCATGGGGGAATCAGGGTACAGCAGTGAAAGGAGAAATTCCTCCTTTAGACAGGAGATATTAATCTAATGGGGATGTGTCAAGTGTTTCCAAGTGGGATGAAGGCTCTGGATTAACCCCTGCAGTGCTGCTTAATATGCGGTATGAATATTATGTGCTTCAAGAAGCATGCCAAGAAGTAGGTTGTGGTCTACTTGATGACATGATAGCAGTATTCCAATATTCGAGGGGCTGCCACAAAGAAGAGGGGGGGGGTCAATCTATTTTCCAAAGCACCAGGAGGAAGGAGAAGCAGCAATGGATGGAAACTAATCAAGGAGAGAAGCAGCCTAAAACTAAGGAGAAATTTCCTGACAGTGAGAACAATTAACCAGAAGAACAACTTGCCTTCAGAAGTTGTGGGTGCTCCATCACTGAAGCTTTTAAGAAGAGATTGGACAGTCATTTGTCTGAAATGATAAAGGATCTCCTGCTTGAGGAGGGGGTTGGACTAGAAGACCTCCAAGGTCCCTTCCAACTCTGTTATCCTGTTAAGACACGTGGTTCATTTGGGCTTTCAAGTAACAACTGTTTGGAAGGGCAGAGCCCAACAGTACAGTGACAAGAGTCTGTATTTGTTGATATTAGTCCTGTTTTATAGATGAACTCCCATTGAACAAGTTCACATTACAGGTAGTCCTCGACATACGGCCACAATTGAGCCCAAAATTTCTGTTGCTAAGCCAGACAGTTGTTAAGCAAGTTTTGATTCATGTTACGACTTTTCCTGCTATAGTTATTAAGTGAATCACTGCAGTTGTTTAGTAACATGGTAGTTAAGTGGATCTAGCTTCCCCATTGACTTTGCTTGTCAGAAGGTCAGAAAAGAGGATCACATGACCCCAGGACACTGCAACCGGCATAAATATGAGTCAGTTGCCAAGTGTCCGAATGTTGATCACGTGACCATGGGGATGTTTCAACGGTCATCAGTGTGAAAAACGGTCATAAATCCCTTTTTTCAGTGCTGATGAAACTTTGAACGGTCAGTAAATGAACTGTTGTAAGTTAAGGACCACATTGCCTTAAATGGAAAAAAATAACATCAAGTACTTTGGGAAGAAGCAGTGGAAGAAGTTACCCACAACTTTCTACCTAGTTCTTATAGCTTCTCATGGTTCCTATAGTTTCAGTACCGGGGACTGATTTATTTAGTTAAGGAACATGCAAGGCCACTCAACTCATAAATTTGGGCCCTGAGTGGCCAAATCATTCAATTTTTTAAAAAATATCAAACCATATAAATCCAATACACCAAAGCACTGACAGATACATAGCTGAGCTGAAGCAATCATTTTCACAGTAAGATGAGATCATCTCCCATCCAGCCCAGTGCACAGGAGAAATGCCAAGTCTTCTCAGTTCTTCTGAGGCTAATAGAGTCAGGGCCACTCACACTTGGGGACCAGTATTCTCATGGCTAAGCAAGTCATTTGTTAAGTGAGACACGCCTGATTATATGACTTTTTTTTGCCACAGTTGTGAACCGAATCGTAGGCGTTCTTAAGCGAATCGTGCAGTCATTAAGCAAATCCAGCTTCCCCCATTGACTTTGCTTGTCAGAAGCCGGCTGGGAACTTGCAAATGGCAATCACATGTCCCTGGGAAGCTGCAATCCTCATAAATACATGCCAGTTGCCAAATATCTGGATTTTGATCACAGGGCCATGGAGCTGCAGCGATGGTTGTGAGTCTCTTTTTGCAGTGCTGTTGTAAATTCAGATGGTTGCTAAATGAATGTTTGTAGATCAAGGAGTCCCTGTGTGTTGCTTTTGTAGCACAGAGTATAATTTGCAAGACAGAAGGCTCAGCAGCATCAATTCAGCCTAATGACTCGGTGAATTTCCATTGGTTGTAACAATTGACAAGGCTCAAAGAAAGCCTGGGGTGATTTTTCTCCATTCTGTTTCCAGGGATGACAGGACATGCGGAAGTGGTCTGTGTAGTGTTTGACCCACAGAAAATCAGCTATGAAAAACTCCTCCAATTTTTCTGGGAGAACCATGATCCAACCCAAGGTAAAAATCTAGGATCAGGAAAGGTGCAATGTGGGAAACCAATCTATTTACCTTGATTAATTATAAGCAGTATAAGCAATACTTTAGCAAATCAAGAGGAATTACATTTGGAAGCAATCCTAAGACAGCTTTGCTGGTACTGTACCAGTGGTGGGATTCAAATAGGTGAACAACCGGTTCTCTGTGTGGATGCCGCTTCCGGAAGTCCATTCTGGGCCTGGGCAACAAAAAATTAGCTACCAGTTCTGCCGAACAATCCCAGCATTGTACGATACCTTGCAGCATTTTGGATTATGGCCCCCTCTCATTCTTCCACCAGCAGGGCCAATTATGGAAGATTGTAATTTATAGAAGCTTGGACTATCAACATCCATAGTGGCTGGGAAGAAAGACAGTAGTAGACGGTTTTATAGGAAACAAGACTGGGCTGATTTTGTAAGAATCTAAGTCATCAATCGTTATTATAACAGTGCACTGAAGAAGGAAGAACATAATTTAGTATGTGATTAGTGTGTGTGTCTGTTTGCATACAATGGTCCATTCTTGCCCTCTTTTCATATCTGATTTTATGATTATATATTAATAGGATCCTAATATTATATTTTTAGATACTTAAGGATTGACCAGCACTGTTATACCCGGATCAATCAAAGGCCTGTTTAATTTAAGCTTGGACAATTTATGGGTCTAAGTCCACATTCTGAAAAGAATCCTCTTGTGGAAGGAATCCTCTTCCTTCCAACTTTACCAGTAAATTTTCAGTAGCACAGTTGCTGAAAATCAACATGTGAAATCCGTACCACACCCCCCAAAATATTGAACTGCAGTTGTAAAAACCAGATTCCATCCTAATAATCAAGATGGTCCTCCTGATAAAAAGGGATTTTTTGTTCCACCTGCATGTAGAATATGCTAAATTGAGCTAGATCATGGGCTAAGAATGAGAAGCTTTAGAGATGAAAGATTGCTTGCCTCTGGTTAGTCTGAAAATCTGTAACGCAACAAAAGACACAGTTCTACAGAGATGCAATACCTGAATGGAAAACTGCTTGGAGTATTTTGAATACAGGTAATCCTTGACTCATGATCACAATTCAGCCCAAAACTTTAAGTGAGTTTTGCCCGACTTTACAACCTTTGTTGCCCTAGTTGTTAAGTGAATCACTGCAGTTGTTAAGTTAGCAGCATGGTTGTTAAGTGAATCTGTCTTCCCCATTGACTTTGCTTGTCTGAGAGTCACAAAAGGTGATCCTATGACCTTGGGACACTGCAACCGTCATAAGTATGAGCCTCTTGCCAAGCTTCCAAATTTTGATCACGTGACCGTGAGGATGCCACCCCAGTCGTAAGTGTCAAAAATGGTCATAAGTCGCTTTTTTTAGTGTCTTTACGGTATTGTCACTGAATGAATTGTTGTAAGTTGAGGACTCCCTGAGCTCATTGAGTTGGGTTAATCTTCTTCATGCCGTTTTTTTTTTTTCATTTGATTGCTGAGTCATTTGAGGGCTCTAGCCAAAGAATACCTAATTTCTCCAGCCTGACTCGTTCCAGACTCCTGAGGCAGAGATTTTCTCTTAAGGAATCACATGCCCCTCTTGATTTTGTAAGCCAACCTCATTTTTCAGGCGACTGTACCTCTTTAAATGACTCCTTTAAATGGCTTCTCCTACTTCCCCACCAAGGTCACAAAAGGTGAAGCTCTTAGTGGACCCTCTGCTGAGACAGGAGAGGTTCAGTTGTAAAGAAAGGGGGGAGCTGGGGATTTCTAATGTTTCTCTCCCCCCCCTTTTTTTTAATAACCAGAGGAAGTGGAGGGGTGGAGGGCTGTTTGTAACCCACCTCACGTCAACACTGAGCAACAGCGGGGGGAGGGTTGAAGGCTTTAGGAAGACCGAGCATTTTTGTAATGAAGTGTAATTTTAATGAGGAAATTAGAATTCTCTGTGTGTTGCCGGCTGGGCCCTCCTCTGGGTGCGTAATGGTGTGTTTGTGTTTTAATGAGTAGCGTTGCCAGTGTAGATGGCATATTAGGGAGTGAGCACATGGGGAGAGAAGAATTCTGCCCCCCACAGTCATTGTGTGTTAGATTTCAAAAGAAGATGCCTTATGGCTGAGGAGCATTGCTGACTGCTCTCCCCTACTGACATTGTCGGATACAAAAGAAAGAGATAACATTTCCTTGAAGTCAAACTTGACACCTGGTGACTTACATGGCCACATGTAAGTCACATGCAATTTTTCTTGCAGTAACAAGGAAATGGGTCACCACTGCCTTCTCCTGAGCTTTTCCTTTTACATTGGGATTGTCTAGCCTACAGTCCTGGGGTTTTGTGGTGCTCTCCCATTTCTGATGTTCTCTCATTCCTGTTCAGCCTTGTGTAGCTTTTTGAGGTCCAGGGCTGTGTAACCTTAGCTCATAAGCTCATGTGGAGCAATTGACCTAATTTCAAAGGACCTTTATAGAACATAGAATCAAAGAGCTGCAAGGTACCTCGGAGTTCTTCTAGTCCAACCCCCTGCTCAAGGCAGGAATCTTACCCCATCCCAGGGGTAGGCAACCTTGGCTCTTCTATGACTCGTGGACTTCAACTCCCAGAATTCCTGAGCCAGCATGGCTCAGCTTGGAAACCTCTCCCTTTCCCCTCAGCATGGCTGGCTCAGGAATTCTGGGAGTTGAAGTCCACGAGTCATAAAAGAGCCAAGGTTGCCTACCCCTGCCCCATCCCAATCAAAGTCTAGTCTATTTTTGAAAACCTCCAGCACCCATAGCCCCAGGAGGCAAGCTATTCCAAGCTATTAATTGTTCTCGCTGTCATAAAATTTCTCCTTACTTCGTTGGATACGCTGGATATGTTGGATCTTTTTTAACAAGCTATTTCTTGTCCTGCCCTCTGGTGCTTTGGAGAACAAATCAATCCCCTCTTCTCTGTGACAACCCTTGAGAAGTACTGGAAGACTGCTATCATTTTCCCCCTTATTCCCTCTCTTCAATAGGTCTAGACCAGGGGTAGGCAACCTTGGCTCTTTTATGACTCGTGGACTTCAACTCCCAGAATTCCTGATCCAGCAGCGCTCAGGAATTCTGGGAGTTGAAGTCCATGAGTCATAAAAGAGCCAAGGTTGCCTACCCCTGGGCTAGACATACCTAACTCCCACAACTGTTCATCATCCATTTAGCCTCCAGACCTTTTGTCATCTTTGTTGCTCTTCTCTGCACCCTTTCCAGGATCTCAACATCTTTTTTGTATTGTGGTGACCAGAACTGAATGCGATGTTCCTTAAGTGTGGTCTTACCAGTGCGGTATAAAGCGGTGCTATCACTTCTCATGATCTTGATGTTATCCCTCTGTTGATGCAGCCCAAGACTGCATTGGCTTTTTTGGCAGCTGCAGCACATACTCAAATGGTGGTCCACCAGGATACTTGGGTCTCTCTCTCTCCCTCCCTCCCTCTCCCCCCCCCTCTCTCATCCAGCTTCTTGAGCAGGAAGATGAGAAACCCCTCCCCTCACCCACTTATGGCTATATCCCTGCCCACTTCTCCAACCATACCACTATTGGCAGGCAGTCCTGTCCTTCTTACTAAGAGCCCCTCTTCAGGAGACTTTTTTCATTGCTGCCCTCAAATCGAGATTAAGATTTAAGACTTTTCCACTGATAGTAAAGGGCTCTTTGGCTGCAGTGCTCTGTCTGAGGATGGACCATCGGGGCTTATGAGTGAAGGATGCTGGTGGTTATAATCTCTTCTCTTGCATTAGAGCAGGGCTCTTCAAACTTGGCCCTTTTATGACTTGTGGACTTCAACTCCCAGAATTCCACAGCCAGCGTGCCTGGCTGAGGAATTCTGGGAGTTGAAGTCCACAAGTCATAAAAGGGCCAAGTTTGAAGAGCCCTGCATTAGAGTGACTCCCACTTTACAGGTAGTCCTCGACTTAACGACCACAATTGAGCCCAACATTTCCACTGCTAAGTGAGACAGTTGTTAAGTGAGTTTTGCCCCATTTTACAACCTTTCTTGCCACAGTTGTTAAGTGAATCACTGCCGTTCTTAAATTAGTCACAGGGTTGTTAAGTGAATCTGGCTCCTCCATTAACTTTGCTTGTCAGAAGGTCGCAAATGGTGATCACATGACCCCGGGACACTTCATCTGTCATAAATATGAGTCAGTTGCCAAGCGTCTGAATTTGGATCAGCTAACCATGGGGATGCTGCAATGGTCGTAAGTGTGAAAAATGGTCATAAATGACTTTTTTCAGTGCCGTTGTAACTTCAAAGGGTCACTAAATGAATGGTTGTAAATTGAGGACTACCTTTATTTGCTCTTGAAGGAAAAGCTTTTGCATGTTTTTATAGATACTGATTCCCTGTTAGATGTTCATCTTTAGCAGCTAAAACAGCGAAGTCCTGTGGTATCTTATTATTGGGAGACAAATTCTGGATCAGGGTTCATCAAATTCAAGAGTGGATTGATCCTGAATGTGTTCGTTTGTAAATGTCATCGGATATCTTTTGTCTCTGATATTTAATACTTGGAGAAAACCTGGATTTTTTTTGCTGAAGTCATACTTATCTAGCAGATACATGAACTATGTATGTTGTTCTGAGTTTCATGGTCATTGATATTTTCCCAGGAAAGAAATATTGGATATGGATATCAAAATCAAATGAGTGAAATTAGATGATCTTTGACATCCTAGTCGCTAAATTCGGGAGGAACTTCAGAATAATAAAAAAAAAGTTACTTTCTATTAAATCAGACCACTGATCTATCTAGCACCACATTTTCTGTCTGTTTCCATTAATGAAATAGATAAAATGGGAATACTCAAGGATAACACCTTTTCTCCTGCGACTGTTTATTATTAAGGTTGAAGTGGGAAGAAGAAGATTCAGCAATATGAATCAATTTGGTCGTCTTTTGTCTAATAACATGCATTGTTGTGGCCTCATTTTTTTTTTCCAGGAATGAAACAATACGAAGACATTGGCACCCAGTATCGCTCGGCCATCTTCACTATCGGAACAGAACAATTGGAATCTGCTTTAAGATCCAAGGCAATGTATGAACAGGTATAGGAGAATTGTGGATAGATGGGGGCAGGAGATTGAGGCCTTGGACTAGGGTGCTGCTGTTTATATGATTAAGGTTGACTCTTATTGGCATTAACTTTGTAAGGTGTACGTTCCTATCTATGAATTCCCATCTAAATGTAAAGGTTTCCCCTGTCCAGTTGAATCTGATTCTAGGGGGTGGTGCTCATCTCCGTTTCTTAGCCAAGGGAGCCAGCCTTGTCCAAAGAGGTTTCTGTGGTCATCTGGCCAGCATGACTATACACCGAGGCACACGGAATGCTGTTACCTTCCCACCAAAGTGGTACCTATTTATCTACTCGCATTTGCATGCTTTCAAACTGCTAGGTGGGCAGGAGCTGAGGCAAGTAACGGGAACTCACCCCCATCACGCATCACTCGGGTCTCAAACCCAGGTTGTCAACTGTCTAGCTCAGGGGTCTTCAAACTTGGCCCTTTTATGACTTGTGGACTTCAACTCCCAGAATTCCTCAGCCAGCAAGCCTGACTGAGGAATTCTGGGAGTTGAAGTCCATAAGTCATAAAAGGGCCAAGTTTGAAGACCCCTGGTCTAGCTGATAAGCTCAGCATCTTTAACTGCTGAGCCGTTGCGCCCTTTGGCTTCCCATTTGAATGCTCTTAGTTGGAGATGTCACAACTGAAACCTGGGACTTTCTCCATGTAAAATGTGTGCTGTACAACTGGGTTGTAGTTCAATTAGGAAGATGTAATATAAGTTATTCCTAAACCTCAAGTTCATTCATAAGACTGATTGTTAGAGTTAAGAGCTAAACTGTACAGTTGTGGTGACTATCTTCTCATCACACAGCTGACCCAGTTAGCAACTCTTCTGCAGAAAATAACTTCATGGACTGGTGATGCATGATCACAGCTGTCCCAAGCAAATGGAGAATCTTTGTTAGGATCAAAGTTTCCTTCCCCCATCTTACTTCTCCAATGTTTAGTTCTCCCATGCGGCCAGAGGGTAGGGATAAAAAGTAATAGTAGAGGCAGGATTCCTTAAAAAAAAGCCTCATTTTTGCAGGATTGCTCTGAATCTACATTTCTCTGCCAGCAGGAAGAAGGGAGGGTTAACTCTCTCTTCCATGTTTGTCCGACATGGTTGACCAGGGAAGAATAGTTTAATTTAAAACAATATAGAGCTATCCCAGGCTAAAACTGAACCCCTAGAGCCCACAGTTAAGCAGGTTATAGGTTTGCATGACATATCAATTCTGCTCATGTCCCAGTTAAATATAAATATAACTAGTTTCCCCCCTGAAATACATAGATTTATTTTTAATCAGTTTGTTTCTCTGTATGTGTGTGTTTGAGTCAATATTTACTCAAGTCTGTGCAATTTTCTTAGTGACATTTCTTGGAAATAGTCTTCCTAAGGGCCGAGATAGAGGGACTGGTTCAAAGCCATCCAGCTGGCTTGGGTGCCTAAGGGAGGACTATAACTCACGGACTCCCAGTTTTTAGCCTGGTGCTTTTAGCCGATGCACCAAACTGGTTCACTGCTGAATTGTTTGGATGTTAAGAAGTTTTTATAAGTAGCCAAGTCAAAACCTCTTTCTTCTTCATTTCACGTGGGACTTGAATTCAATGCTCTAGAGTCTTGTTAGAGGAAGACAATTCTTCAGATATTTTCGCTACCATGTTGCCTCTTAATAATCTCTTTTTAAGGCTAAACGTATCTTAATGCCTTCAGCTTTTTTGTAGGAGCTCATTAATCAACAGAGGTTTGGAGTGGCAGTCTAATTATGCCAGGAAGGTATTGTTCCTTGCAAGCCATGTTTTCAGACAAGTTTCATTTTTACAGGAGCTGATACTTATGCTTTAAGAAAATAATATAGCTCTTAATCTCTAATGCCCTAAAGTGCTCTGGACTCAGGGCCAATCTTGTCTGCCAAGCTGTCTAGGACTGTAATTCTCCTAATACGCAGATGCTGGTTCAGCGGTAATATATATATATAGGGTCAGGTTCCATAGGCCAAGCAAAATACAAGCAGTTCTCATCTTACAATCATTCATTTAGAGATAGTTCCAAGTTACAACAGCACTGAAAAAAGTCACGTATGACTGATCCTCGCACTTATGACTATCACAGCATACCCACTGTCACATGACCAAAATTCAGGCATTTGGCAACCAACATATATCGGTGGCCATGGTGGCGCAGTGGTTAGAATGCAATATTGCAGGCTAACTCTGCCGGCTGCCAGGAGTTCGATCCTGACTGGCTCAAGGTTGACTCAGCTTCCCATCCTTCCGAGGTCAGTAAAATGAGGACCCAATTTGTTGGGGGGCAATACGCTGACTCTGTAAACCACTTAGAGAGGGCTATAAAGTGGTATATAAGTCTAAGTGCTATTGCTATTGCTATATATTTATGAGGGTTGCAGCATCCGGGTGTCATGTGGTTGCCACTTATGAACTTTCTAGCTGGCTTCTGACAAGCAAAGTCAATGGGAGAAGCTGGATTCACTTAATGGCCATGTGTGAGTCACTTAACAGCCGCAGTGATTCACTTAACAACCATGGCAAAAAAAAAGGTAAAATCAGGCGTGACTCATTTTGCAACTGTCTTGCTTAGCAATGGAAATTCTGTTCCAGTTGTGATTGTAAGATGTGCTTATGTGAGGGATCACAATATCCAAAGAACATCTGCCCTGCCCCCCATGCTCCTACAGGGAGGGCATGCTCCAGGTTCCTTCTTTTAAATCTTCCCATCTTATAGGACCTAGGAAGGATGTCTTTTCTGGGGTTGCCCCTGTTCTCTGGGACAGTCTCCCTTCTGGTAGAATAGATGACAAGCCTCAAGTATTCTCACCTTTAAGACCGGATTCTTTCCCCAGGACTCGGGAACTGATTTAGTAGGAGTCTCCTGGTAATTGTTTTCTTATGTACCTGGTTGTCGTAATATGTTAGATATTTTTATTGGCAAACAAAGCCCCGATGAATGGCTTTATTTCGAATGTTAACTTTAGAATCGATGAAGAACAGGGACTTTTCTGTAGTGGCCCCTGAATACTGGAATATGCCAAAAGCCAGGCCTATGGAAATCCACTGGCAGTATATTTTACAGTGATGGACACTAGTTCTCTAAGGGGATTGAGGCCAAATTCTTAGAAGCTTCTAACCATGACGTCTTTCTAAAATCTCCATCTTATTGATGGCAGGATTAAGAGGAAATATTGCCTCTGAAGAGTAGTAGAAAGAAAGGTCTGTTCTATGGAAACATTTGATGTAGAAAACGGAATATTGTCTTAGATCAGAAGTGGGCTGAAGGCCACATTTGGCATTCACTTGGGTCTACCAATACTGTAGCCCAGGGGTCCCCAACCCCCGGTCCATGGACCGGCACTAGGCTGCGGCATGCCAGAAACCGGTCCATGCAAACAAGCAAAGCCCCATCCGCGGGATGCAGGCGGTACATGAAACCACGCCCCTTCCAGTCCGCGGAAAAACCTCTCTCCACGGAACCAATCCCTGGTGCCCAAAAGGTTGGGGACCTCTGCTGTAGCCGCCTTTCAAGAATTACTGGCTGGAATCAGAGCAAATATAAAGCTGCATATGGCTTCCTTTCCATTTTTAGTTTAAGAACTACAGGTAGTCCTCAACTTAGCACCACCCAACAGTTCTGTTGTTAAGTAAGACATCTGTTAAGTGAGTTGTGCCCCATTTAAAACCTTTCTTGCCACAGTTGTTAAGTGAACCACTGAAGTTGATAAGTTAGTAACTAGGGTTATTAAGTGAATGTGGGTTCCCTGTAGACTTTGCTTGTCAAAAGGTTGCAAAAGGTGATCACATGATCTTGTGACACAGCAACAGTCATAAGTACGAGTCAGTTGCCAAGCATCTGAAATTTTGATCACGTGATCATGGGGATGCTACAAAGGTCATAAGTGTGAAAAACAATCATAAGTCACTTTTTTCAATGCTGTTGTAACTTTGAATGGTCACTAAATGAACTGTTGTAAATCGAGGACTAACTATATAGTGAAGATGATTGTTTATCAGTTCCAAATTCATCCTGTGTCATGTAAAAAACTAATAATATTGGTAACAATTCCGGCTGGGAGTTATATTGGTCCATGATTTTCCACGTTACGCTTGCCTGACAGATGTTTGGGTAGATCCAATACAGCTGTTTTTCCACAATTATATACAAAATGATCTCTCTCAAGATGTCTGCTGGTCGCCATCCTTGGCAGCTCAACCCTTTTCAGCATTTTCAGCAGCTTCTTGAAAAACTGTGGGGCTTTCAGTCCCTCCCCCCCCCCATCTTATGGCTTGACATTGTGTTCTTTTTATACAATGTGGTTCTTTTATGGGTACAATCTGTTTTGGAAACATGTTTAGAGAGACCCTTGAGGTATCACTTAAATAAGCAGTCTCCAGAAAGATGCTGAGTCCTTCCAGCATCGAATTCATGATGGAGCTGGTTGGGATCTGTTTTTCTTTCTCCCTCGTGTGCACTCTCACTCTCTCTCTCTCTCTCTCTCTCTCTCTCTCTCTCTCTCTCACACACACACACACACACACACACACACACACACAAAAGCACCCTCAGGGACTCTGAAGAGGCTCTTTTTTGTTTCCGCCTCCTTCAGTGAATAGAACCTGCCCCCAACGCCTTGCCCCATAACAAAGGCAGAGAGGCGAATATAGATAATTGCTCCTCCAAGGCCATTCATGTACTCTGGATGAAAAAAAAAAAGGGGGGGGAGAGATGTCTCAGTTTCCCTGGCAACTTGCCATGATGGTGATTGGCAGCTAGAGAGCAAAGGTCACGGGAGAGGCAGGTGCAATATCTCCCCTCTGCCTGGGCCCATTTTGAAATGATTCATTGCCATCAGCAGTTGCCCCCTCCCCCAAGTAGGACAATTAAGGGCAACTCCCGCTTAAAATTGGCACGTGCTGGGTGGACATCAATGTGTGTGAGTGTGTGTGTGTGGGGGGGGAGATGGGTATTTCTTGGGAGCTGGCAGTCTGTGGGCAGGGAGCTGTGTGTTGTGTGTTTCCAAGCTGCTAATGAGGTTGAGATTAAGGGGACTGGGGCAGTTTCGAAAGGTCTCCTCCTTCCTGGAGGGAGAGCCCAAGGTAGCTCAGGGGAGGGCAGAGTCATTCCAAAGATGCCAACATTGCTGGGTCTTTATGATGGGGGGGCGGTGGTAGGGTGAGGTGGGGAGGGCCAGCAGAGCAGCCTTTTTTTGTAGCTAGGGTTTGTGTTTCCTTTATTGTTTCTTGGCAACTGCAAAAGGCAAGCAGAGATGTGTTGAAGGAGCAGGGATGAAACACCTTTCATCCTGAACAACTCCGAAGTTGGGCACGTTTCGACTACCAGAGGCGTTACCACTTTGATTGGGTTGCTTGTTGTGGTTGTTAAGTAGAATTAAGTAAAAACAGGCAGCTGAAAATTGCTATTTGGTTGGTACCATCTGGGGAAGGGTGAGGAAGGTTGGGCAGAGAGAGAGAGAGAGTGACTGGCCCAAAGTCACCAGTTGGCTTTCATGCCTACGGCGGTTCTAGAACGCACAAGTCTCCTTGTGATTGGCCCAAAGTTACCCAGTCAGCTTTCATTGCTTTAAGGTGGGATTTGAACTCATGGTTTCCTGCTTTCTATCCTGGTGCCTTCAGCACTACACCAAACTGGCTTTTTGCTTTACCCAGCACCCCAAAAGATGAACGTGATAAAGATGGATGAAGCGGCTCATTGTGGCACCATTGTGCTAGCCAAAAGAGGCAGTCCTGCAAAGGAATTCAAAATATAAGAAAGGAAGTGTACATCAGATTGCCCAACTAATTTAAGACATGAACTAGGTGTTTGAGTGAACCCATTTTCTGGATTCGCACAATACATTGAGCTAACCATTATCCAAACAGGGTAAGGCCACAGGTGACATTAAGCTGCAAAAGCATGAACCAAGTTTAAAACTAAGCGGATGTAACCTAGCGTTTACTGACCGGATGCCCTTCCTGATGCCTATGCCATGTTCACAGCAGATATTTTCTCTTTGCGCCCTAATAGAGAAACGTTTGTTGCTGCCTAAGATTGAACTCTCAATCTTGAACTTCCGAATGGGAGGCAAGCGTCTTCACCTCTAGGCCACCGTGCCACTAAGGCAGGGGTCTTCAAACTTGGCCCGTTTATGACTTGTGGACTTCAACTCCCAGAATTCCTCAGCCAGGCATGCTGGCTGAGGAATTCTGGGAGTTGAAGTCCACAAGTCATAAAAGGGCCAAGTTTGAAGACCCCTGCACTAAGGGGACAGATAGAATACTATTCAAAATGGAAAGCCTAGATACAAACTAGTCCTCTACTTACAGCCATTCCTTCAATGACCATTCCGAGTCACTGGAAAAAGTGACTTATGAACAGTTTTCACACTTATGACTGTTGCAGCATCCTCACAGTGATGTGACCCTACTTGGGATGCTTGGCAAAAACCGGTATGTATTTATGATGATTGCAGCATCCCAGGATCCTGGAATTATGCTTTGCAACCTTCCTGGGGAATTTCTGACAAGCAAAGTCAATGGGGGAAGCCAGATTCACAAAATGACCACATGATTTGCTTAACAACTTCAGTGATTCGCTTTACAACCAAGGGAAAAAGGACAGCCACTGGGGCACAACCCACTTAACAACTATCTTGCTTAGCAACAGAAATTTTGGGCTCAATTGTGGTCGTATGTCGAGGACTACCTGTATAGATAAATCTGCTTTTTCGGTTGATATCCGACTTCTGTTATTTAAATGGCACACAGTTAGTTACTCAATCGGTTTTTTATTAATATAGTTTTATATTATTTTATATCACTATCTTTTTATTACAAGTAATTCTCAACTTACGACCCACAACTGAGACAGGAATTTCCATTGCTAAGTGATGCAGTTGTTAAATGAGTCTTCACATGACCGCATCCAATTTTACAACTTTTTCTGCCACGGTCGTTAAGCGAATCATGTGATTGTTAAGCAAATCCAGCTTCCTCCAATGACCTTGTTGTCAAAGGCTGGCTGGGAAAGTTGTAAACGTTGATCACATAACACTGGGATTCAGCAGCTGTTTTAAGTACATGCCAGTTGCCAAGCACCCGAATTGTGATCATGTGACCACAGGGATGCTGTGATGGATGTTAAGTGCAAGGACCGGTCAAAAGTCACCCTTTTCAGCACCATGGTGCCCTCAAACAGTCACTAAATGGTTATAAATTGAGGACCACTTGCAACATCAAAATATACAGTAAAAATAACTGAGGAGCAGACTGAATTTTCATCCTGATTTCCAGGCATTATTTTTTTTTGCAACGTGAAATTGATCGAACTCCTATCCTGCCTTGGTGGGATGTCGGGGTTGAAGCCTCCAAGAAGAAAGCCCAATTCCCAACATCATCCATTTTTTCAGGGCAGGAGGAAATGAAGAGAAATATCGATCAGGAAAGGCCTAGGAAGTGTCCTGGGGTGACTCATTGACAGAAACCTTACTTCTTGTCAACGATTGACTTAAAAGCTCCAAAACCACATCTGCACATCATGTCCGAAGATAAAACTGCTCTAGTGGGAACAGAGCTCTCTAGGCTTGAGAAATTGAGTGGGGAGGTCTTCTCCAAGGGGTTCGCTCAAGAAAGAGGAAGCAGTCACGAATAACAAAGAAGAAATTATATTAGAGCATTGCTGGTCTGACTGAAAAAAGGATTAAACAAATCTATGATTTGAGAACATCTAGTGTTAAGGACAACTTAAAAATGTTTCGCCAAAGGAAATATAACAAATGGTTTATAAGTAGACTTACAAAGCAGTTGTATGTCTGGCTTGTTTGACAATTGGTGATATTAATAC